>JAVIWB010002874.1:0-377078 GCA_031893035.1 Dermolepida albohirtum | reverse complement strand
GACACTGCATCAGAGATAGCGCTTCTGATTAAAATTTAATTTCTATTCTTATTTGAAAAATAAGAATTTCATATAATATCTTTAAAATAAAAATATAAAAAATAATTATTTTAATTTGTATTGTCTAATATAAGATTTTTCTAAACATCGATACTATCAAATGCATGTCATAGTAGTGTTTCGTTATTTTATGTGCTTCCCATACATTGAAATTTTTTATGTATATGTATACAAATATATTTGTTTATAGAATAACATGCATTTGTATTTAGAGTCGATCAAGTATTTGTATATCTGGCATTTGTTGCACATTAACATAATAAATCATAATTACGTGTAAAATAAACGTTTAACAATAAACAAAATGCCTCAAAAGTACATTACTTCACAATTTAATTTTAAATATTTTGTAGATAAGCAGTTACTATACAAGGGAATTGATTGGATCCGTTCGTTATACATATTGAAAGTACTGCTTTATTTTTCCTTCTGAAAGCTTTATAGTAAGCATGAAGGCTCATGTTCTATTTGATGAAAATATTTTCATGATAACCACATTTCCAATTAATCCATTACAAATAAGAATAACAAGATATGTATGAATCAGTAAATAACCAATTTTATTTTATTTTTCTACCTTTTTATGTTAGGAAGTGTGGCAGAATATTTCAGTAATACTATGCAGACCAGTCAAGAAACCCAGACAAAAATGAAGAGAGCACATGTACAGTAGGTAAAAATGTAAATAAATAAAAACAAATTTTGTCATTAATTCATCATTTTGTGAATGAATCAATAAATCAAATTTTTACTAATCCCAGTCCCTTTGCAGTAGAAAATCTTTAGTAATGAATTGCAGCTTGAAGCAATGACAGACTATTCAATTCATCAGACGAAACCTTATGTGTGGCAGGGAAGAAGTTGTGCAGAAAAAAGTTAAGTATCTACTGAGCATCAAGATTTGGTCATGTACAATAGCAGTAGATTCTTAGCCTCTGCTTTTTGTGAAGGGAACAATAAATTAAATACTATAATCAAGTTATTGATACTGTACTTTTGCCCTTTCTGGACTCGCTACATGATGAAGAAAGACCATACGCTTTGTTTGTAGCACATAGCCAGAATGAAATATGAATTTATCCTGACCTGCAAACTAACTATCCGAATCTCATAGAAAATGTATGGAGCATCCTGAAAAACATTACATACAGAAATTACAACTTTAAAAGAATATATTTGTTGAAATTGGCAAGAAAATGCAAATACACAAAAAGTCATCAAAGATGTATGATTTATAGGCTTTCAAAAAAAGAGAAGCTATTATCAAAGCCATAACAAATTTTATAAAGCTTAATTTTTATTAGAAACATATAAATACATTGTTTTCCTTTCAAGTAAATTTTGAACAAGTAGCAAAATCATGAGGTAATTCAATTACTGGTCAAAGAGTTAATTCGTACACAATTGTTCTAAAATTAGTAAAATATTAGAAACAAAAATATCTTACGACATTGTTCTATATGTAAATATATCTTTTTTCTCTAATAGAACTACACGATATTAACTACTTCACCAGATTAGACATATGAAATATAGAGTAAGGTTCCTATAATATGTTACTGTAATAATATTTCTATGCCGATAATCTAATTAAAAAATTATTCCAACTCGGTGTCATGTACCTGATTTTTACTGCGTGCGAGTATGTGTAATTTTTCATAACAGAAATGTAATTGAAATCTGAAGTATGATTTGTGTCTCTAACTGCTTATTCTTTAACACATATCTATGTAATGAAGAATGTTTATTTCCAAAACAGCATGACATTCTCTTGTACGATTAAAAAAAACAAGTTTTCTTGAAGTCTATGGGCAGAGCCTATAGGTAGTGCTGTTCTTATACTAAACGGAACAGGTACCAGTAGATTTGAGAATAAATCTCCATGTGAAATTTCGTTCAATAAAGAAATGCGTGATATAACTAGTTGAAAGTGTTTTGGTACCAAACTAACTGTGCACATTACAAAACGAATACGTACAGAAATGAGACCCTAGATCAGAAACAGTATAATTCGTCGGATATGGGGAAAACACGAATGGCTACGGGATTTATTTTCCAGAAATGAACATCGTATCAGTTATGAGAGACGTAATTTTCATAAACAATGAAGAATAAAAGAAAGAGAACAACACAACACAGGAAAATAAGTGTGAGATGGGAGAAATAAATTTGATGATAGGACATGTGCAAGAAAATAACAAGGCAACAGAACACGAAGTCAAAGAGTGACAAGAGGAAGAAGTCGAGAGAGAACAAAGCGAAGAAGATGGAATGGAAAGAGAAAAAGGAAGAGAAAACAATGGGTACAGTTAGACTACAACGAAACAAACTTTCTTAGTATTTACGATACAGGGGACGCGAAGAAATAGAAGGAGAGGAAAGGCAGAAATTGTTAGAAGCAATGCAGGCAAGCATGAGCACGTTTGAACAACATAACACGTGGACTATAGTTGTGGAATGCCGATAAGGTATTTAAATTGTTATAGGGAAATGGGCGTTTAAAATAAGAGGAAACTCGGATGAAATTTATACACTAGTTGTAAGATTGACTACATTTAGATTGTTTAAAGTTGTGGCGAACAAGATGAAACTACCTGTGTATCCACTCGGTTGCCGAAGTATTCCTTTACAGAGAGATCAAAGGGACTGTCCATATGAAGTTACCATTTCATAATACATGGTTGCAAGAAATCTTCAAAAGATTGAAAAGAAAAGTTCGATTATTATTGTTTTGGGGACGACGAAGGTTTTATCAGATCAAAATATGAATGACGTTTATATAGCAGACATAGCGAAGTGATGATATACTCATTTTTGGTACTGATGAAACTGAAGTCGAAAATTTAAAAATTTTATTAAATGCTAATAATTTTAATTATAATAGTTATATAGGAAGACTTAGATATGGGTATAACAGAAATAAATGAATAGTTATATTTGGAAAAAATATAAAAATTTGGCAGATTGATTGTATACATTTGCTACTCCAACAGATCAAAATTTTAAGTTTGAAACTTTAAACAAAGATAACCCTGAAGGAAACTAAGTGTAACAGTCAATTTTCTGAACAGATATCAACATTGTTAAAAAAGTTAAAAGAGTAATACGTTACATTTAGTTGCATTAAGCGTACGTTGAATTTATCTCTAGTGTTCAATAGAAATACTGCCCTCAGAGATTTTAATAATATGTGTGTAATACTATGTAATAAGTTGTATTTTGAAGTATATTATTTTACGAAGAGGAACATGTAATGTATTACAAAATATGTATATGTAAATAATAGTTAATAAAACATAAATTTTCCAAAGTGCTTTAAATCCAACCTATACCTATATACACTGCACTATCGAATCTGTAACTTGTATCGGAAGAACCGACACGCGCCTAGGCATTATTAGAGAAAAAGTAAAATCAGTTCGTAAAGTTTCTTCTGCAAATTCAAAATTGCAAAACTTGGTTAACGTAGCGGCAAAGATAATGAAGACTATTGCTAATTAAAAAGAACGCAGAAATTAAATTTGCATTTTTCTGATATTTCCATTACGATCGAACGGTGCCCGAAGCTAGGCAACCTAATATCCACCACTTTAAAAATATTTAAAATTGTGTATATCGGGTTGCCTAGCTTCGGGCACCATTCGATCTTGATATAAATATCAGAAAGATGCAAATTTAATTGCTGCCTTCTTTTTAATTAGCATATATAATATTCTAATAGCCCGTCAAATTGCAAAGAGAATGCACGGAATTAAGATTAATTGTAAATGTCTAGCAGACTTTGTGTGTTACGGGTATCTCTAACTTCATATGTGTATATGATTCTATGGTCTTTCTTGGCGCGAATACCTAATAACATCTCTTCGCACTTCTGCTCTCCTGATACCAGATTAAAATTTAAATTTCCCGCTCGCGGAACTATTTAGGTAATTTAAGTAATAGTTATAATCACCGATTGTCTCGTCGATCGATATTCAACTTGTGTTTTTTATGTAGAGACAAGAAATAAATTCCCGATTAGGTTATTATTGGGAACAAGAGACACAGAATTAATCAGAAATATGTAGAATATCAGTTTGTAAACCGTTTGATAAATTTTACTAGCGTCGACACTCAAAAATTCTAATCTTGTATTGTATAATATCAGTTTGTAAATTCCCTGATAAAGTTTATTAGCAGACAGTTGATGGTGAAAATCGAGTTTGGGCTTTGTAAATGTAAGAATTTAATTGGCCAAAATATGCAGAAAACACTGAAGTTTGTGCTGATCTGTGCATACCGCAGTTTTCCAAGAGCTCTGCAGAATATTGCAATTTCAATTTTTCCCCACAATAAGCGTTTATCGTGAAAGAATGGAATTTTACGATTCTCAACAGCAGTTAAGCAAGTAGGTGCAACTATTAGAGAATGGTAAGCTCCAGCCCATAATTTATGGACAAACTGTGAATTTGGAAATAACCTGGCTGAGGTATTATTATTATTGTTGGTGATTTGGTCTGGGAAAAAATCACAAACATGCTATGTGAGCAGACGACTATGTTTGAAGGCTTTGGACTGATCGCTTGAGATTATACTGGTCAGAGGGACAAATTTGGATACAATTATAGGGGATATAAATACAATAAAGAAGAATCAAGAAGGTTAGCTGATGCAAAGTTGTGGAAAAATCTCACAACTTTTCTCAAAAATGCAAGTATATTAATTATAAATATAATATGCATATACTAAACTACTCTGTCCACGTAATCCGTGCCATTTAAGAAAGCACAATCAACATTATGTAAGTGCTAAATGTAAATGTGATTCGGGATGTTCAAATTAATAACATTAATGTATCTACATAGTTAGATACAGGCTCAGGTCTTTCTGCATTAAGCGAAGATTGTTTTGAAAGATATTTTAACAAATGTAAAGTAATAAGACTGTCCTCAATGATGTTAATATAGTGTTAAAATTAAACTACCAGGTGTTGTCAACATTGGTATTAGTTGTGAAAATTCAATTCATAATAATTATAGTAGCGCATGTTGCAGAAGGAAGATGCTAAAATCTGCTAGGTAGAGATTTTGAAACAATATTTAATTCTGTAATAAAATCAGAAATGCAGCGTATTTGTATTTAATACATTCACTAGTGTAATTGATATTCTAAAAGATATAAATGGATACTAATATCAACCCTCTCTTTCACTTTATAGCCAAAACTGATCCTGTTCACACCGAAAACCAATTTGAAAGGAGAAGCCATCATGGCTGGATGGGGAAGGTGTAATTACTTCAATGGAGTCTAAAAGAATTGAGTACACTTGTAGTGCCTGTAAGAAAGAACGACGGTGGTTCAATTCGTCTTTGTGGAGATTACAGGGTTGCAGTAAATAAAGGACCACCTGACGTAAAGTAGCCATTACCAAGGATGAAGAAGATATGCTGTAAATTGAGTCATGGAGAATCCTTTAGGAACATTAATATAAGTAGAGCAGTTAATGCATATGGATTTACGTGGTCCTGTGGAGAATGCTTCATTAGATGGTGCAGAATATTTTTTATTAATGTGAGACTATCTCTCAACATACGGAAGAGTTTATTTTTGAAGAGTAAAGATGAAACTGCAAGTAAAATTTGTGAATTATTAAAATTGTAAAAGGTAATCTTGGACACACGATTCAAACAATAAGGAGCGACAATAGCACAGAGGTCGTAAATAATACAATAAGGAAACAGTTGATAATGGAATTCAGCACCAAAGAGAAGTGTGGTGTGTAAACTTGAAAAGAAATGTCTGTGCTGAGAGCGAAATAAGAATAACAGTAGAAGCTGCAAGACCTATGCTATGAAAAAACAAGTTTTCTTGAAGTCTATGGGCAGAGCCTATAGGTAGTGCTGTTCTTATACTAAACGGAACAGGTACCAGTAGATTTGAGAATAAATCTCCATGTGAAATTTCGTTCAATAAAGAAATGCGTGATATAACTAGTTGAAAGTGTTTTGGTACCAAACTAACTGTGCACATTACAAAACGAATACGTACAGAAATGAGACCCTAGATCAGAAACAGTATAATTCGTCGGATATGGGGAAAACACGAATGGCTACGGGATTTATTTTCCAGAAATGAACATCGTATCAGTTATGAGAGACGTAATTTTCATAAACAATGAAGAATAAAAGAAAGAGAACAACACAACACAGGAAAATAAGTGTGAGATGGGAGAAATAAATTTGATGATAGGACATGTGCAAGAAAATAACAAGGCAACAGAACACGAAGTCAAAGAGTGACAAGAGGAAGAAGTCGAGAGAGAACAAAGCGAAGAAGATGGAATGGAAAGAGAAAAAGGAAGAGAAAACAATGGGTACAGTTAGACTACAACGAAACAAACTTTCTTAGTATTTACGATACAGGGGACGCGAAGAAATAGAAGGAGAGGAAAGGCAGAAATTGTTAGAAGCAATGCAGGCAAGCATGAGCACGTTTGAACAACATAACACGTGGACTATAGTTGTGGAATGCCGATAAGGTATTTAAATTGTTATAGGGAAATGGGCGTTTAAAATAAGAGGAAACTCGGATGAAATTTATACACTAGTTGTAAGATTGACTACATTTAGATTGTTTAAAGTTGTGGCGAACAAGATGAAACTACCTGTGTATCCACTCGGTTGCCGAAGTATTCCTTTACGAGAGATCAAAGGGACTGTCCATATGAAGTTACCATTTCATAATACATGGTTGCAAGAAATCTTCAAAAGATTGAAAAGAAAAGTTCGATTATTATTGTTTTGGGGACGACGAAGGTTTTATCAGATCAAAATATGAATGACGTTTATATAGCAGACATAGCGAAGTGATGATATACTCATTTTTGGTACTGATGAAACTGAAGTCGAAAATTTAAAAATTTTATTAAATGCTAATAATTTTAATTATAATAGTTATATAGGAAGACTTAGATATGGGTATAACAGAAATAAATGAATAGTTATATTTGGAAAAAATATAAAAATTTGGCAGATTGATTGTATACATTTGCTACTCCAACAGATCAAAATTTTAAGTTTGAAACTTTAAACAAAGATAACCCTGAAGGAAACTAAGTGTAACAGTCAATTTTCTGAACAGATATCAACATTGTTAAAAAAGTTAAAAGAGTAATACGTTACATTTAGTTGCATTAAGCGTACGTTGAATTTATCTCTAGTGTTCAATAGAAATACTGCCCTCAGAGATTTTAATAATATGTGTGTAATACTATGTAATAAGTTGTATTTTGAAGTATATTATTTTACGAAGAGGAACATGTAATGTATTACAAAATATGTATATGTAAATAATAGTTAATAAAACATAAATTTTCCAAAGTGCTTTAAATCCAACCTATACCTATATACACTGCACTATCGAATCTGTAACTTGTATCGGAAGAACCGACACGCGCCTAGGCATTATTAGAGAAAAAGTAAAATCAGTTCGTAAAGTTTCTTCTGCAAATTCAAAATTGCAAAACTTGGTTAACGTAGCGGCAAAGATAATGAAGACTATTGCTAATTAAAAAGAACGCAGAAATTAAATTTGCATTTTTCTGATATTTCCATTACGATCGACCGGTGCCCGAAGCTAGGCAACCTAATATCCACCACTTTAAAAATATTTAAAATTGTGTATATCGGGTTGCCTAGCTTCGGGCACCATTCGATCTTGATATAAATATCAGAAAGATGCAAATTTAATTGCTGCCTTCTTTTTAATTAGCATATATAATATTCTAATAGCCCGTCAAATTGCAAAGAGAATGCACGGAATTAAGATTAATTGTAAATGTCTAGCAGACTTTGTGTGTTACGGGTATCTCTAACTTCATATGTGTATATGATTCTATGGTCTTTCTTGGCGCGAATACCTAATAACATCTCTTCGCACTTCTGCTCTCCTGATACCAGATTAAAATTTAAATTTCCCGCTCGCGGAACTATTTAGGTAATTTAAGTAATAGTTATAATCACCGATTGTCTCGTCGATCGATATTCAACTTGTGTTTTTTATGTAGAGACAAGAAATAAATTCCCGATTAGGTTATTATTGGGAACAAGAGACACAGAATTAATCAGAAATATGTAGAATATCAGTTTGTAAACCGTTTGATAAATTTTACTAGCGTCGACACTCAAAAATTCTAATCTTGTATTGTATAATATCAGTTTGTAAATTCCCTGATAAAGTTTATTAGCAGACAGTTGATGGTGAAAATCGAGTTTGGGCTTTGTAAATTTAAGAATTTAATTGGCCAAAATATGCAGAAAACACTGAAGTTTGTGCTGATCTGTGCATACCGCAGTTTTCCAAGAGCTCTGCAGAATATTGCAATTTCAATTTTTCCCCACAATAAGCGTTTATCGTGAAAGAATGGAATTTTACGATTCTCAACAGCAGTTAAGCAAGTAGGTGCAACTATTAGAGAATGGTAAGCTCCAGCCCATAATTTATGGACAAACTGTGCCTGCTTGAATATTTCTCAGTCCAAGTAAATACCCTACTACTCCACCAACGAAATTGAGGCTTCCGCCAGCCCCAGTAGCCAGTCCAGCTAATGATTTACCCGCACCTGCACCTCTTCCTTCACTTGTACCACAGCGACGAATTCTAGGGAGAGCGTTTAATTCCTGAAATTTATAAAAATAAATTTAGATTAAAATTTGGTATCTAAATTTAATAGTAGGTATTTCAGTATTGAATATAACAACTTTAATACTAAATTAACAAAACGTATGGAGCTTGTCTGGAAGTTAAATCCTCTGATAATATTAAGTAAGGATTATTTTATGTTATTATGGCAGTCTCAATGTTTGTATTATAAATAGGAACAGTTTGCTACAACAGAATATCCGAAAAAGACATTTAGAGAGGGGAAAGTGAAAAATCAAATCCAATTCTTGATAAAAGAAGAAGGGTAAATAGATGAAATTGTTAAATGAATAATTAGTTTATCAATATTATATACATGTATAATTATACAATTCGTCTCAGAGAAAATGCAACTTTTTTAAAATAAAAACAAAAGCTTACTATTTTGGTAAAATTCTTTATTTTATTTAAAGTAGTCGCCTTCGGCTTCAATACAAAGTTTTGCATGGTCAATTAACATGTCGAATGAATTTTTAAGTTCATCTTTAGAGATGTCCTTCAAGATCGCTGTCGACACCTTTTTAATGGCTTCGACGTCAGCATAACGCTATCTTTTCATCGGCAAATATAGCTTGCAGAATAGATAGAAATCACAGGGGGCCAAATCTTGTGAATACAGTGAATGGTTAATGGTTAAAATGCCATTTGTAATTAGAAAATCAGTGATAAGCGTCGAGCGATGAGATGGTGCATTATCATGTAACAAACGCCAGCTACCATTTTCACGATATTGAAGGCGCACACGACGAATACGCGCCAAAAGACGCTACATAACACTATGCTAATATACAACAGCATTGATTGTTTGACTAGTTTGTGCACTATGACTTTCGAATCATAAAAACAAATCAACATATTCTTCTCTTTTGACTTCCCGAAACGACTTTTTTCGGTCTTTCTTCGCTTGGATGACTCCATTCAGAGCTTTGACGGTTGACCGTTGGATCATATTGAAAACACCACGTCCCATCGCCAGTAACAATAGAATACCTGAAGTTTCGCCCTTTTTCGAGCTTTTATTAAGTCTGTACAATGTTGAATTCGGAGCAATTTTTATCATCAGTTAGCTTGTGTGTGTGGTTCGATGTTACTTTCTACGTTCGTCGTCATTTATGCCCGTATAACCGTCTTTAAATCGTTTACACCACTTATACACACTCGTACGTGATAAACACGCATCACCATACACTTGTTTCATCAAATTAAACGTTTCAGTAAACGATTTATCGAGTTTAAAACAGAACTTGATATTTGTTCTTTGTTCAAAATTAATTTTTTGACTAATGTCAAATATACACTGTTACTTTATGCGTAATTTCTCTGCTTCTAATGATGCAAATATTATGATATTAAAAAAGTTCCGTTTTCTCTAATAGCGATAAGACTGTTTTAAAAAAGTTCGAATTTGATGTAATTCGAAGTAGACGGGTCCTTAGTAATCATACTAAACTCATAACATAAAATATGTTTTTATTCAGAAACGTATTGTCCATTCGTATGATCTTCTGTCATTTTTTAGGTGTCATGTAATACCACATTTTGGTTCTTATATGGAAAAACTGAACAAAGTTCAGTTTGATAAAATTTTTTGCAATACATTTATGTGCTACGTCGAGTTTCTCACCCACATGGTTTCTTACTGATTGATAAATCGACTCTACAAACTATGAAACTACTATATGACATTTCGAATACGTGAATATATCTAAATATTTAACTAAAACCATGTATCAGGGAAATTCACAATTACTTAGTTAACAACACAATAGTTAGAAAGCAAACTGAAATTACTTCAGTGACTGGTGAATATTTTAATGATGCAAATGTCATGATATCTTGACATAACATTGGTGAAAGATCTATCTTATCCACGCATATTTTTTTTAATAGATTGATAATTATTAGTTTAAAAAGTTCAGTTTTCTCTGCGACAGACTGTATATATACATATATATCTTCCATTAACAAGAAAAATGTATTGAACTAAAATTTAAATTGCTGTTTTTTGCCCATTTTAATGCATCTCTTGTTATTAATGATCAACAAAACTAGTCTCTTTGTGAATATGCATCAGTTTGCTTTAATTCGTATAAACTTTTCTTATTTGTTCTCGTTTGTAATAAAACGTAACTTTCTGTCGTTCTCATTATTTTCAACTTTTCCTTAAACAGAGGCAGATTGGTTTGTCTGATATAATTCAAACAAAATTTCAAGAGACCAAAGCAGAAAATTTATTTAATGATAAACAATATAGCAACATGATAAAAAAGAGATAGAAATAATAGCAGTTATATCTGAAAACATGAATCTGTCCGAAACTATTAACTGTAAATGAAAGTGCTTGTTTTCACCTGTCATGATATTCTAAACTGGAGCGAGTTGAAATTCATTGCTAGGATAAACTACGCATACCTTCAGAAAAATTATTGTTTTTTCTAATTTCAGTTATTAATTTTCATAATTCAGTTATCGATTGAAGTACAATAAGAGTCATTTAATAAAAAAACATGTTCGGTGAAAATGCTAGGAAATACAGTGAAATGCTTACTATAGCGTGTGTTGTACTACATACAAAGGGTATTAGGAAAGTTTTGCAATATGACGCAACAATGAATCGTAGGAAGCTGCTTGTTGCTGCATGTTGAGACATGTTTATACGTGTATAGTAGTCGCCCCGCCATGTCAATGGGCTCAGTTAATCAATAGTAGTGAGAGTGGAAAGTGCTTGCGATAGCATCGTGGTCACGAAATGAGATAAGGGCAGCTTTGCCTTATAATTTTGTGCGTGGTTTAAACATAGATCAGTGCTTCGAAAAAATGACTCTTGCACTAGGTGATGTTTGTCCACATCGCATAACGATATTCAGGTGGTATAGAGAATTTCAAAGGAGAAATTTAACTGTGGAGGATGCTGAGAGGCTGAGAAGGCCACGAACGTCCGTTACGGAGGAAAACGTTACTACTGTGAGCAAAATACTTGGCGAGGACAGGCGAGTGACTTACCAACAAATAGAGGGTACTTCAGACCTAAATGCACCAGCAATTCGTTCGATTCTGTAAGATCATTTGCACGTGAAGAAACTTTGTTCTCTCTGGGTGCCGCATCGATTGACTGAAGAGCAGATGACACGACGTGTGACTTGGTGACGGGAGATGCTAAAAAAGTTTAATAAGCGACAATCCTGGTATGTGAACAACATCGTCACAGGTAACGAGACTTGGCTGTACTATTACGATGTGCCGACCAAAGCTCAAAAAAAAGTTTGGGTCTTTGATGATAACCCGTAGTTGTCAGAAAAATCCCGATCTGAAAGAAGAAAATGATAGCTGTATTTTTCAAATCGAGTGGAATTGTGGAACGTGTCGTTTCGGACACACAGAAGACAGTCATAGCTAAGTGGTGTACTGAAAAGTGTCTGTCTAAAGTCATTGGATCTATGAAGAACTTGCGGCCAAAGTCATGAATGGACACTTGGTTCTTCCATCACGATAATGCTCCAGCTCACCGCGCCAAAGCCTGCACCGAATATTTGACCACGACAGGATTGAAATTTCTCAAGTACCCTCCCTACAGTCCAGATCTTGCTCACTGCGACTTTGTACTGTTCCCGCATGTGAAAATGAAGGTAAAGGGGAGGCGGTTTCCAGTGATGAGGACCTTCTGCGGGCTTGGGACAACGAGTGTGCTTTACTCCCTAGTGAAGCTTTCCAGAACTGGTTTAAAGATTGGTTTCGGAGGATGGAGAGGTGTATTGAGTGTAGAGGAAATTACTTTGAAAAAATTAAATAAACAAAGCTGTATTGCAAAATTTTCCTAGTACCCTTTATATTATGCCCTACCTAGACACAATATGTATGAAAATTTTGATTTGATAGTTGTGGAGAACACTTCTCCACAACTAGACAAATAATAAATAATAATAGACTAGACAAATAATAGATAAGACATGAAGGAAAGGATAGAGAACAGCGAGAAAATATCTTTCTACATATAATCCTTGAAACCTATGCACTTAATCTAAGATTCCTGCAATAACTGGATGTCCTCAAAAGAAAGCCTTTCGGTAACTGCTCAAACTAATGACTAATGGCAGTTTTCTGTCATTGTCAGAATAATAATCTTCATCATTTTTTCAACTTAGGGGAAAGACAGTATTAGTTGGGTGTTACTTCAAAATTGTAAGGTGGTACTTCTGGAAACTATGTAACTCGGTAATTTCAGAAACTTCTCGACCCTTATGTATTCTACGATTTTGCGCTATAATATAGATTTCCCAGCAACGTTTTAAGGTTTTTTCGTTTGGAGAGTATTTTACGTTTCTTTAATTGCCTGTTGATAAACATCGTCGGTATCTAATGTCTTTCTTTGTCTTGCTATGAATTTTTACAACTGAAAACTGTTTTCACTTTTTTCTCGATATCGCAATCTTGTTTTAATGCATTAAAATTGTTTGGGCAAGCTAATCATCTGTCGAAATACTCAAGAAAATCTACTTCCTACGCTAATTCCATTCTAAATCACCAATCCTCGAGCAAGTGCAGTCTCACGTTCTACTAAAAAATTCAAAAATTGCCTTTCTTCTTTACATCGTTAGGTTCGTTTATGACCATCATGGACTTACAAATAAAAAACAAATTCCACTGGAAAAAACGATATTTTTCCACTCTTTGTCCCAATCTGCATGTATATTATACCATTCCACTCTAAGGGCACCATTCCGATTAGTGAGAGGCAGTAATAGCTTCGGATTATAAGAAATCCATCCGAACGAATATGACGATAAATTTAAATTCGAAGGTTCTCATTTATTCTCACATAACTAAGTTCTGAAACCATTCGTTTCATTATATTTTCGAGGTTTAAGTAATGCCACATTTTGGTAAGGTAATGCCCGTTCTCATATTGCAGCTGTTATATTACGACTCCTGCAAGAGGATAACACGAACACTCCCAATTCGTAGGTATACTTCCAAACTCTCCTATAAATTTACCATGCCTTCTAAGTAGTTTGGAAAGAGTTTCCACAGGAATTCATAGTTCCTTATTAGAAACGCCCAGGCGAATAGCAGAATGTATTCGTCTACGTGGAGCGGTAACTCATTATCAAATTTTCTCTATAAACGGCACGAATTTTTCAATGAAAATTTAATCATTTATTATTATCAACAAAGTAGACATTTTTATCAAATTTGGTTCAAAAATATATACTTTTACTGGATAATTTGTTTTTTTGTTATAAAGTATATATATGTACATATACATATGCAGGTATATAAAAAATATAAGAAAATACTATAGAATAAGCAATGATCACAAACCTTTGACTTATCAAAACCATTGAAAGCAGCTGAGTTGTGATAGATTGTATTTTGCGGATTCGTTGAAGATGGGTGGTAACCAAATAGTGATACACTAGGTCTTCTTTGCTGGTAATTATGTAACACAATATTTGATACGTCTCTATCATCATCTATAGATGAAATTACAGCACTGGCTACACTCGGTGCATTTCTCGCTAGAATTTGGGCATAAACAAAATCCGTAGCTAGAAAAATCACAGCTATCTTCAATTGTAGACTCATATTTTCAAACTAATTCTCTTCTAATTTTGTACATTGCCTTTTATAGGAAGACATGTATGTACAACCACTTAACTCCTGTATTTTCAGTATCATCTTTAGTATATATTCTGTGAAGCTGCACCTTTGTTTACTTTATTTGAATATTGAAGTGAACGTATACTTTATTTCAATTACACATATACAAGAAAGCAAACTTAAAACACTATTTGGATATGCTAATTAATTTTTTTAAATTTTCATTACATTTCATGTACGTTTTCCACCTCAATTATCAATGAAACTCTTGTTATTTCGAAGAAATGTTAACATCTAATTATTAAATATTTAAATACGTAGTTTAATCTGCAGTGATTTCGGTTTGCTATAATGTTCATTCGTTTTGAGTGAGAAGAATGTTAATTTTTCCTTTTCAGTAGGTAAGGGTAATCACAGGTGATAACGAAGTCAGAAAAAAACAAATCACGCGTTAATTGAATACGCTTTTATTTAAATAATAGAGTCTCTCAAGTTATTCAAGAGAGCGTGACGATCTTTTGTAGATTCGCAGACAAAGAAGTTAAACGCATTATAAAAAATAACATCTAATCATTCAGAAAAGATGGAAAAAGCAGCTGGATATGTTCCACATACTGTTATTGAAGAGAGTAGAGCGAATCACTTATCCTATAATAACCAGTCTTATTTCATAACAGAAAGATTTTGTTTCTTAATAAAATGATAGTGACGAAAAATTGTATGTAACTAAGTTTTCATCATCTGTTCAACACGAACGAATTGACTCCACAACTAACGTAAATAAGTGATCTTCATGAAAACAAAATATTGTTGTATGTTGTAGGATTATCGGGACATTGCTTATTTTGAGTATGTAAACCACAATGGGAGACATAACAAAGAGGTAAAAAACCTATATCACGTTAATATTTTTATTCTGGATAATTACTTCGGCATCTAGGTTGTCATGATTAGTAGCAATTAAGCATAGTGTCTCACATCGAAATACGGTATAAACCACAAAACACGAAGACCAAAACGCTAAGTTATAGCTGTCATACTTGTATTAACTCCCAGCACATACCCCCGTGTTCACGACTGGATGCTTTTTAATGGTCCTCTCTTCCTCTTTTGCACTATAAAAATGCTCTCATGTCTAATTCGCGGTACTTGTTTTTTTGATTACATATAGGCTATTTGCAGTTATATTATGATAATCTTTCAGCAGATATCGAGTTACATTCGATTTTTCTGGTCTATTGTATCTGATATGCATATGTTCAGGGGATGCTAATTATAGTTTCGGCAGTTTGTTTAACATATGAGGGAGTACCAGAAAATAACCGGAAACGCTGCGCTGTGCAGCTTGCCTAGCAGGAATTCCTGTCTCTAGTTGCGCGTGACGCAACTTGTTCGGTGCAGTCGGTTCTTTCACCGAATAAGGTTGTCTTGTTATAGTTTTTGTAAAAGCATTTTCATTTACTCGTCAGTTTTTGTAATAATAAACTGGGCCAGACAGTTAATCAGTCAATCTATTTTCAGGTTCTGAGAAGACTACGTAACAGTGTGCGACGAAAGAGGCCCGATTTATGGCAGACGCGGAATGGTTTTTTCACCATGACAATGCACTTGTTTATACAACCTTATTAGTTCTTTACCCTACGTCTCCTACTCACCTGATTTTGCTTCGTAAAAGGACATTGTTTTAACAACGTGGAAGAGGTGTAGAAAGAAACAACACAGCAGCTGCAGTCGTATAGAAAAACGAGTTCAAATAATGTTTCCAACAATGGAATCATCGATTAGACAAGTGTATAAAGTTAAATGGAGGGTATGTTGAAGTTGTTAAGATTGTTTTGTAAAAAAAAAAAATAAAATACATATTTTTATAGAGAAATTGCGGCAATTTTTAGGTATGCCCTCGTATACCAGATGTCTGGTTTGTCTCTTTCTTGTTTCCTAAAAGAGATCTGAGAGAGCTTCCGGACCGAAAAGTAACTTGAAATTCGCGTTATTAAATATTAGCGTTTCTCATACAGTCGTTCAAAAGGATGCCAGGATCGTTTGTATATGTACAGTCAAAGAAGCTAAACATATCATAATCAGCGACATGTCACCAATTAGAAAAGAGAAGAGAAGTAGGAAAGTTTAATATTTTCTTTTGTAATTGGATGATACAGTAAGCACATTAATTGTTTGTCGAGATTATGATGGGGTAACAGACAAGTGGTATCGCTAATTGTCTTCTTTACAAAAGAAATTTTCTTTTCTTAAAACGCATCCAAATATAATAAGCCACAAAGAAGATATTAAATACTTAAATGCAATATACAATAAGCTAATTAAATAAGTGCGAACTGGTAAAATAATTTTTATTTCACTCTCCAATAAAAAATTACTTTAATGAAGTGAATAACTTCTTAAAAGAAATATTTTACCCCATAATAAAGCAAGAGTGTATCTAGTGATCGTATAGTAATCAGTTTTTCCACTTCTTTTCGTTTTTGAGAAGTCTCACTTCTGTGCCTATTGTAACTATAAACTCTGTATATGAAACGTGGAGTGAATTTCTATTAATACGTGATTTAAAATTCAAATTGTGTTGAAATGAGAATTTCATTGTTTGATAATTTAGTAGGTAGAAACTAGAATTGCGTGTAAATTAGTTGTACATAGTATTCAAGTATACTTGAATTAAAATATATGGAGAATTAGAGTGTACTTGAATTTAAATATACGTATATATACCCAGAAACAGTTGAATTCTAACGGTTAGTAACATTTAAAATTAGAGAAGAAAAACATGATATTAACACACGACAATGTCTATAATAAATCAAGGCCGTGTCAGAAGTAGAGAATAAATGTTAAAATGAGTTTATGTTTACTACAGTGATATTCTGCTTACATTTATTCTATTTATATCTAACTAATTTAAAGAAATATTTTTCTGATATTAATGCTAATACAGTAGAACACAATATGTTATTTTGAACACTTTATTACATTCTCTTCAAAGATTCTCATCAAAAATCGGTTATTGTTTAGCATTGGAGGAGACCCCTTTTCAATCTACTTTTTCTATTTTTGTTCCCGAAGACACTCATTTATCAAGTTGATGCATAAACTTATAGGTGTTTTGGTTTCTAGAATGAGAGTACATTGAGAAAAAGTTGTTAGACATACATTAAAGTTATTTTAATGTCTTGCTATTGTTTACTTGAATAGTTTTTGAATTTGTAAAATTGACCAGAGTGTTTTATTTATTTACAAAAGGAAATGGAATGTCAAGCAAAAAATGAGCATTTCTGACATAGCCTTCTGTTCGAGTTCAACAGAGGAGTTAATGTATCGGAAGCTGCTAGAACTATTTCGTAATTTGAGAAAGGACAGAATGGGAGGAATTGTTGTCTTGTTTCCAAGAAGACCATTTTGTCATAAACGAAAGTACAGGAAGATCATTAGGTTTTTATGAAGAGCATCTGATTGTTTTAATTCATGAGGATCTACGCCATTCAACTCGGGAGGCTAACATAAATAATGAAGGAGAATATATCCTTGATTATTTCATGTATTTTGTTTATTAAAAAATTAATAAATTTTTAAAAACTTTCAATACAATTTTCTTCAAGAAGAAGATATATTATGAAATATTCCTTACAAAGAAAACCAATTTCTTTCATTTTTTTAATGCCGAAATACCTAATTACAGCATAAATATATTATCTGCAAAGCAAAGGTATTGAATTAATGAGTGGTCCAGCTAATAGGTCTGATTTGGCTCCAAACGACTCTTATGCGTTTCTTATACTTGCTGAAGAAACTATTTAAGCACCAAGTCACACATTTTGAGTATGTTAACTTTAGACTGGAATAAATGTTTCAGTGATTGGTTTAGGCGTACGATAAAATGAATACTTCAAAAAACACTAAAGCCACTTATTTGGTTTTCTTCGTAGCTATTTCTGAAATTTTCTGCCTGTTCTTCGTATGTACAAGGTGTTTCTAAATAAGTTCGAAAAATTTCAAGGACTATTCATTGACTCACCCTGAGCGAAAATGTCTCTATACACACACTTCCGATTTTGTATTCGTTTTTAGCAGGCATTGGTTTTGTCGTTACAAACGTTATTAATGGCGTCATTTTTTTTTCCCAAAGCGCTCATAGACGTCCAAAAATACCACGATCGAGAATTTGATAAGAAATACTGCACACGTTGAGGAAGAAGACAAGACTAATTGGGTGTAATCGTGGTTGTTTTGACTGTAAATGAATTATAGATTATTCGATATGACTTTAAGACCAAAAGGTGAAGCAACCAGTGTGTGGGGGAAGTTAGAATTGAGGTTAATGAGATCAGAATGTGAGAGTCGTAAATGAAAATAATTGTTTTTATTGTTTTCTTTGGTTTCTGAGGCGCTATTCGATGCAAATTTGTATTTTCTGCTTCTGTCTTCTACTTTGAAAATTCGAAGCGTTTGAGAGTGATAGTGATAGTTGTCGAATCTCGACTGAACGTCGACACATTTAGTGTAGATTTTTTTGTGTTTTTTTATAAAAGATATTTCTGAGTCCCACACTCTTTCCACAGTCCTAAACTTCTCTTTACGACTTCTTCCTCTACCTCAAGGTGAAAATTTAGATTAAAAGCATTGTTTTGAAGAAGTTGAGAGCAATAGTAATGGTTGTCGAACTTCAACAACAAGTCATCGGCGTCGATTTTCTCGCTTATTTTTGCTGTACTCTGCATTCTTTTTACAGCTTTGATCTCATCATTTGCGAATTGTTCTTGTAGCTCAAACAGAAAAGTCAGATCAAATGAATCGCTTTTAGAGAGTTGAAGTTATCCAAACGACTGCAAGGTGTATTCATAATGTAGGACATAATTGTGAAAGAGTTACAAGGCTACTTTTGGAGTTTTGGGATCCATTATGAAGGCATTTTAACTTAATTTCATATTATTTATGATGTACGAGTTGAACTTTCGCGAGAATATACGAAACAATTATATAACTACTACTATAACGAGGCTTGCTATTTTGTTGAGATTTGAATTGAAAATATTATAATATATATATATATATATATATATATATATATATATATATATATATATTTGTATATTTATGTATTCGTTTTCAGAGATCAATAAATGATGCTGTTCTTAGAAAATATATTATTATTCCATTTCCAACTGAGGACAGGAGATGACTAACATAATATTTGTATTGTAAAAAAATAATAAAGAAAAAGATGTAACTAAAGCATGTTTAACATTCTTAAGAGATTCAAATTTTTAAAGAAAAAGCTTGTTTCAGTAGAGATATTTAATCTTTGAATTTTTTGTGAATATATGTGACGGTTAGCTGAGATCAGTTACTGAAATTTAGAAAAAACTATGTAAGGAAATTGTGCAAGATATTTTTCTACGTCATCATAAACGCTAAATATGTAATTAAGGACAATATAAGTTTTTTATTTTCTGATAGATATTAAAACATGTAGAGGTATTTAAACGCGTAAGTAATCCAGAAAGCAAACAGATTACTGACTTTAATATATCGGTTATTGCAAAATGATAGAAAACGATCGTGCACAACTCTATGGTGGGAGAATCGTATCTTGAAGTTGCGGAGTTGTTCTAGTACTTAGTGCAGTATGTAGTGTATTTGCACAGAGGAATCAATATTCGGCAAGGTGCGGTCATTACTCCGGATCCGGAAACGTTATCAAAATCCCGACCTATACTCCCAACTAGAGGAAAACTACGAAAATCGAAAACCCATATATATATGTACATTCTCCGGAGAGGGCAGTTTTTCGATCTTTCTTCTTAGATATAAAGGAATTTTTTCAATAATTTGGTAGATTAATTAAAGCTAATGAAGAAAAGAATACTTCTTTGAATGTACAATTTATTTTTCTGTAGCGTAGCAATAAATGTAAGTTAAAAGAAAAATGTAATAAAGAATAAAAATCTATTTATATATTTAACCAGTTAATTGCGGAATTTAGTATTAAAGATTCCTTACGGGGTACGTAATAAACATCAAAGAATAACGAGCGTTTACGTTGAACGCAGAATAAATGCTCCTATTATGTTTTACGAAAAAAGGAAAACGAAACCAGGAAGGATTACATTTAATTCTAAAAATTAACAATTCGTTGAAGAAGATATTGGTGTAAAAACTTAAAAATTGTTAAAAAATAGTAAAATTCATAAACAAGAGAAATTAAAGAAAGAAATTTTGAAAGTTACCACATAAATAGACACTTCGCTGACCGAATTCTATTCTTTGTGCAGATGGAATATTTTCCAAGTTAATATTCTTTATTTTGATAATAATTGAGGAAACAAGTAAAAATCCAAGTAAAAGTTTTTGTTGAATCTTATATTACTACTAAGGACTGTCTCAGTTCATGCACTTTATATTATTCTAATTGTTGTCAGGGAATACCCAATATAAGCAATAAAGTTCACAAAGCAATTTGGGGAATAGTGGACTGAATAATCAACTCAATTTATAAAAAGCAATACATTATATGGAGCGTAACCAATACATCAAAGAGAATAATCAAATAATTAATTTTTTTTTTTATAAAATATATAACAGTTTTACTGGAAGTGTAAAGAAAATATACCTCTGAATGTTATTTATATTACTTTTTACTAAAACCTTGTGCTTTTATAGTATTTTATTTTACACGAGTATATACGTTAACCGCACTCAAATCAGTTTCGAATTAACGTGGCAATTGAATTAGAGTTAGTCCAAGTCGTTTGTATTTAAGTATATTATATTTCAAATTTTCGATTGTAAATGAATTTAGTTACTTAAAGAATAATTATTATTAGAAAAAAATAACCATTATATTACTATAAAAATTCACTTATTTTCGGTTTTGAGTTAGGTACCTGCTATTAGGGTCTAAACAGAGATATCGAAATATGTGAAACCGCTAGGAATAATATCGAATTTTAGTTGAAATTTGCACGTGTTCGTGTTAGGGAGTGTATTAATAATATATTGTGAACTTTATTATTTATTTTATTCTGTTGGTAAATTTTTCAGCTTTGCAATTTATCCGGATTGAGACAAGCAAAAGGTATTAGTAGCACGGATAAAATCAAAATAGAGACTTTATTCAAAACAGTCACATATTCAAATCGACAAATTGTAACAATGTTAAAAGTTTCTCGAGATACACTCGATCGAATAGACGCATTAATTTGTATTTAATAATAGTATCCGTAAAACCAACGAGAGAAACGGTCGACTAGTTATAAAAACAGCGCTTGAAATTAGACCATCTTTTGCTAGAGAGCTGCTAGGTTAAGTCAATAATATAAATATATCTGAGTGTACGATGGATTACGATTGTAAGAGGTGCCAGATCAAATGTAGCAGACCAATCAAGAAACCAAACATTAGGAAAACATGCCTGCAATAAAAATGCACAGAAATTTGTTGGTCGAAGTTGGAAAAAAGGAAAATGAGTAGAAATTTTGTCATTAATTAATCATTTCTTGAAAGTATCAATTTTTGTAAGAAATTTCAATTTTAGGAGTCACATTCTCTTTGCAAAGGGTGTTAATTTCGTTAGACGAAGATCCCAGAAAAAAATTAAACAGTTACAATCAGTTATGATCTGCGTAACTGCGATTGGTATTGAACCTCTGCATTTTGTGGAGAGCACCATGAATCAAGTGCAATATAAAAATGTTGAAACTGTATCTTCTCCTTTTCAAACGTTACTTAATGACGACGAGAGATCATACACCTTCATGTTGGATAGAGTATCGTGCCATAGAGTGAAATACAATAGATAAAAAATCTTTTTCAACAGCAAAACATACTCTCTTTGTCCTGGCTTGGAAATTCACCCGATCTAAATCCGATCGAGCATGTTGAAAAAGTCGTTCAAAAATGCAAGAAGTGGTAAAAACATGTGTTTCCAGTATGCCAGATAGAATTAATGCAGTTATTAAAGCCACAGAGGATTGACAAAATATCATTCATAAAATATAAATAAATGTTTTGTATTATTATAGTAATATGTTTCTGCTCTATTTCTGATAAATTTGAAAAAATACTAAAATTAGAAGATGGCTCTAATTCAATTTCCAGGTACTGTATACTTACCAAATGAAGATAATTGGTTAATTAGCTTTTTTGTGCAAATTAATAATCATTTTTCTATACATATGGTTTCCATAAATATTGTGATAGATGTCAATCGTCCATAGAAAGCAAAAACATGTTAAGTTTTGCAATCCAGTAAATTACATTGTGAGGAATTGGTTTTTAGGTCTGTTGAGTTTATTATGTGTTACGTGTTTTTAACAGGTACTTAATATTGAATGTTTCGTTTTTTTTTGTAACTTAAAATTCATTTTGTACATTTTTTGGCTTTTAGTTGTTTTCCAAAGCAGTGAAGTTATACGATATGGGGAAGAGATTATTTTTTAACTTGATATTATAGAGATAAAAGGCATATCTGAGATTGTTTTTTAATCCAAATATTCTAGTGAGTTTTTATAATTCTCTTCATCAAATTATGTCTTCCTAGGAAATCAGATAAATAAACCCTACATTTATAAAAAATGTTGAATGACGTTATATTTCGCTAGAAAGGTATGTTATTATTCGCTAAAGTTTTCTGAAAAGAAATAAAGAAGTTAGAATTAAATAAGATTGTTTAAAGTAGCTACAATTTTTTAGTTATATTTTCGTAAGTATACTTACCTTGGTAGTAAGAGGACACAAGCACAGATCTCTGACGAACAATCAGGACTCGCTAATGATGAAAGTATCTTGTATGTTTAAGAGTACCCTAAATTAAAGTTCATGTATTACTGATGATTAATATAATTGGATTATGTTCCTAAGTATTTATTAGGTTGAGGTTAAGTTCGTAGCCTTTTTAGGTGTCCGTGATTAGAATAAAAATCGAAAATGGAATGTCAAGTAGAAAAACGAGCCTTTTCAATACATCCTTTTGTTTGAGTTGAATAGGAGAGTTAATATAATGGAAGCCGCTAGAACCATTTTTTTGTATACGGAGAAAACGTAATTTGGGAAAGTACAGCATGGAAATGGTTTTCTCGATTGTTGGGAATCATTCGTAAATAATGGAGAAGAATACATATGTTCTTGATCAGTTCATGTATTTTGTTTGTTAAAAAATTAATACATTTTTGGTTCAATAAAAACTTAAACAAATTTATGCATCGACTTAATATAAGTTTAAGTAATTTAAACAATTACTTATTGGGAGAAGTTTCACTTTTTTGAAATGCCATATTTTTTTTGATATTTTTTATCATAGTTGAATGTTTTTTTTGAATTAGAGCTCGAGTTGGCTCCAGTTAGTGTGAATTTAATAGTCTCAATATTTCGTTCAAGTCCTATCAATTACATTTTCCGAGCCTACCGGAATATCTTCTGCTACAATTCAATTTTTATTTTTCAGAGGAGAATTGGTCGCTCGATTGCATATTTTAAATGTGGTGATATGAACGTAGAAGTTGATGTGTGACAAGGATGATCAAAAACTGTAACAGCTTCAGAAATTATAAAAAAGTTAATGACCATCGATTTGGTGACATATAATAATTTACATAAAAAGATATAGCTGCCATTGTATGCATATCGATTGAACGTGTATATTACACTGTCCGTGTAGAACTGCGTAGGTTAGGAAGCTTGGTGCCATGAATTTTGAATTGTGATCATAAACGTGAAAGATTGGGAACGTAAAGCGATATTTCGAAGTAGTTTATTAAGAATCAAGTCACTTTTTGGCAAAGATTGTTACAATCGATAAAATCTAGTTACACTACGTTCTGGGATCCAAACGTGAACCTCAGCAATGGGCACATTATGGAAACCCTACCCCAAAGAGATTTAAAACATTTTCATCGACAGATAAGGTAATTGCCACGGTTTTCTTGAATTCGAAGAAAATAATTTTAGTAATTTTAAAATACTTTATATAGATCAAAACCGTTAATTATATCGCTTTATTAGATAAGAAACCAATGAAAAACGATATCGAACGACACAAAAAGAATTTTTTTTGTCACGGCAATGTGTTCTCTCGTAGCAATTGTTGGCAAAAAAATGAGTCGCTTTAGGTTTCAGTTTATAACTTATTTGCCCTATTTATTTGCCAGATCGATCCCCAAGCGGTTTTCACTTATTTTTCAAAATTAAAATTGTGGTCGGTGCAGCAACGGAGCAGTATTTTAAGAATCTTGAAAAGAGACATTACACAAATTTTATAATGGTAGTTCAGCATCTTGCAGGCATGTCTTGTTTACTTCGTGTTTTTGTTAAATTATCTTGGTATGTTTCTAGATAGAAACATAAAGAAGTGTTTCTTTCATATCAAAGAATTTGTTGCAATAAATTATATGATTAATATGTTTGATTTTAATGTTATAAAAAGTATTTAAAATAGGAAACTATACAGATTAGAAAATAAAAAACATTATACTAAAAAAATATATTACTTAAAATCATACAAAATTATACAAGTTTGTAAATATATTTTGTCAATATTCCATTGGGAGTTAACCAGTATTCATGAATTTCGACTGAAAGAAAAAGCTTTATTAGTACTCATAGCCTTTGTGTTTGTTTTCTATTAAATTCACATTAAGTAAGGCTTTTACGCAATCACAGCTTTAAATAGAGTTGAGTATTTTTAGGATTCAAATTATTCTATACTTGTTATTGCAGAATGCGGAGGATATGTAAGAAAATTTAAGCAAGATTATAAAATAGGTTGAGAAAGTAGGTCTCATAATAAATAAGAAGAAAGCAAAAATGTTATGTGTTAATGTAGTCAATGCATCTAGGCATATTACAATAGACAATGTAATAACAGAAAGAACAGACGAATTTACTTATTTACAAAGGGTACTAGGAAAGCAATATGACGCAAAAAGGAATCGTAGGAAGCTGCTTGTTGCTGCATGTAGAGACATGTTCATACGTGCATAGTAGCCGCCGCGCCATGTCGATGGGCTCAGTTATTCATTAGCAGTGAGAGTGTAAACTGCTTGCGATGGCATCGTGGTCACGAAATGAGATTGTTTTGCCTTACAATTTTGTGCGTGATTTAAACATAGACCAGTGCTTCGAAGAAATGACTCTTGCACTAGGTGATGTTTGTGCACATCGCACAACGATATTCAGGTGGTATGGAGAATTCCAAAGTGGAAGTTTAACTGTGGAGGATGCTGAAAGACCGGGAAGGCTACTAACGTTAGTTGCGGAGGAAAACGTTACTCATATGAGGAAAATGCTTGGAGAGGACAGGCGAGTGGCCTACCAACAGATAGAGGGTACTTCATGCCTAAATACACCAGCAATTCGTTCGATTCTTCATGATTATTTGCACGTGAAGAAACTCAGTTCTTTCTGGGTGCCGCATCGACTGACTGAAGAGCAGATGACACGACGTATGACTTGGTGCCGGGAGATGCTAAAAAAGTTTAATAATTGTCAATCTCGGTATGTGAACAACATCGTGATAGGTGACGAGGCTTGGCTGTACTATTACGATATGCCGACCAAAACTCAAAACAAAGTTTGGGTCTTTGATAATGAGTACATACCCGTAGTTGTTGGAAAATCCCGATCTGTAAAGAAGAAAATGATAGTTGTATTTTTCAAATCGAGTGGAATTATGGAACGCGTCGTTTTGGACACACAGTCACAGTTAAGTGGTATACTGAACAGTGCCTGCCTAAAGTCATTGGATCTATGAAGAATCTGCAGCCAAAGTCAAAAATGGACACCTGGCTCCTCCATCACGATAATGCTCCAGCTCACCGCACCAAAGCCTGCAACAAATATTTGACTACGACAGGATTGAAACTTCTCGAGAACCCTCCCTACAGTCCAGATCTTGCTGCCTGCGACTTTGCACTGTTCCCGCATATGAAAATGAATCTAAAAGGAAGGCGGTTTTCCAGTGATGAGGACGTTCTTCGGGCTTAGGACAACGAGCATGCTTTACTCTCTAGTGAACCTTGGCAGAACTGGTTTAAAGATTGGTTTCGGAGGATGGAGAGGTGTATTGAGTGTAGAAGAAATTACTTTGAAAAAGTAAAATAAAAAAAGCTGTATTGCAAAACTTTCCTAGTACCCTTTGTAGTAATGTAGCAAGACAAATGCACGAACAGTTCTCAATTTTTTAACTAAAATATAATCAGCACAAACGTAAAGCTATTTAATATCAATATAAAATTACTACAGATGTATTGATCGGAAACATAGGCATTAACGTAAACTACTAAACATAAGTATTTGCGATTCTGTTCTTGTTATGATGATCAGACCTAGAGGTAATATAATATTTGAAGAACTTTAGAAAAGAACAAAGAAGAACAATATAGTATTAGAAATAAGGAAAAAGAGGTATAGGATATGCACTTGGAAAAGGTAGGAAAGTGTTTGATTGAAATTTAGAAACAGTAAGAAAGTATTAGATTAAAATTTACAAATGAGAAGAAATGTAGGGTAATCAAGAAGAGCTTCGATACGAATTAGAAAGATAAGAACTAGAAAATTATGACATCAACTAACACATCTAATTCCCAGTGAAGGAGAATAGAAAAAATATATCATAAACATATGATATATACCGTAAGGTTGTAAGCGAATAACACGTATACCATAGAAAATAATTATGTACATACATCTCGCTAAAATTGGCCGGTAAATTTAAGTAAATTCTGTGTGTTAGATTTTTCCTTTAAAATCGCTTTTAGGCAACTTATGTTTTGCCGTAACTTAGACTACATTGGTTATATATCTATAACGTTTATAATTTCATCACTTATTAAAAAAAAAGCAAAAGAAAATACAAAATCGAAGATTCAAAAGGTTTCCTTTAAAAAGGTGTTTCGATTATTTTGTTTTCATTATATCTAATAGAATACATATGTTTACAATAATTATAAATGTTAATTTCTTAAATATACATAATTTAACTTGTAAAGTTCCATAAGTTACAGTTATTTGAAACTACTATTATTAAAAAGTATTAGAGAAGTTACTATCATTTGCTATAAGTACCTGCAGAGTTGGTATTTAAAACACCTAATTTTTCATTTTATGGACTTCCATCACCCACTCCATGTCCATTATTAAGTTCTCTTTCGTTTTCTCCACAAAGTTCGCCATTACCATAACCTTCTTCAGGATTATTTTCACATTTAAGACATCTATCTGGAGATAATTTTGTATGTTTTTTTGGAAATTCATCGTTTTGATATTCATCAAGAAACTTTCTCTGCAACATCGATTTAGGTAAAAGCCGTATTATTAAGAGACAATTGTCTGGAAATTTCTTAAAATCTCTGGCTTCATCGTCTTTAATAATATTACTCAGTTTGTGTTGATTATTTTCGACGTCTAACAAATATCCCGTGCCATATTGTCTAGGTTCGTTAACTGCATCACCACCACTTGTATCAGTAAATTCTGCCTGTATCGAGACAAGAAGAACAGTCAGAAAAATAGTAAACATCTTGAGAGATCTTTTAACTGTTTGTTTACACGTTAGGAACTGTTTATATACGCGCAAATTGATTACGACAACTCCTATTTAATTAATATTATTTCGTATTGCAAAATTTTTATCGAATAAATGAACCAAAACATAAAATTAAGAAATCATGTAAGGTAAAAGAATATTAGATGTATATATGTAACATTATCCCTTAATTTTCCAGCTAATACAATCGGTGTCAAGAATTAGAATGCTTTCTTCTTTAATAGTTCAAATATACCGACTATTACACTGTTTATTATCTACATGTGTGATTGTTATTTCAGAAATGGTTACGTAATTAAGTATTATTAGATATTACTTATGGGAACGCTGCAATTATGCAAATTTCTAATTACGTGAAGATGTTTATAAAAAAGTATTTTTAATAATAAATACAAGATGCTTAACGATTATTTATTAAAGACATTATTTTTTATAAAAAAGATTGTGTAGGAGTTACAATATGAAATCTAATATTTGTCGCTTCTTATGGACCTCATCATTTAGAAGTTTTTACTATACAAAGGGTACTAGGAAAGTTTTGCAATACAGCTTTGTTTATTTAATTTTTTCAAAGTAATTTCCTCTACACTCAACACACATTTCCATCCTCCGAAACTAATCTTTAAACCAGTTCTGCCAAGGTTCACTAGGGAGTAAAGCATACTCGTTGTCCCAAGCCCGAAGAAGGTCCTCATCACTGGAAAACCGTCTTCCCTTTAGCTTCATTTTCATATGCGGGAACAGTGCAAAGTCGCAGGGAGCAAGATCTGGACTCTAGGGAGGGTGTGCGAGAAGTTTCAATCCTGTTGTGATCGAATATTGGGTGCGGGCTTTGGCGCGGTGAGCTGGAGCATTATCGTGATGGAGGAACCAGGTGTCCATTCTTTACCTTGGCCGCAGGTTCTTCATAGATCCAATGACTTTAGGCAGGCACTGTTCAGTATACCACTTCGCTGTGATTCTCTTCTGTGTGTCCAAAACGACGCGTTCCACAACTCCATTCGACTTGAAAAATACACAGTCACACGTCGTGTTATCTGCTTGTCAGTCAGTCGATGCGGCACCCAGAGAGAACAAACTTTCTTCATGTGCAAATGATCATGCAGAATCGAACAAAATGCTGGTGCATTTAGGCCTGAAGTACCCTCTATCTGTTGGTAGGTCACTCGCCTGTCCTCGCTAAGCATTTTCCTCACGGTAGTAACGTTTTCCTCCGTAACTGACGTTCGTGGCCGTCCCGGCCTCTCAGCATTCTCCACAGTTAAATTTCCGCTTTGGAATTCTCTATACTACCTGAATATCGTTGTGCGATATGGACAAACATCATCTAGTGCAAGAGTCATTTCTTCGAAGCACTGGTCTATGTTTAAACCACGCACGAAATTATAACGTAAAACTGCCCTTATCTC
Organism: Dermolepida albohirtum; assembly: GCA_031893035.1. Lineage (NCBI taxonomy): Eukaryota > Metazoa > Arthropoda > Insecta > Coleoptera > Scarabaeidae > Dermolepida > Dermolepida albohirtum. Next base: position 347,780 of record JAVIWB010002874.1, on the reverse strand, counting down.
ATTTCGTGACGACGATGCCATCGCAAGTACTTTACACTCTCACTGCTAATGAATAACTAACCGCATCGACATGGCGCGGCGGCTACTATGCATGTATGAACAAGCAGCTTCCTACTATTCATTGTTGCGTCATATTGTAAAACTTTCCTAGTACTTTTTGTATTATTCACTTTAAATCGTTGAGTCTGAGAGAACCTGATAAAACATTACAAAACTATTTTGCGCATTTTGAAACACTCATAGCGCTTGTTTAAATATGTTCATATACAATTTGATTAGTGTGCATGTTTATCTTTTCTTTACTAGACTGTTTTTATTTTCTACACCTTTTAAAAATAAGCGTACTAATAAACTCTAGCCATTTCTGTGAAAACTTCAAAGTATAATTTCGAAATTGCCACATTCTTTAAAAATAATTGCAGCAATTTTTTTAATACGGTTATAAAATATGCTTATAATCTAGTTGCGGAGACACAAATTAAGAAAAATAACTGATGAAATGGAAATAGGTAAGAGTATATAAGGATGGTTTGTTAAATAAGTTACAATTTACAATTTTGTAGTATTATTCTTTATTAGTGTAAATACAAGGCGTGTTTTTTAAGTAAGGGTCGTTTGAAAATAAAAACCAAACAAAAGAAAATTTTCAAAAACCAAATTTATTTTCATATTCTAAATACATTTCTCTATTTTTCAACATAGCTGCCAAGTTTGTTCAAATACTTATCAAACTTTACAATTAGATTTTGAATACCATTTTCGTAGAAACTTGCCGATTGCTCCGATAACCAAGAGATCACGGTCGTTTTCATGTCTTCGTCATCATTGTAGTGTTTGCCGCCGAGATAATGTTTGAGATAGTGGAAAAGATGGAAATCGCTCGGCGTAAGGTCGGAGCTGTAGGGGAGGGGGGGCAGGAATATCTAAAACTTTCCAGTCGAAAGACAACAATAAAGGTTGGATCTGAGTTGCGATGTGAGGCCTCGCATGGACTACTGTCAACATGCCGCGTCTTTTGTTTTGAATCGCTCTGCCTAGTTTTCGCAGGGTTTGACCGTAGGCTACCGCATTTATGGTGGTTCCGCATTGCATGAAGTCGACCAACAAAACACCATCCCTATCCCAAAATACGGACTTTAGATCCTTCCCTGGAGCAGAGTTTGTTTGGCCTTCACCCTTACAGGAAAGTGTGTGCATCTCCACTCCATGCTCTGTTGCTTTTTTATGACCCTTCGTTAGGAGTTTAGAGACCCAATGGGGGCACAGTTTCCTAAACTTTAACTTTTCAGAAACAATCTCGTACAGCATTGACCTCGACGTCGTTTGAAAAAGTGCTTATGGTGAGGCGTTGTGTTCTTAAGCATCTTCGCTTCAACTGAAGCCACCATATAGTTTGTGATCACAGATGGGCGACCGGAGCGGCACTTATCATGGACGTTGTCGCGGCCAGCTTTGAAGTCTTTGACCCATTTACGCACTTTGCCTTCATACGTGGCAGTAGCTCCGTAAATATCATAAATCTGTCGGTGAATGTCTCCAGCAGAAACGTTTCGTGCCGACAAAAAACGTATCGCTGACCATCGTACCTCACACGGAGCCGGCGATTCGATAATCTCGAACATTTTAAAGATATAGAACAGACTGTACAGATTACCTACACAGCTGCAACTGAGCACAGTTGTTTCCAAGGAGTGCCGGGATACGATACAAGCACTCGTTGCGTGCACTACCTACTAGTGTATACAACAAAACGACCCTTACTTAAAAAACATGCCTCGTACATTAGAATAGAGCGATTTGTAAATTGGTCTGTGTGATTTTGTAAACAATGGAAAAAAGCAAATCGCACGCAGTGATAAGGTACTTTCATTTGAAAGATTTAACACTAATTGAAATCAAAGTAGAGCTGGATTCGATACTTCTTTCATTTTCAATGGTTAAAAAATGGATTTCCGAATTTAAAAATGTTCGTTTGAGAACAAAGGATGAACTCCGCAGTTGACATCTAAAAATGGCTACTCCCTCGGATACGATTGAGAAAGTTTACAGTAGCGTATTGGATCACCGTCGAACAAAAGTGCGAAAAATAGCTGATACAGTGGGAATCGCAAATGAAAGTGTGCTCAAATTTTTAACTGAAGAATTGTAAATAAAAAAGGACTTCTTGTGCCGTTCCATTACTACCGATGAAACGCGAATCTACCATAAACTTCTAAAAGAATTTTCCACGAATTCTGAAATTCTGAGGTAATCGTTGCTGTAAATAGGTATGTTAAGGACTTGGATTGACCGATCTGCAATGAAGTCATTGCTAGGTTGGGGTATCGATGGAATAAGTGTGTTAAGCAGGCAGGGGACTACATTTTTGTCCAAAAGCTTGAGTTTTCTTTGCTAGGACACGTAGTTATCTAACCATCATTTCTATAATCTTCGTCGGCGAATATAACACGAACTATTCAAGTTTTCTTACATTGATTTTCTTGGGCTATTCAGTCTCGTTATTTCCTTATTTCTCATTAGGAAATAATAAACGACAGACAGTTTCTTCACAATATTTCGTAGTGTAAACAGACTGTTTTGATACTCATATAATAAAGGTTTAATTAAGCAACCAAACGACTTTCGAAGAAAATTGTCACCCAAATATCAGCCAAATTTCAAATGTGTTTAGTTATTTGAAAAATAATTATTCGATTGTATCATGAATTGCGAGTTTATGCATTTTAGAATTTTTCATTTACGCACTTAATTCACCATGCTGTAATTTTGAAATCAAATGCCAGAAAAGATGTGTGTTTCCTAAAGTGTTCCCTAAAGATGGTAATTTTAATGGAGCCTGTGGTTGATTAACTTAATCACTTAATGTTGATATATAACCCCTTTCCACATTAATTTTCGTGTTCTGTATACGTATTTCAACAACTAAGCTGTCATCATATACGATATATATATATACGATCCGTACCGTCGAAAGCTAAACACACTGTGCATTAACATAAATTTAAATAAAATATAATACAGAAGACTAGAATTTGTATCTTTAAAATATGAAGTATAATGAAGAAAACCTATCTTTAAACCAGTTGAAACATGATGATACCGAGAAAGTATCACCGAGACCTTCTTTCTATGATATTATTATTCTATGAAAATAGGAAACTATGTTCCGCATGGTGATTGTCGAATTACGAACTAACAATGGAGAAAATGTAACTTTTCTGATTTTAGTGGATCGAAATTGATAACAAAATAAACGGAAATGATATGATATAAACAAATGCTTTAGAAGCAATTATACGAGGACAGTTCAATTGATTGTAGACATATTTATATCGAGAATAAGCAATTCGTTGTTTCTTTTATGATAGGAAGAGCATGTAAAGTAATAATTATTTGAATGATTATAATGGGTATCTTTTAAGCTGCATGAGAACTATCGATATTGATAACTATGGTTTGTCAGCTGATAATGTCAAACATATAGCACTTCGTTCATTTTATGGTCAACATAATCGGCCCAATGAGCAAGCAATTCGTCCAGTTATTGATCGTTTTCACACTAATTATACTCTTCTCGATTCAAAACCATCAACAAGAAGTGTGCGTACCGAAGAGAATATTGCTGCTGTAGCGAGAAGCATTGACGAAGACGCCGATTCGTCGTCGTTCTCAACTTGTTGGCCTTTGTTCTTGGACTACGTGGAAAATTTTACGTAAGGATCTTGGCTTACGTGCCTATAAAATACAGCTCTCGCAAGAATTGAGCCAAACGACCATCGTTTGCGTCGCATTTTTGCTGATTGGTCTCATTTGAAACTGGCCGAAGATGAGCATTTTTATCAAAGAATTGTGTTTAGTGATGAAGCTCATTTCTGATTAAATGGCTACGTCAATAAGCAAAATTGCCGTATTTGGAGCGAAGACAATCCTCAAGCCGTTAACGAATCACCATTACATACATTAAAATTGACTGTTTGGTGCGGTTTATACGCTGACGGCATCATCGGTCCTTATTTCTTTCGAAATGAGGAAGGAGCTGCCGTTACGGTGAATGGCAAGCGCTATCGAGCCACACCGACTGAATTTTTGTTTCCAAAAATTAATCAGCTAAACATCGACGTCATTTGGTTCCAACAAGATGTCGCAACTTGCCATACAGCGCACTTAACAATCGATTTATTGCAAAATCAATTTGGTGAATTACTTTTTATGGGACTATAATAAGTCATTGGTTTATGCCGACAAACCAGCAACCCTTGAAGCATTAGAAACAAATATTCAAGCCACTGTTGACGCCGTACGGCCAGATTTCCTGGAAAAAGTAGTCAAAAATTATACCGATCGAATGGACCATGTAACTCGTAGCCGCGGCGGACATATGCCGGAAATAATATTTAAAAAATAAATTCCGTGAAATTATCTACCAGATTATGATAAAAAAATTTCATTCCAACAATATTTCTGTCTTGTATTATCATTTTAAGTTCTCAAGCTCTTAAAAAACACCCATATATTCGGGTGGTAGTGCTTATCTTTGTGTTTTGCAAATCCTTCGTTATCATATACTCTTTTTATTCATTCTAGATGTGTGTACTTACAATCAAGTTAGAGAAGGTTGTTGTCTTGTTGTCAGTTGATGTGTAGAACATATTTCTATAAAAATGACTTTGAATGCTAATCACTAGCTTCTTGAGTTGTCAGGATATAATTTGACGGGTAATAAAAATGCTTACTTGGATATATATGCATATGCTTTATTTTTAAAACTATAAATTTTACTATCTGTGTTTTATTAGAATTTTAGGAAGTCCTTCGTATATTTAACCTTTGCTGAAACACAAAATAATATAAAAATTAGTAATCGAATGGTTTAGTGAGAAAATTGCATTAAGATTTATAAACAGATTAAATTAAACTTAGAATTTATGGATCATGCTTATTTGGAACATAGGTAAAATTACTATAATATTTACTTGGGTCCGAAATAACGAAATCTCTTTAAAAAAAATTCTTTTTTCTTAAAATGATCATTCATTTTTCAAATCCACAAAAATCTTTTAATTTCAGCGTCACCTGATCTACTTATAGAAATTGACGCTATTTGACATTCCTATTCACTGTTTTCATAGATAGGTAGATTAGATTTGATTCTAATGCGCATAAATATAGTGGATCCGTATTTCAACACAAAACTTAACAACGAATTATATTATTATATGTTGTTAATATTGTAATTATTCTAATAAATATCCTATTATTTTGACAAAAGTTTTTATACTTGAGTTACTTCAAGCAATGCTAATAGTATCGTTTCTTACAGATTGACTTCTGGTGAAGCCGTTTCTCTAAAATCGAAAGGAAATAATTTCATTTTGATGATAAGTTGATTATGTTTCTATATTTTCTTCTATATAATAAAGAATTTGTTAATAATGTTTAACAACTAGAATATAAAGAAAAGTTATTTAAGTAGTGATATATGTATGTATGTATACAAAGCAAATGTAGTTGTATGTATTTAAAAGAAATGTAAATGAAAACTTCTGAAAATAATATAGAAAAAGTAATATTACTTACTGTCCTTTACTGTATGCTCCTGAAGAACTAGTACTCCAGGCACCCACTTTTCCACCGCCACCGCCGCCACCACCACTTCCTCCGCCAGGACCGCCACCATAACCTCCACCTCCACCTGGACCGCCACCATGTCCTCCACCTCCACCAGGACCACCACCGTATCCACCACCTCCACCTGAACCACCTCCAAATCCTCCACCTCCACCTCCACCTTTTCCGCCACCACCTCCATAACCTCCACCAGGGCCGCCACCACCGCCGCCTCCACATTTAGAACATCCACCTGCAGAACGTTTTGTACGTTCTTCAATTATATCATCGTCTTGTACATTTTCGAGAATCGTCCCTTTTAACATTGACTTGGGCAAAAGACGTACTATTAGGAGGCCGTTGCCTGAAACTTTTTTGAAATCTCTTGCTCCATCATCATCGATAATATTAGTCTGTTTGTGTCGATTGTTTTCAAAATCTAAGAAGTATATTATACCATATTGGCCAGTTTCTTTAATTGCATCACCATCACCTATAGCAGCAAATTCTGCCTCGATGGAGACGAAAAGAAATGCTAAAGTTAATAAACACCTCAGGAGTCTTCGCATTGTTGCCTCTTGACTGATTTTGCAAACTGCAGGATTTGTTTATATACATGCGAATTGATTACGATAATTTCCATTTGATTAATTGCTTTGTATTGAATAATTGGATTAAAATCAATGATTATGTAACTGTATGAGATGAAAACTAGAAATAGAAGATACATACAAGAATATCCCCTAGTATTCCAACATTTAATTCCTCCTTTTGTAGTGTTTAAATGTACCGATAATTCTATGAATTACTTCTACTTGTACACACATTATTTCAGAGACAATTGAATAATTTTAGTATTAGTAGGTACTACGAGTACTTATGGATAAACTACGATTATGGTAATTTTGTAATACCTGGTAATGAAAATGTTTACACATGTATAAATTTATGCAATAACTAATACATCATGTTCAACGATTATTTATTCAAAATAATAGCACGAGGATAAATAATTTGCAGACAATCTACTGCGAATATCACGTAAAGTGTAGACAAGGTAAATCTATAAAATAACCTTCCTTTATTTTTTAAAATTATATCGAATTTCAAAGTTAAACATTTGACTTTTTCGTGTACTTTATTATCCAAAAATGTATATACTCGTATATATATATATACAGAAAAAGATAGTTGAGGTGCTACCGAAACGTCGAGACTAGTCCGACAATAGGAGGACCAATCAACGTACAGAATCCAACATCACATTATACCCGTATGTACCATATATAGAAGTTAAAATCTTTTGTTTTGTTTGTCTATTATTACTTCTATATACTATATGACAAGAAAGGAATCACTCAGTGAAAGTATACATTTTTAAACCAAAATTTTTTTTTTGAAAAATTCGTGTCTTTTATAGAAAAAATTTAATAATGAAATGCCGTTCCACATAAATGACAACATTCTGCTTCTAATACGATGTCCCTCTTGTGAAAGATCATTTCAAGCAACTTGCAGGGCAACGTCTAGCTGCTGTAAGTTCATTAACAGGTTAAGAAGAATACCAACTCTTCGACCTATCATATTTCAGGTATGTTAAGTGGGCGATAGGTCTGGCGACTGTGCAGGACAATTGAGAGTATTCATGTTGGCCTCTTGTAGGAATCTTAATGTAACAGCCACAACATGAGAACGAGCATTATATTGTTGGAATGTGGTATTATTTAGCCAATGGTTATATAATAAAGCTAAAGGTTCCTGAACTTCGTAAACGTACTTTTGGGCATTTAAATAGCCTCGAAGGAGTAATGTTTTCAATGCCATTTCCACTCCAAACTCCTTCATTAAGTGAAGTCTCACGTTCTAGGAAAAATTCAGAAATTGTTTTTCTTCTTTTCAACGTCCGACTCGTTTAAGACCACCAAGTAATTACAAACAAAAACAAGTTTCGTATGAAAAAATGATGTCATTTCACTCTTCCATCAATCTGCTAGTATTATGTCTCTTAGTATATTTTTTCTAATTTCTTTCTATTTTTCTCAATTTATTGTCAGTTAATAGTTTCCGTGTGTTTTCAAACCACTCCTTCCCTATTTTCGGCTTATCTTGATATAATACGCGTATGTATGTAGTTTTTACTTAATGTACGTCTATTTTTTTTTCATTCATCGTCATCCATAATCCTAATATTTAAAGAAAGTTTCAAGATAGTATAAGTATATTTGGCAAAAAAATGTTTTATTGAAATTTAAATGCAGCTGACTAATATAAATTTGGATATTAGTGATTTCCAAACAGTTAACTCTAACAAACAAATAAACTAATGTAGAGGAATTTGTTAGTGTATTATCTTCTTACAAAGTAACTATGGAACAGAATTCTTAAAAGCAAGTTAATAGTATGTTTGTAGTAAAAATAGTGTGTGTTATAATAAGGAAGCCCTAAGAGACACTAGTGTTAATTGTTTGATTGTCAGATTTTATATTGTGTTCTTTTGCATAAATAGAAAATTAAGCTAAGAGAAATATAATCTAGTATTGTTTATCATTAAACATAAGCACTGTTTTTAGTTTATTGAAGATTTCATTTTAAATCTTGGGATTTTTGAGCTAAGCTTGTGTTTAAGAAAGAAGAAATTTTATAGGAATAGAATTTTACATTTTACAATATTCAATTCATTCAAACTTACCGAGTTTTATTAAAATTAGTGCTTTGTATAAAAATTTCCTACTATTTATAGTAGTATATAACATTTAGTACAACGTAGTTGTTTAATTTTTTATTTCACTTCACATTTATTCTTCATGTGTTGTGGTAGTTATAATATTGAAACAACGATAACTAAATTAGAATGAATTATTTAAGCAACTTATTAAATCGTATGTCAAAAAATGTCGATTCAGCAGTATTATTATTATAAACAACACAAACAGTAATTAATTCTAATGTAGCAAAAACTGCATAGATTTTAATGAAGAACAAAAACAACGAATTTAATTTAGTATTAAATGTGTTAAAATTCAATTGTCACTCTTTAAATTAATTGCATTTTGTATGATATAAATATTATGGAGAAATTTTTTAGGGCATTAATTTGATTTAAAAGATATCTATGGAAATAATGTTTAAGAGACATGTCGGCATTCGAAGCAGCAGTATCAGAGGCATGCTTTCGGCCCAGATGCTCAGACGAAACTATGGACAACGACCGCGGAAGTCTACAAGTCAAATTTCCAATTTATCACCATTGTTGAATGCTATAATACGCAAATATTTTTAAATTTTTATAATCAATAACATGAAAAGATATCGATTCAAAAGCAGCCGAGAGATGGTTGAAAGTCTGAAGTAATTAGAAGAAAAACATTTTTCCAAAAAAAGGAAATCTTCAAACAAAGAAGTTATTATATTTCGCTTAAGAAAAAAATAATTTATGCGCTCTGCCTTGGAAAGATAAAAGAATGATTATCATGCTTAATACACAATCTCAAGTTGTATTGAATTGCAATAGATTTATAGGTGGTGCGGGATGGGCGAATCCAAATATTGGATCCATATTTGGTTTTTTAAGAAAACACGTGAAACGGTGGCAAAAACTTTTGCTGTAAACTTGAAATTTCTTGTCTAAATTTGTATGAATTAAACAGAATATAAACAATAATAATAATCAGTATCTTACTTAAAATTTAGTTGGTACCTAGTTATGCTGCTAGTTGGCAAACAACAAATCAAACTCTGTCGAAATTATATATCTTAGGCAAATTGTTAACAAGACGAGAAGTGATAAAGTAAGAAATACCGTGATCAGAGAACGGCTTGGTATAACACCAGTACATGGTGAAACTGAAAGGAAATAGCTGGAATGGTCTGGGCATTTGATTCATGTAGGTGGCAATAAAACAGCTAAGAGAGTATACGTAGCGAAATACTCAATGAAATGAAGAAGAGAAAGACTAAAACGAACTTGAAAAGAGAAAATCCAGAGTCATCTGTAAATCAAAGGTATGGAGTGGAAGGATGCAATGGACGGAAAGAAATGGAAAAGCGTATATACAACTAAAACAGTTCAAATCGTCTTACAACACAACTTAGAATAGCACCAATACTTGACAAAATTTGAGAAATAGTTAGGGTGGTAAAGGCCGTGATTCCTATCTATTAGACGATATAATAGCTAAGATAATACAGTGAAATAAGTAATGGAAGGACTATACACTGAAGAAATCTATGACCTAGTAGCAAGTTAACAAAACACTGGCATCAGATGAGGATTAAATTTACGAAAATAAAAATGTCCTATTTTCTTTAGCTGTGATAAGAGTATGGAGCAAAAAGGGAAACTAAGTAGTAGAAAAGATGTTGCGAGAGATTTTAAAACCACATGCCAAGAATTCTCCCAGGAAAAACTCTGTGGATGTTTTTTATTAATGTACATATAATAGCTTATTTCAAATGAAGGAAATTTTAAGTATAGCATATAAGGTGCAATGAAAAATAAGATAAAACCTTCGCAGCGCGAAATATAATGGAAATACCAGCTTTCAAAACAACATTAATATTGGGAATATTATCTTTCATGAAACATGAAACGTGTTAATTGTAGAGAAAGTATAATTATGATCTGGGCATATATTATGGCTGCTATGATATTTTTTTACAATTTTATCCTCTCTATCGATAACTGCAGGAAAAAGTAGCCACGAAAAGCTACAGTGTAATAAAGAAACCTATGAAAATGTACTATATGCGAAATAATGTTGATTGTTAATTGTTTTGCCGCGAGGCGAGATATTTTCAGGTAAGCAATTTCATTCTACTAAAAGTCGCGGTATGTAAAATATCTTGTCTTACTGCACTAACAAGAATTTGAATGGCACAGCTTCATTATTTGTTAGCTGAATTATAGTCTCTTAGCATGCATTAGCTATATTCTAATGTGAGTTAGTATTATATCATATATATGAAATGTATAAAACCTTCCATGTAAGAAAAATACTTTGCAAGAATTGACTAGACAGACACATTTGAGTCTTGATGTATTGGGTTGGCAACTAAGTACTTTCGGTTTTGTAGTATAAAATAAAACACTTTTTTTTAAACAAAGAATAGTTTTTAATCAATTACATATTTTCCATTTTGCTCAATGACCTTTTGCCATCTTTCTTTCAGCTGCGTGATTCCGCGCTCATAGAATTTCTGGTCCTTATCAGCAAAAAACTGAACCAGGTGCGAGTGAAGGTCATCGTCATTTGTGAAAGTTTTACCATTCAAAGAATTCTGCAAACTTCGAAATAAATGGTAATCAGATGGTGCTAGATCAGGGCTGAATGGGGGATGTGGCATCACTTCCCAGCCAAGCTCCAATAGTTTCCCACGAGTTGCCACAGATGTGTGAGGCCTTGCATTATCTTGGTGGAAAACTGGAACTGATTGCTTCATCCAGTTTTATTAATTGTTGACAGTAAACATCAGAATTGATCGTTTGGTTCCTTGGAAGCAGCTCAAAAAACACAACACCTTTGTAATCCCACCAAACTGACAGCATGATCTTTTTTGGATGCAATTCAGCTTTTGATGTGGTTTGAGCTGGTTTATCGTGTTTGCTCCATGATCGTTTTCGAACTATGTTACTCTACAGGACCCATTTTTTATCACCAGTGATGATTCTTTTTAAGAAAGGGTCGGTTTCATTTCGTCTAAGGTGCATATCGCAAAAGTTGATTCTTTGTGTTAAATGAATTTATTTCAATTCGTGAGGTACCCAAGTATCAAGCTTCTTAACTAGCCCAAGACGTTTTAAATGTTTTTCAATTGTTGTGTGCGATACATGTAGCCTCTCCGCAACCTCTCGAACAGTTATATGACGATCCTCTTCAATTATGACTTTGATTTGGTCATCATCAACTTCAGTAGGCCGACCAGAACGTTGCTCATCTTTAAGGGAAAAATCTCCAGAACGGAATTTTTATACCAATTTTGACACGTGCGCTCTGTTAAGCAATTAGCACCATAAACTTCACATATCTTTTTGTGAGCCGCAGCAGCTTTCTTTCCTTTACGGAAATAAAATAGTAAAATATGTCGAAAATGTTCGTTTCTGCACTCCATTTAAAATTAACCACAACTAATAGCTTTAATAAAAATCACGCACTACTTGCTTCTTTGTGTTAAATGAATTTATTTCAATTCGTGAGGTACCCAAATATCAAGCTTCTTAACTAGCCCAAGACGTTTTAAATGTTTTACAATTGTTGTGTGCGATACATGTAGCCTCTCCGCAACCTCTCGAACAGTTATATGACGATCCTCTTCAATTATGACTTTGATTTGGTCATCATCAACTTCAGTAGGCCGACCAGAACGTTGCTCATCTTTAAGGGAAAAATCTCCAGAACGGAATTTTTATACCAATTTTGACACGTGCGCTCTGTTAAGCAATTAGCACCATAAACTTCACATATCTTTTTGTGAGCCGTAGCAGCTTTCTTTCCTTTACGGAAATAAAATAGTAAAATATGTCGAAAATGTTCGTTTCTGCACTCCATTTAAAATTAACTACAACTAATAGCTTTAATAAAAATCACGCACTACTTGCTTCTGAAGTTACGTCAATGTGACTAGTACCACGCGACAAACGGTAAAGTAGAGCACTAACATACGTTATACAAAAAATAAAGCAACGCTCTCTATCAGTAAAAACTGAAAGTACTTAGTTGCCAACCCAATACAACACAAATTAAATTAGATAGAATTTAAAATTATCAGATGAATTGTTAGAATATATCCTGTGGTCTAAAGCGTTTTGCATGCACATTAACAGTTCAAAATAAATTAAAATATCTACTTTGGAAGTCTTTACTAACTATTAGAGGTTAATTTGTTTTCTTCTTAGAGCGACATGAAAATATCTTATCCATCAGACGCTCTACAAGGACATCGTTTGCAAAAGCGAAGTCATTTAACAAAGTGTAAGCAATTTTTGGACACTTGGAAGAGACATATGACAAGGACGTATTACGAACTAGTCGTGTATAAAATGTAGATGAAACTGATTTAATAGTACTACAAAAGTTGCAAATATTATTGAATGTAAAGGTAAAAGGTAGATGCATCATTAGCATCTGCTGAGTGGAGTTCTTCAATAATTATAGTGTATGCATAAATACTCGTAGAGACTCTGTGTCAGTAATACTCATATTTCCGGAAAGAAAATGTGTTTTACAGCAGACGTAAGGTACACCTCCAAGTCTTTTCAGCTTTCGAGCTGAATTTGGATCAATTCTTCATAATCTAAAACCAGATGACATAGATGCGCAATTTTTCTTTTGCGGTTCAAAGTTTTCAGAGGATCATTAGCATGTGCTAAATGGAGTTCTTTAATAATGATAATTGTTTGCACAAGTGCTGTTAAAGACTTTGTGTTAGTAATGCTCATATTTTCACAAAGAGAATATGTTTTATAACTAGTGTAAGGTACATCTCCAAGTTTCCTATGAAGCGAGAAATAGAATTTTTGTTAGTTGATTGGGATGGACTTGGACCAATTCTTTATAATACAAAACCAGATGACGTAAGTGCACAATTTTCGCTTTGTAATTCAAAGTTTTCAGAGGACTAATGAGAAACACAATTGAGTCGTTGTCTCATATAGTCTTTAAGCGTATATGGAGTATGTTATAACTGAAATGGTGGAATATTTTTGTGAATTGTGTTCCTAAAAGATATTCTTTAGATAATTGTCTTGATATACAGTGTGTTTTAAAAAGAATATACGTATTACAAAGTATTATTTTGTCCAAACTATCGATCGCTGTGCCTAGGCTCGTCTATTGGAGCCTATAATCTAGTTTATTTAATAGCCGCTAGATGTCAGATGTCTTCTGTTTTTCTTGGTAACTATCATATGTTTAAAATGGCTACTCCGCAGCAGAAATCATTTTGTGTTCTTGAGTTTGCGAAGTGCAATTCCGTGATTACAGTGCAAGGACGTTTCAGGTTGAGCTACCAAATTGATCCTCCGAATGGGTGAAACATTCGCAGATGGTATCGACAGTTTGTAGATACAGGATGTGTTTGTAAAGGAAAGAGTCCTGGATGCGCTCGTGTTTCTGAAGAAAATGTTGCACGAATTCAAACTGCTTTCCAACGTAATCCTTCGAAATCAACTCGTCGTGCCAGTCGGGAGTTACAACTGTCTACAATAACAATTTGGCGTGTTTTGAGACGTCGGTTGATTATGAAGCCGTACAAGTTACAGTTGTTACAAGCTCTGCGTCCTGATGACAAACGGAAACGTGTGGAATTTTGTAACGAGATTCATGATGCCATTGACAATGATAAAACTTTCACACGACGCATCGTGTTCAGTGATGAAACGACTTTTGTTAGTAATCTGGTAAACAAACACAATGTTCGAATTTGGGGTCTATAGAACCCACATGCAGCCATTGAGTATGTACGAAATTCGCCTAAAATCAGTGTGTTTTGTGCGATATCCCGATCATCTGTTTATGGCCCATTCTTCTTTGATGGAAACATGGTTAACGGTCAACAGTATCTCGCTATGTTACAAAATTGGTTGTTTCCGAGGCTGCACGGAAAGAACTTCATTTTTCAACAAGACGGGGAACCCCCTTACTGGAGTGGCCAAGTGCGTGAGTATTTGAATGAATCTCTACCGAACCGTTGAATTGGTCGTCAAGGAGCTGGCGACTTAGCATGCCTCAGCTGGGCTCTACGGTCACCGGATTTGACACCCTGTGACTTCTTCCTGTAGGGTTTCGTTAAAGACAACGTTTATATACCACCACACCCACAGAACCTAGAAGAGTTAAAGAACCGAATCCGTACTACCATAACATCAGTGACGAAGAACATGCTTGCTCGAGTATGGGAGGAATTTGAGTATCGATGTGATATTGTTCGTGTCGCTGATGGAGGACATATCGAGCATCTGTAATCTGAACTTGAGAGGTTCGTAAATATTTGTGTAAAGTTTCATATTCGTATGTCTAAAAGTTTAATAAATATATGCATTTGAAATACGTATATTCTTTTTGAAACATCCTGTATTATTCGAATTTTCGTTTCTTGTCATAATGTGTTTTTTAAATAAATATTTTGTTCCTAACCCATTTTTGTATCCTCTTTTATTTTCCCTCAGAAATAACAGATTTCCATATAATTATACTAAAAAGCAAAAAGTCAAAACTTGTATAATCTAAAGTATATATAGTAAGTATGCTAGAAACTTATAGCAAAATTAATTAGCTGTGAGTGGTACTATTTTCATTATGTTTCCGGTGTAAATACAAAGTATTTTGAGAAGAAACAATGAGGTAGCTACATTTTCCTCTATCCTCCAGATACAAATTTAAATTTTCTCAAATGTACTAGAAATTATAGAATTTTTTAATTTTTTTGTATGATTTTTCGTGGTAATTATTCAAACAATACGTTGTAATTACAATAAATAGGAAATCTGTCTTATAGATTTGTATAATTCTTTGTGTCTACTTTGAAAATAGAAGCAATTATGTTTTGTTATTCAAACAATACAAACCGTGATGAAAAATGAACCATATGGCATAATCAAACTTTTCTTAATCTTACTTCTGTACTTAATAATTGAATTTCATCGATGAAAAGTCCAGTGTCATTAAAAGGTAAGTGAATACAAGAATTCGGCCACCTGCCGTGGTATTCATTACTACAATTAGATTTTGCGAATATCATTCGTCAGCGTATTGTTTAAATAACTGATTATATAATCCTTTCTAATATAATTTCAAGGCAACACGGATGTTGCAGTTATTGTGAATGCACTTTTACGAACAAAATGTACATAATTACTTTTGCAAATTATCTTTTTATGATATTTAATGCATTTGGATAGCTGAAGGTTTTCTTGATTTTTATATTTTAATAAGAAAAGTACTAGTACACTAATAAAGATTAAAGAAAAATTAATTGCTTTATTTTCCGTGCGAATTATAATACATAAATATAATTATGAATAGTATACTACTTTACAAATAAATTTTTTCATGATCTTCATTTGATATGATCGAACACCGACATATTGGAAATTTGTATTTCTTCCACAAGATCATGGTAATCGATTTTCCCCGGTTCCGTTGTGGATCTGACATTTGCATACAAACATGTAACTATCCATATCAAGATAACACACACTAGTCGAAACGAATTCATTAGTTCTATTTCTCCTCTTTTCTGCTATCTTCTTTATGAATCCCGTATGGATTTGTCAAGCCCAATGTATGTGGTTACACGTTTTCGCTTTTACGTGGACGTCAACTTATGTTTCTTTCATGTGGTCAGCTCTGATTTACCGCCAGTACTAAATTCGATCAAGCAAAATATTTGTGTATCGAGAGTTATTGGAGTTTTCATGTTCGAGGCCGCTTATTGAAAGATGCCATAACGAATCGTTTGTTTATCTGCGATCTGAAAAATGTCAACGTAAAATTATTACTCATTTTAAATAAAAAACAATGGTTAATAGTCTTGTCAGCATATAGAGAAAATGGATTTCTCTTAATTCGTATTTTCATTTTCTGAAATGGAACTATATGGGATGTTATTTTAATGTTCAGACTAAGGGAATTACTGTATTATACTTTTTACATTCTTATATGTTAAAATGACTTTAATATGTGAAAGTAAAGTAAGTATATAGCAGTAAAATTCAATATATAGCGCCGAAAATTTTACTGTAACGTAATTAATGAAAATTCATGGTTGTCGTTTCACTCAATTCTAGGGCTCATCAGGTAATTTGGTTTTGTTGGCAGTTCCAGTGTACCACGATGAGTATTATTATAAAAACGGTAATACAAAGTAATTAGGAAAAATGTTTCACTATAGTTTCTTAAATTACTTTTTATTATACATAGTAAATGATTATTTTTGTTCAGAAACATTTCCATATTTCTGAAAATGTACTTAGTTTCTTTATTTGGTAACGTCGGTAACCTCACTACCCGAAGAAAAACAATTTACTCTCAACTATCATTGACACTTCGGTACTAGTCGGGACTACATGAAGATCGAAGCTGCCAAGTCGAGCTGTGCGCCATAGCCGTCTGTAACGTAGTAAATACTAGGTAACAGGTTACACGTATTAGAACTTTGGTTTAAATCTCGTAAAGTATTTGTACATTTCAGTATACTTTTTGGTTAATAATTGTTTAAATAGGTTAAATGATTAATGAACATCTGAATTGCATATATCGATAGGGTAGATTCTTATTATTTACCCAGTGGAAAGGTATCAGTAGCCTCACGCGTTTAAAGAACAGTAGTGAGACATTAGAGGTCAGTAAATTTAAAAGTAATAGTTTGTGTGTTTGTAAATGCGATGGGAAAACGTAGACGTTTCAAATGAAAAAAAAGATCGTAATAGAGACTTTATTGAGAGCTGGAAATTTTTTCATCCGGAAATAGTAAGGAGAAAATCTGTTTTCCGTCATATCATGGACAGAGTAGCGAAATTACTTCAAGTTCACATCCACTGGGCTTATTCGTTTCCGAGGGATTATAAAAATCATAAAAAGGGGAAGATCGTATTATTATAAAAAAGATTTAGAAAATCGATAGTGACGTTTTAGGGAAGTGCTGTTCATTCTGTACGAAGACAATGTACACATATCCGAACGAACATTAATGTCGCAATTGTACGAAGAAAAATTTATAGTCAGCGCTCAGCGTCACGCAACAGAAAATACACAGAAAAAATTAAGAAAGCAATGTTACAGTGATAACAAGAAAAAGAAATGCATCATTAATTCATTTATATACTTAACATTTTACACAGTGTCAATTTGGAATTTAATTGAAAATATCTTTTTTAAAAGACGTGTTCATACATCGTTGAACACGTGGACGTGTTCAATGATGTATAGTAATTAAAGACGGTAAGTGAAAAGAGTTGATGTTGTTTTCAAATTATCATTGTGCTTAGATACACATAACCAACTCATGTGCTTTACCTTAATCTCAGTTATGTGAGAATATGTTCAATTCAAGGAATAATATATATATATATATATATATGATATAATGTTAGAAACGATAATTACTTATCGATTAATTATGTGCATTATATTGGAACTAAATATAGACAGGTACCTTCAGATGAATAAAAGTTATTTTCATCTTCTAATTATAATAACAAAAGATTGTGTTTTCATAAAGATTGAGAAAAAACTTAAAAGGAATTATTGGTCTAACATGTGATACAATGTGTAATTGTTTATGAAGAAGGCACGTATAGCAGTTATGGAGCTACTAACGCTACTAATGTTTGTTGTATTTGCAAGAAAATAGCTCACGAAATTTGGATTAATCATAGGTTTGTTATTTTATTTATTTCTTTTAATTTGTTGACAAGAATGTGCATGTATACATAAATACTTTACACTTGTACGTACTTTACACTTTTCTAAAACTTCTTATATTGTCTTCATTATTATACCCATCTTAGGTTATTATAGCATGAAAAACGTTTATTACTTAATTTATAGTTATAACTAAATTTGGATACAAGTTAACATTGCAGGCGTTAGATGTACTTTCAGTTTTATCTAGAGTTCGTCATGGTGGTCAAGGTGGAGGCGGTGGAATGTTCGGATTAGGAGGTGGTTTAGGTGGCAAATCTAACTGTAAAGGTGGATTAATAGGAAGTATATTAGGACTAGAAGAAGTACAGGAAGTACAGGTGATGGGGTTGCCGTTAATGGTCAAAGAGAAGGAAACGGAAATGAAAGTATGTCATTTATATTTTAATATCAGCATAATCTCTAAATATTACTTTTGCTGCAGATTCTGATTGCTAGTGATGCTGATTAACATAAGAATTGGACTAGAATAATATATTAATTAATAATATTAATATATTAAATCAAGCCTATCGCATTATACGAGGGTAGCCGTTTACATTTCTTGAATAGCAGACCAAAAAAAAATTTTTATTATCGAAAAAAGTTTTATTGCTTTTCAAAATATTCTCCTTGAAAATCAATGCACTTTTACATTCGTTTAAACTAATCCAAAAAAAATTGCCGTCACTGTGAAGGCGGTATCTCCAAAATACGAGTTTTGAATGCCTCAACTGGCTCTTCCGGGGTAGAAAACCGTTGACCACCAAGTTTATACTTCACGTGTAGTAACAAAAGGAAACCACAAGGTGCTAAATCAGGGCTGTACGGCGAATGGCTCATCAATTCAATGTTTTGGCCGGTCAAATATTCAGTTGTTTGAACCGACCAGCTCGTGTCGTCATGGTGGAGAATGATTTGTCGTTTTCGGTTTGTTTTCCTTATTTATTCAAAAACTTTTGTTAAACAAATAGCTGTGTACCATTCCGAATTGACTCTTCTACAACTCTCTAAAGGCACGATTGCAACGTGACCGGTTTTTTCAAGAAAATGGGCGATCATTTGTTTTGATGTGCTTCAAGCGCGAACAACTTTTGTTGGTTTTGTCTCATCTGGGAATATCCACATAGTCGACTGCTGTTTACTATCGGGCTAATACGTATAGATCCAAGATTTATCACCTGTGACTTTATAATTGTTCTTTGTAGCACCGCCATTGTATTTTTTTCTGGGTACCCAATGTGAACATAGCTTCTCAACGGCTAAATGTTCATGCAGGATCTTATGCATGCTGGTGTTACTAATACCTAGAGATGCCTCGATCTCACGGTATGTCACATGATGGTCTTTCATTATCAATTCAGACATTGCATTAATGTTTTCCGACACAACAACATTTGTGGGAGAACCTTCACGAAATTTATCTAATTCACTATATCAACGATATACTGTAGTTTTCGATGGTGTTTCATCACCATGTAAAGAGTTCAGCTCGTCGATGCATTCTTGTTGAGATAATCTACGCCGAAATTTATGAAAAATAGTTGCAAGAAAATGTTCGCGAGTTAATTCCATTTTTTCGATGACATAAAATTTTCAAGTTACTGTCAACATAGAAATAGCGACCGAATAATAAAACTGTCAAGGTAAATACATTGTCAAAAATGACAAACTTCACGATGCAATCATCAGCTCGGAGGCAACATTTACAGTGTTGCCAGTTCCCGAAATATAAACGGCTACCCTCGTTTATACGGAAATTATTTTATAATGCATTGCTTTTTTAATTTGTGTGAATGAAGAATCGATAATATTAAGATTTTTTTGTAGTAACCCATTCGAAATTCCTTCACTTTTATAATCGTTTCTATAGTATTACTTATAAATAATGTATTGGTATGCTTTGAAAAAAATTGAGACAAAAAAATTATAACCAGACAAAGAAGAAAAAAACCTATCAGGAATTGAATTAATTACCCAAACGTGCCCACTCAAGGTGCAGCTTACCAGCCTGTTTAGTCGAAGACAATCATGTCGGCAGTGCCCAATAAAAATAAGCGGTCCACTTAGATTAATAAATAAAGCAACACTCTGTCTATAAGTATGTTATGGTGAGGAGCAAGGAATCTCATACCCTATTTTGGGCAACAAACGCCAACCAACTTTAAGCACAAATAACAAAAGAAAAAAAATAAATGGATGGACGTATTTCCCTAAATAATAAGAAAAATAGAGAAATTGTAGGTAATACACTTAAAATTTCTCTATTTTTCTTATTAATGTGAATATTAAGACTAAAATATCATAAATTAACGCATAGAACATCTTTAAATTTTGTCCGTCTTGCCTGTGGTATTTGAAGAATCCTAGCATACCGTCTGCGAAACGGTTGTTTGAGTAATTAAATCATCGTCTTCTAACTTCTGTTAAAAGATTTAAAGCGTCTAGTTTACAAGATACATATATAAAGTTACTACAGTTATTTTTAAGTGAGAGATTCATACACTACATAGTTGAGGCGTCATCAGTCATTAACATTAACACTTGGTCTGTTCAGAGCCGAAAGTGTATTTGGCACTACTCTCAAAATTGCTTCGCTACTACATTTATCTAATCTTTCACTACTTAGTAACAATAATGCTTGCGGTTTAAAAGGCTTTTGTTCTGTCCACATAAAACCACAACTTTTTATTATTTAAATGGAATTTAATATTGTTTTAGTTTTATCGCGTACGGAGCTTACATGGTTTTGCAATGTCGCTCGAGATGGTAATTTTCAATTGGGACTATAGCCAACCCAGAATTTACGAAATCGTTTCTTAGCAAGGAAAGGAAACGGTAAATTACAAACAGTAATCATCAAAATTAAATCAAAAGTAACCTTTTTTTGAAAATTATATTAGTTTCTGCTATTCCATCGTTAATTAAATACACAGAAATTAATTAAAAATTTCTGTGTTGGAGAATGACTCGAACCTTTATCTGCCATTTTCTAGACAATGCTTTACCAATTAAGCCACCAGGCAGTGTAATTTAACACGCCACAAATCGCATTATGGAACATAGCTAATATTTATTTAAAACCCGCAGTCAGGTTATTATGATGTCAATAATATATATAAACATATAATTAAGTTTTTCACGATGGGAAATTTAATGAAAATTATATTATTTTCTGCTATCCCATCGTTAATTAAATACACAGATATTAATTAAAAATTTCTACGCTGGAGAAGGACTCGAACCTGTATCTGCCGTTTTCTAGAAAACTGCTGTACTAATTAAGCCACCAGGCAGTGTAACTTCGAGTCCTTTAACACGCCATAAATCAACCTTCTTGTATTTTTGTGTTGTTCAGTTTTAATGTGTTTTTTACACCCAAATTGATCCCGAGGAACAAAGTTGTATATATTCTTTTTGGACCATCCTAGTTTTCATGAACTTTCTTACATTACATTTTTTACTAATTGTATCACTATTACATGTTTTTGACATTATTACGCTATACATGAAAAAAGCAGTATAATAAGTACTACAACTATTTTAGACATAGCGAAATGAACTTCTTAATGCTTCATCAGCTTGAGAAATTAATATATTTTAAGTGATGAGTTCCTAATTGACAGAAACCTGTTCAAGCACATGGAAATTATGTTGAATAATAAGAAATAAATTGTTTTCTAGAATCTAGGTACTTTTAAAGTTAGTTCATTAAATCTGGTACTTCATATATATCAACCTAACATTATAAGCAGACACAAACATATTATTTTTTCGTATTAAAAGGTTTATTGTAATATATCATCAAATTGTATGGAACTAAACTAAATGTAATCAACATATTTAATTTTAATTTTATAAAAATGCTTAAAATAGGGAATATAATTGAAAAACAAAAGTCGATACTAAAAATATATTATTATTTAAAATTACATACAAAGTTTCTATGTTGTATTACTGTTCCATTGGAAGTTCGTTGCAGTATTCGTTACTTTCCGCTGAAACAAAAATGTTGAATTAATAAAGGCAATTTAAAGAAATATTTATATTACATAAGCTTATATTTTCGTTACAATGTTTATTTTTCTCTGATGTATATGCTGAAAAAATGAGAAAGTGAACTTTCTCAAATAAATAAGAACCCTTTAATGACGAAGAAGTAAAATCTAGTGGGGTATATCAGAAGCAAAAATTTGTTAGAAACGACATAGTTTCATAGTAATGAATTCATAATATAGTGCATGATTTTCTAGAATGTGAATTTCGGGCCATTTTTTAACTTAGGTTAAAATGCCAGAATAAAGTCATTTAGTTTACTTAAATATGTACATTTTAGTAAAATAATTGCATATGAGGAATAAAATTTTCTTCATTGATTAAGACAAGACAATACTGAAGTACTTACTGTCCAGAACCGTAGGCACCTGCTGAACTGGAAGATTTACTCCAGGCTCCAGCTTTTCCACCTCCTCCACCACCTCCAAGACCGCCGCCACCATAACCACCGTTACCACCACCTCCGTAGCCAC
Organism: Dermolepida albohirtum; assembly: GCA_031893035.1. Taxonomy (NCBI): domain Eukaryota; kingdom Metazoa; phylum Arthropoda; class Insecta; order Coleoptera; family Scarabaeidae; genus Dermolepida; species Dermolepida albohirtum. Next base: position 325,246 of record JAVIWB010002874.1, on the reverse strand, counting down.
CGTTACCACCACCTCCGTGGCCGCCGCCTGGTCCACCTCCGTAGCCACCGCCTGGTCCGCCTCCGTAGCCACCACCGGGGCCACCTCCGTGACCACCACCTCCTTTACCGCCACCGAATCCACCTCCGCCGCCGCCACCTCCACCTCCGCCTCCGCCGAGACCACCGTAGCCGCCACTAGCCCAGGCAACGCATACTAATGCCGCTACGACAATAAAATATCCCAAAAACTTCATCTTGAACGGATGATTTTGCGTAACTGCCTTTGTGTTTCGCAAGTTATCCTTTTATAGGCGAATGTGTATCGTTGTTTTTTTATGGAGTCAAGTACAAATATATCAGAATGCACGTTTCTTTTTTTTTGTTATTAATTTAACCACTGGATTAAGAATATCCCCGATATTGAAGAATCATAAAAAAACGGTTAATGAGATATATGTATCTACATACATAATACGTACTTTCAAAGTATTATGTAGATCTAAAATTGATGACTCCCAGTCTATTGTGACTGGCTATTTTTTGTTGACTTCTTCGAGGTTACATAACTCATTATTTTGGCATTAATGAATGTTAATTTTAAGAACAGGTCCGAGTTATTATTTTTCAGGGAATTAAAACAATAAATAATTATGTTCTATAAACTTTGAAAACATTATTCAGGTTTTATTTTGTGATACTTTCTTAAATTAATTAAATTAATCTAGGAGCTATTCTCTAGCATCTTTTGTAAAAGGATTATAAAATTTAATATTGTTTATCCTTGTGCCATCTCTGTTCGTATTTCAGAATTGTTTGCATTTAATTTGAGTTGTTCATTAGGACATGATAAATGGTAATAAATTTGCGAAAACAATATCTTCAAAAGTGCTAATTTTTTTACGTAACGTTCTGCTTGAAATTTTAATTTACAAATATTAAGTCATAAGTGTGTCAGTTGTGTACTTATTTGCATGAAATATTTGTATGTATCTAGGGGAAATCCTGAAAGTGCTGTATCGTAAATATTATGATTTCATAGTTTTACAGCATTATTTACTGTTTTGGTTAGTACGAACTTTTTTTAATGAACAATTTTTTTTACAGGGGCGAAAAATCACCGTGTAATAAGTTTGTCCAACTGTTGATAAACGTATTTTGCTTAGGACATATGTATGTATTAATAACCAAACACTTCTAATTATTTTAACGATTTCTTTTATAATTTACTGTGCTCATTAAAGCGCCAATAAGCAGGTATATGAGAGTTAGATAATTGTTATACGCCAAAGTTAAATACAAATGAAATATCTAAATTACAACAAAGGTAAAGGTTGTGCAATTTGAATATTTAATTAGTTACTGGGTTTAAAATACAGCTTGTTTCAAAAAGAATATACGTATTACAAAGTATTATTTTGTCCAAACTATCGATCGCTGCGCCTCGGCTCGGCTATTGGAGAAACGAATACATACTCTACTTTATTTGATAGCCGCTATATGCCAGTTGTCTTCTGCTTTTCTTTTGTAACCGTCATATGTTTAAAATGGCTACTCCACAGAAAAAATCATTTTGTGTTCTCGAGTTTGCGAAGTGCAATTCCGTGATTACAGTGCAAAGACGTTTCAGGTTGAGCTACTAAATTGATCCTCCGAATGGGTGAAACGTTCGCAGATGGTATCAACAGTTTGTAGATACAGGATGTGTATGTAAAGGAAAGAGTCCTGGATGTGCTCGTGTTTCTGAAGAAAATGTTGCACGAATTCAAACTGCTTTCCAACGTAATCCTTCAAAATCAACTTGTCGTGCCAGTCGGGAGTTACAACTGTCTACAATAACAATTTGGCGTGTTTTGAGACGTCGGTTGATTATGAAGCCGTACAAGTTACAGTTGTTGCAAGCTCTGCATCCTGATGACAAACGGAAATGTGTGGCATTTTGTAACGAGATTCGTGATGCTATTGACAATGATAACACTTTCGCACAACGCATCGTGTTCAGTGATGAAGCGACTTTCCATGTTAGTAGTCTGATAAATAAACACAATGTTCGAATTTGGGGTCTACAGAATCCACATGCAGCCATTGAACATGTACGAGATTCGCCTAAAATCAATGTGTTTTGTGTGATATCCCGATCATCTGTTTACGGCCCATTCTTCTTTGATGGAAACACGGTTAACGGTCAGCAGTATTTTGCAATGTTACAAAACTGACTGTTTTCGAGGTCGCACGAAGACAACTTCATTTTTCAACAAGACGGAGCAACCCCTCACTGGAGTCGCCAAGTGCGTGAATATCTGACTGAAACTCTACCGAACCGTTGGATTGGTCGTCAAGGAGTTGGCGACTTAGCATGTCTCAGCTGGGCTCCATGGTCACCGAATTTGACACACTGTGACTTTTTCCGAATCCGGACTGTCATAAGATCAGTGACGTAGGACATGCTTGCCCGAGTATGGGAGGAATTTGAGTGTCGATGTGATATTGTTAGTGTCGCTGATGGAGGACATACTGAACGTCTGTAATCTAAACTTGAGAGGTTCGTAAATATGTGTGTAAAGTTTCATATTCGTAGATCTTAAAGTTTAATAAATATATGCATTCGAAATAGGTATATTCTTTTTGAAACACCTTATTTTATTAATAGCTATACCACAAAGTATAACTAACACCCATAACTATCGATAAAAAATATACAGAGAAAAGCAATAAATATATACCTCTAGTTGAAGAGATATAATAACTATGGCATCGGATCAGAAACAGGTCAAAATTATATACATATGTATAGTATATATATATATATATTAAATATATAATTTTGATCTGTTTCTTTCCATATTAGTTGAATTTTCACCTAAGAAATAAATTGCGAAAGTGTCACATGAAAGAAGTTCTGTCGGGAGTTGAAAATTTCCAAGTTATTCTTAAACGGGCCAGTTCTCTTTGAGTACTTTGAATAATGATGAGTAATTCTTTTTTTATGATAATATGGTTGGCAGAAAGTCCTCATAAATTGGTGGAGACATCTTTATATACCCAAGAAATTGGTCCTTTGCTATTAGTGTAAAAGAGTCGTATCATTGGATCTATATCCTCAACAGAATAATAAATACTAAAGAATACATAAAAGGGTTATTGGTATTCTTTACTATTAATCAACTACCCGATGACGTACTTGTAGAAGGATTTTACCAACAAGATATAAATTCGGATAAATTTTTAGATTATCGACCAAAGAGTTTTCTTAACTGCACGGCCTCCAAATTTTATAATTATGGATTACTTCATTTTTTTTATTAGAGAAGTTCGTGTTAACATAACTCATCAACATTTGGCAGATACTTCTGAAAATATGAAGTGCAAAACCGGAGCGTGCATTGAGACTTAAGGACAACATTTCGAACATTTACTTCAGCATATAATATTTTGGAATTTATTGAAAGCTTTGAAAATTCATTTAAAGAGAATTTTCAAAGTTTGAATTGTTTTGATCGTAAAATCTAGATATCAGTTTACTTGTGCCGTTAAATTGAAACAAAAGTGGAACAATAAACAATCAGGCAAATAAGATCTACAAGATAAAAAAAATCAAATATTAAACAATTCTAGTTAATAACTAGCTTGGAAGAAGTTATTATGAAGAACTGGCAGTAAGAATTAAAGCGTATGTTAATGTGGTCATATAAGTTTTAAATATACTCATGGACAAAATTATGGTATATTATTGGTTTTTACTGCTACTTAAAGATCATTTTAGATTATCGCAGTAAAGTTAGGTACTTTGCATTCAAATATTTGGGGTTTAATTCATATACATACATATATATATATATATATATATATATATATATATATACATATATACTATATATGCGCATTATATCGCAAAAGCATTTCTACGTTATTTAAGAATTATATTGAATTTTGTTTTTTAAAGTGAAATTCATTGAGAGATAATGATAAGTATTTGTAACAGTATGCCACCAGTTATACGCTACAGTAAAACAAGCGGTACAAATTTTTATATAGGTATGTAACTAAGGATCAAGCAAGAAAATATCGCACGACGTCTTAGGAGTATAGAATATTTTAAAAAGGCATTAAGAAACTGGATTCATACGAAGACACGATCAAGGGCGCAAAAGGTGTACAACAGCAATTGACGACCGTTTTTTAATAGTTACTTCTTACAAAATTGCACATTCATATTCATGTATCTCAAAAGTGAGTTGAAGTGTAAGACAAATTAATGCTAGTTTAAAAATAGTCAGAATTAGAAGAGGCAGGTTTAAAGCTAAGACGTACCGTTAGAGTTCCATGTCTTCTAAAAAAAACCACAAAACTTGTCAATTAAAATTTGCTTAGAAAACATGTGCGATGGAATTTCGAGCAATGAAAAAATATTTTGTTCACGGATGAGACAGGATATCAATTATGGAAGTAATGTGGAAACCATGTCTAGAGAAGAACTGGGAAACGATATGACATCTGCAATCCTGCAATTACATACATAGCGTTAGTTTTGGAGGTGTGTATGGACGGAACGTATCAAAATCGTGTAAATAATTAGGCGAATGAGTAGTGACAAATATATATACATCCTATAAGAATGTGTTTTACCATATGCCGGTCATATGGGATATAAACGATTCGTATTAATGCGTGATAATGTTCGATCACGACCGCTGGCATAATGTTTAATTACTGCAATTCAGTCCAGATTCAAAGACGAGATTGGTCATCACATAGTCCAGACTTAAATCCGATAAAGCACATGTGGCATTATATAAAAAACCATGTACGAAGAAGAAACTGCGTTACAAGTATGTACAATTGAAGGACTTAGGTTTATGTATAGAAGGAAATTACCCAAAAATCCATTCAAATTTCTACTTGGTAGCATGCAGAGAAGGATATATGCAATAACACAGGCCAACCAATAAATATTTTTTAAAAACTTTTTTCAAAGTTCAACCTGTTTCCTATCTATTTTGGTGTGCTGAATCCAAATTTTCAATCATTTTTTTTTCCACCACGTACCAATTTTTCGCAATCTTTATCTTGTGTTGGGTATGATAATATTAAAACATATAGTTAAGATTTATAGGCACGTAATTTATTATCAGAGTATAATTTAACATTTTATTATTACAACGGTAGTGTAAGTTTGAATATGAACAGTTTTTTACTTATTAATCTGAAGTTTTGTATGTTCTCAACCTCTTCACGGTAAAAGTTCGAGTGTAGCTTTTCTTTTTATATGATGCTTCTGGAGTTGCTCGTAGAAGGGTCCAACAGTAACCTCCTCTCATATTCACATTCCAACGATTCTGATACCGTTTCTCTATCTCCTTTATATCTTAGTGGAAACGCTTCCCTTGTTCCTCACTTACAGCTCCAAGATTGTCAGGGAAAAAATTTAAATGTGAGTGTAAAAGATGCACCTTCACACTCAAGTTACATCCAAGTTCTCGAAATGTTTTCAACATGTTTTGAAATATATTTTCGTAATTATGGTCTTTCTGATTGTCTAAAAACTCCAAAACAGGTATTATTATACGCTTACAGTGCATGAATAACGTAAATAAAGTAAACATGCGAGGGCACTTTACGTCCTGTGGTATTTTAAAGTCCATTTTCGGATTCAGCACGTCAAGAAGCATAAAAGACAGCCAAATTTATAAAAAAAGTTTTTTCATGGTTGGCCTGTGTAATTAGAGCTCCAGGAGGAAACTAATACTAATTATGATATATTTTTAATCAAATGACTAGGATTTGCCCAATAGCATTTAGTCAATATATTCTTAAATTCTATAATTAGTGTTAATTACTTTTCACGAGCTCCTTCTTATAATAACTTAATATTGTTCACAAATTTAGCAAACTGTTCTTCTTAGAACAAATTATTTAAGTAATTTGATTAATCAGAATTTATTTTTTTGAAAAGAAATTAATAAAAATTCTAACTTTAACAGTTTTTTAAATCGTACATATTGTATAATGCAGGAACTTTTGAAAAAATACCTGCTCTCGCGCATGTCTAGAATACGAGATCTCATGCTAATAGTGCATGCGTTTTCACAGTTAGACCATATTGACAAAAATTAAAAAATGTTCGATAATTTTGTCTATTAGTTTATAATAACAATTTCGTAAGAAACAATATGATTGACAAGAACAAGGCTATAATAGACGCACTGGGCGTGAATGCAATAAAAAAAATTGCAATATAGGAAGAAATATGTACATTGCTAATGATTTTAAATTTTGATTTGGAATTCAATTTACTGGTGAAAGTAAATTTAACAAATTTAATAGTGATCGTCGATTAAATATTTTTGTGGGTCTGCAAACAATTCTATCTTACTCTATGCACGTAATTTTTGATTATTTAAAATGAACGTTATGATTTCCGATGCAAATACAAGGTAGCGACTTTGAATATATGTATATATTACTTTATTTATCTTATTACTTATACCATTAATAATTTTAAAACTTTAACATTCAAAATTATAATACGTATATACACATACTATATATTGGGTCTGGGAAAAAGTTCGTGGCGTTTTTTCAGTAAAATTCAACTGGTCCCCGCATGGCACGTGGACGAATTCATTTAAACCGAATATGCTCCATTATTATCGACAATGTTTCGCCATTTTTTTGGTAGATCCATGATCCCATCGGTGAAAAACTTCTGTGGTTTCTGGTCGAAAAACTGAATCAAGTAGTTTTCACAGGCTTCTTGTGAAACCAACTTAATTCCATTGAGAGAGTTCTGCAAAGATCGAAACAGATGATAGTCAGAGGGTGCTATATCCGGACTGTAAGGTGGGTGCATCAAAACTTCCCAACCAAACTCTCTCAATTTTTGACGGGTCATCAAAGAAGTGTGTGGTCGGGCGTTGTCATGATGGAAGACAACACCTTTCCTATTAATCAATTCGGGCCGTTTTCTTTCAATCGCCTGGCGTAATCTCTCTAGTTGTGCACAGTAGAGTTGAGAATCAATCGTCTGACCAGTTGGAAGTAGCTCGTAGTGGACGATTCCCCTCCAGTCCCACCATACACACAGCATCACTTTTTTTGGCGTCAATGTTGGCTTAGCGAACGCTTGTGACGGCTCACCATCCTTTATCCACGATCTTTTACGCTTCCGATTATCGTACGTAATCCATTTTTCATCTCCGGTTATTAAACGTTTCAGAAACGGCTCGATTTCATTCCGTTTCAGCAGCGCATCGCAGATGTTAATTCGGTCAATCATGTTTTTCACGCTCAACTCATGAGGAACCCATACGTCAAGCTTTTTTTTGTAACCAGCTTTGTGTAAATGGTTCAAAACAGTTTTGTGGTCAATGCCTAGCTCCATGCCAATATCGACACTGCTGATATGCTTATCTTGTTGGACTTTTTCAAGAATTTCATCAGATTTTTCAGTGATTGGACGACCGGAGCGTGACTCATCTTTCACATTGAAATTTCCAGAACGAAAGCGAGCGAACCATTTCCGCGCAACAGATTTCGATAAAGTACCTTCACCGTACACAGCACAAATTTTATCACAAGCCTGCGCAGTGTTCTTCCCCTTATCATAATAATATTGCAGAATATAGCGAAGTTTCTCATTATTCTTCTCCATTTTCAAGTGCGAATAACTTTCCAACCACTGCACCGATTACAATGTTTCTACGCTCAAACTAACGTTCGGAAGGTCATCTAAAAAACGAGCCGTCGGTGGTGTCGCTGTGACTTGTTGTTCTTTAGTTATCGGCAACCAATGCCATCTATCGGGAAAAAACGCCACGAACTTTTTCCACAATATATACCCAATATACAATATGTTAGAAATCAAATATTATACCTTATCTGCCTGATAGGATTGTTGCTAAATTTTGGTGTTACTAATGGCTATTTAAACGGAAATTGTAGTGAATAATTTGTATAAGAAATACCAATATTTATAAATTGTAAGATGTGAAACATGTACCTCATCTTTTGGCAAAGTTGAAATTATATTCTGATTCTGACAATTTCTATTATGATTCGATTTTATTTATACACTGCTTAAAACAATTAGAGGATATTTGGAAAAATGGCAATAGAATAAATAAATAAAGAATGTAGCGCCTCGCAAATATTTTTATATTGAACTACAAAGTTTCTTAATAAGAAACCGAACGCATTGACACTTTTGAACTTGCTCGTATACACTATAAAATTACTAATATAGCGAATAAATATCATTAAACGAATACACAATTGTGAGACTCTATAAGAAGTTTTATTGCTAAAATGACGGAAAATCTATTGTTAATAATGTGTAAGATCTCTACGAACGGCAATAAAGGTTTAACATCTCATCAGCATTGATTGAATCAGGACATAAAAAATTCTTGTGGAATATTATTCCATTCCTCTATCAGAGCAATTTGAAGTTCCTGAATTATACGCGGTGGCATATTTCTTGCTGCGACACGTCTTCCTAAGGCATACCAAGCATGTTCGATAGGATTACAATCAGGAAAATTTGCTGGCCAGTCTATTCTATTGATTTCCAATTATTCAATCCAGATGTTCACAATGTTTGCTCGATGTGGACGAGCATTGTCATCCATTAAAGTGAATCTTTCACCTATAGCGCCAGCATACGGAAGAACAATGGGTTTCAAAATTTCATCCAGATACCTCTGAGCAGTCAGGTTGCCATTTTGTATAACATAAAGGTCTGTATGATCTCCTGCGCTTATCCCAGCCCATATCATTACACTTCTAACTTCGTATTGCGGCCTTTCTCGAATAAAGTATGCCTGATTACGTGTTCCAGGTTCACGCCAAATTAAAATACGTCTATTACCTGGATTTAAGGCGAATCTGGATTCGTCCCAAAACAATACTTGTGCCCAGTCATCTTGATTCCAATTTTTATACTGCTCAGTCCATATTCTTCGCCACCTTTTATGAAGAGCAGTTAGTGGAACGCATACCAGAGATCTTCGAGGATACATGCCAACGTTATGAAGATGATTTCTTATTGTTTGAATTGATACTGCTTTTCCCGTAGCAACAACAAGCTCACTTATAACTGCGTTGCCTTACTCGTGCGGTTTCTACGTGCAAATTCTGTTAGCTATCGAACATCTCTTGGTGTTGTAGATGTTGGGCATCCTTGACCTAGTCTTCTTTGAACATTCCCAGTTTCTGAAAACCGATTCCACAAACGTGAAGTCACACTTTTGCTAATTGAAAAAAATTCAGCAACAACTTGCTGTCTCCGTCCACCTTCTAATTAACCTATGGCTCTCCAAGCCTGTGCATGAGTCAAATCGCCTTGTATTTCCATAATTACCCGTAATTACAGTTACAAAATTGGTTATGATACAGAAAATGGCAAAATCTAACTGTAATGGAGATCGCTCGTATATGCGCTTTTATATCCTCAAGCAGTGTCGGCTGCACCGAAGCGCTGTACAAGTTGAAATCTTTCAATCCGTTCTGTTCCTTGTTTAAAGGCATTGTAGTTGCAATATAAAAATATTTGCGTGTCTTATATTATTTATTTATTTATTTTATTGTTATTTTTTCAAATATTCTCTAATTGTTTTGAGCAGTGTATATTATTTCGATTTAAAAAAAATATATGTATAACGGAAACTGGTATAATTCAGTATTTTTTTAAAGAGCTAAACACATTCCAAATTTTGGTTGATATGCAACCAATTTAGAATGACAATATTCTTTCGGAAACCACAATTTCCTGCTGGTTTATGCAATTTAAATGTGGTAATATTAATATCAAAGTGGATGTGGGACCAGGACCATCGAAAACTGCAACTACAAAAAGTATCAATGAAATTATTGATATTGTATTGAACGTTTGAAGAATTGACTTCAAGGATATAACAAGCATCATGAGTTTATCCACTGAATGTGTATATTCGCATTTTTCGTATAGAATTAAACATATTCAACTTGCCAGCAAGGTAGAACGCGAACACCAAGTGATAACTTGAAGCTAATTAAGAAGAATCAAGTTGATTTTTGTGTAGATTTGTTTCGGTGATGAAACCTGACTTCATCAATGTGTTCATGGATCTAAATGGGAGTATCAGTAGTGGTTGCCCCCCAAAGAGAGAAAAGACATTTCTGTCGATGGGCAAGGCAACATGAACACCAAATAATAATTTGAAATGGATTAAGAAGAACCAAGTTGATTTTTTGCGAAGATTAGTCTCAATTATCAAACTCAGCTTTACCACTGTGCTCCTGAATTCACGCGGCAGTATCAATAGTGGGTATATCATAGTAGCTGCCTATAATTTTTTGGAACTTAAAAGAGGATAATCTACACACACGTAGATCTTTTAAAGTGTCAAACAAGGTTTATGGATCGTATTATGCAGGTCTGTGGAATAAATTGGAGAAAACAGTGTCTATATAGACATGGAACGATTTATTAGAAAGTTCTTTCTTTCATCACAACACACCTTCTCGCACAAAGCAAGTTGTTCGAAATTGGATTAATTAGAATTATAAGTTGCATCTGATCTACACGATTCGTCAGTTTATTCCTCAAACTGAAAATTTACTTTGCTATAAAGAATTTACATGCGTATTAAAAACGACAGTATAGCACTTCAGCATTCTTTGTCCAAATGCGTTGAAATTGAAGAGGAGTATGTTGAAAAATAATAAAAAATTTAATACCCTAACTTTACACGTCCCAACAAATTATACTCGTAGTAATAATTTACCCCTGCATTCTGATAAGGATTATCCCCATATATTACAATTATTTAAAAAATTACATTATTTAAAAAATCGACACCTATTAAAGAGCAGTCAATCGTCAATACTCGCTCGATAAATAATATAAACACATATTTTATAATGAATTATTATACGCTTCATTTGTATCACAAAGGCCTTTATTTACAATAAAGAAATTTGGGGTTAATTCTGTGAAAATAACTAGAAATTTATTAGTGATTAATTATCCGACTCTTAGGCTGAAGACAGACTTCGTTTTTAGTTAATATTTACGCAAATATTGAAAACAATTACTGCTGAACATAGCATAAACTACGACGTTTACTTCCCTTAATTTAGCTTATCAGATAATCTTGGTTTTGTTCGATAGTTCACACGCACCTGATGGGTGTTATCGAAACAATAAATAATGAGAGAACTATTTGTCGATATTTCAGGTATGTTTTATACAAGTTTATATGAATTGTTTCAATTATTTACGTTGTATATGGCGACTGCTGTTTATATGCATACGTCACTGTTTGCATGGAAATAAAAGTTCTACATAGACAAAGCGGTATGCCTTCTTTTTCTAATGTCCGAAAGATAGTAAAAGTAAGTAAGAAAGTAATATCGTTTCGATAATATTTCTTTTAGAAAATATGAAAAACACAAATTTCCACAAGAAATATAATCAACTTTTTATAAAGCCACATGTTCTACTATATCATGAAGACAATTTGTTAACGACTTTGATTTTAACGCCACAACAATTTAATATATTTTCCGTAAATATAAATACCACACTTTTAAATTTCAATACCGGCGTATGGAATTTTTTTGGAAGATAATGATGAATTGACCATAGTTTCTTAATATTAGTATTAGTTCCACAAAAATCTAAATTTCAGTATTTTTATATGAACGCAATATCTGCAAAAATTGAACGCATGAATCGTTGTCTTTAACGAATAAAAAAACCGAGTCTTTCCTATAGACAGGAATAGATATCTAGAACTACTCCATCAGGAAAAAATTCATATGGCTATTTATTACTTATTTAGGATGTATTAAATAGTTAAATTATCCTCGAAGTTTTTAAAATAATAGTTAATTAATGAAACGGTTTTTGCAGTAATTCGTGTATTAGTAATTGTAAATAGACCGAAATTATACTTACTACACATTTTTTTCTCATAGTATTTAAATATATTTCAAGAAATTATATATTTTCACTAGTAACAGGTCCAGAAAAAGATCTTGAAATATCGTTTATTTGATTCATACTTGAGATGAAGTTAAATATTTATGATTTGGGATGGCGTAAGGATGGTGAAATTTTAGTTATTTAGATTTCTGAAAATTGATACTTTGGTACATGACATTTTGTTTCTGAGTTAAAGGGGTTGAAATAAAAACTTCGTCTCGACTTTCGGAAAAAATTTTATCACTTCTATAGGTTTCAATCAGAAATGGAAAACAAAGTCGATTTAAAACTTTATTAATACTAAAACTTTAGTATATTGAAAATTTAATTACAAGTTTCGGTCTTTTTACATAAAATCTTGCATTTAAATTTTTTTTCCCTGAATAATAGATTCGCAGAATTAAAATCATTTAATATTGTATTTATATTTTTACTGTTAATATCTTCTTAATTTTCTTGGAGTAGAAATGTAAGTGTTCATGGGATTAATTTGCCTAAATCTTTTAAATTGTATCTTCTCTTAAACCTACTTCCTACCTACTTAAACTTAAACATACTGCCATAACTCTCTCCAAACAACTTATTCTTGATATTCACAAGGGTAACTATAGTAGTAATGTTGGCGTCTGGTGAAAGCTCATTTATGAAGTTAGAAATTATTAGGATTAGGGATATTTTGCAAATATTAAGATGTAAATTCTGTTGTGTATTCAAAATACATTTTATTTACTTTTATTATTTATTATTTATTAAAATAAACTCATTTTATTATCTGTCGCTGTTCATGCTTTATTAACGGAATCATATTTATCATACCGTAATATACATACATATGTACATCAGTTTTTGAATTGTTATATATATTGTAATAGATTATATTTGAAATTTATCGAGCGAGCGTATTGTATGTATATATGTATATATATATTTATTTATTTATAAATATTACTTATTTCATATCCCGGAAATAAAGTTTTAAGCGAACAAACGAAACTGATAATTATTATTTTTATTATTTATTGTCTTAAAAATTATAATTACAATCATTACAAAATTATATAATAAAGTCTTTACAAGTTAATGACAAAAAATCACATCATTTATGCTTCCTCAGCTGCTTCTATTGGAGGGATCATTATTTTCCACTATAACAAGACAAAATTATTAAAGATCCATTATATTGAAAATGTTTGATATTGTAATTCATTATGAATGTAATACATACTGCTTTGAGTAGCTGCCAGCGCTGCTGCTGCTTGATGCATGTGCAGAAGCGGAACTCGATGCAAAAGCTCCACTACTTGCGCTACTGCCGCTTCCACCTCCACCACAACATCCTCCTGCACCGCCGCCGCCATGGCCGCCAGCACCTCCACCACCATGGCCGCCAGCACCTCCGCCACCTGATCCTCCACCAAGACCACCTCCTCCTCCAAGACCACCAGCTCCGGCGCCTCCATAGCCACCAGCGCCAGCTCCACCATAGCCACCAGCGCCAGCTCCTCCATGGCCACCGCCTCCGCCAAGACCACTACCTCCTCCACCGCCTCCTCCACCACCTAGACCACTACCTCCGCCACCGCCAAGGCCATTTCCACCTCCATGGCCACCGGCACTTCCACCTCCAAAGCCGCCAGCACCGGCGCTTCCACTCCCGCCAGCACCGGCGCTTCCGCCACCAAAACCACCAGCGCCTCCTCCTCCGTGGCCACCGGCACCTCCGCCCCCGAGACCTCCACCACTTCCAAGGCCTCCTCCGCCACCAAGACCACTACCTCCACCTAGACCACCTCCATGACCACCGGCACCGCCGCCTCCGAATCCTCCTGATCCGGCTCCTCCGCCACCACTACCACCACCTAGTCCGCCGCCTTGTCCACCGGCACCACCGAATCCTCCGGAGCCACCTTTGTCAACAGTAACACTGCCAGTTGCAAAGCCGTCAGAGCCTCCTCCACCTAATCCACCTCCATGACCTCCGGCACCGCCGCCACCGAATCCTCCAGAACTACTTCCACCTTGACCTCCGGCGCCACCACCTCCGTATCCACCAGCTCCTCCACCCCCGTGTCCACCAGCACCTCCACCTCCCGAGCCACCACCTCCACCAGGTCCTCCTCCAAAACCACCACCAGGGCCACCTCCAAATCCGTTTCCTTTACCACCGCCTCCACCTTGTCCACCACCACCTCCAAGGCCTCCACCATGTCCACCGCCTCCTCCAGGGCCGCCACCAAATCCTCCACCTCCACCAGGACCCCCGCCAAATCCGCCTCCATTACCACCACCCCCTCCATGTCCAGCTCCTCCACCTCCACCATTTCCGCCCCCGCCGCCTGGTCCACCTCCAAATCCACCACCAGGGCCTCCTCCTCCGCCAAATCCGCCTCCTTTTCCACCACCTCCGCCGAGACCACCACCAGCGCCTCCGCCAAGGCCTCCTCCAAATCCACCACCCTTTCCGCCCCCTCCTCCGAATCCTCCACCGCCGCCAAATCCGCCGCCGTAACCACCGCCGAATCCTCCTCCACCTCCACCGCCGCCTCCGCCGCCAAATCCTCCACCACCTCCACTATCTTTATAGGAACGGCGAGATCTGGTTAGAGGAGTGAACTTCAGTTCCTACAATATTTTAAAAGTAAATATCATAATATTAAAATACAATACTAAATTTATTTAATTTATTAATTTGTTTAAAAATGAATCCAAATGAACTAATTTTAGGCAACATCGTAACACAGAATCAACAGACAGCCCAATATAATATTTGGAAATATTGTATTAAGATTATTTTCTAGATATAATCAAATAAATCGAAATTAATGAAACACAAGACTATATTAGTAAAGTAGTTTCATTTTACGTAATACAAGTATCCTTGTTCTTCTACTATTTACATTATTGTAATTACATTTCTTATACAAGAGGGTTTTTTGGTCGTAGATATCTTCTTTTGAAATCTTCTCAAGGTGTCAGTTATTTAAGTCATTTATTGTTTATCATAGCCTATATACTATTATCGATTTTTGATTGGCAAATTAGTATTCACTATAATTAATGAATTACGTTTTCAAGAAAATAATTAAATATTAATTAAGTAGATTATAGTGAATATTAATCTTAAGGGGATATAAAAAGAATAGTGGCTTCTGATAAAGCGCTTTCATTTTAAAAAAAATAATTATTTAAAAGTAATATTATGCCCGACATTTAATCTCCAAGCATCAATAATATCAAAAGAATGCGTTTCTATTAGGAATAAAGTATAGAAAACATAATATAAATAAGAAAAATATGAACCTCTGGTTTATCTAACGCCTTTCCACCAGCTGGTCTGTAGTAAATTCCATCCGGTAGGTCTTCCGTGTCAGGTAGGGGGTTAATCAATATTAAACTAGGTCTTCTTTTCTGATCACTTTCCGGAATAGCGTTCGATACGCCTTCATCATAACCTCTAGGTGAAAATACATCAAGCAGGTATACAACACCGGGCTCTTTTGCAATACTTGCCGATCGGACTTGTGCGAATGCAAAAGCTGCTACAAGGAGGACCACCGCTGTTGTCGGTGATGAACCCATGTTTGCAACTGATGCTTCTCTAATCTTGTCTATTGTCTTTTATAGGCGAATGGATGCAGTCATTTAATAATACGTTTGATCGTCTTAAAAATGTTTTATATACATTTATATTTATTTACACGTATATAATTATGTAATAAAAAACTAAGATGAAAAAATTTACCATCACGATTACGAATTTTTATACGTAATAACAATACAATGAATATGACAAGTGTAGTTAACTTTGCCGACGTATGTATGTAGGTGTGTATATACATATGTATGTATGTATATACGTATGTACTATAGATATGAAGGTTGTTCTTACATTAGCACTTGGTTTGCTAAAAAAAGACAAGCATAAATTCACGAGTAGAATTGTCTTTTTTTCTGAGAATCTACATAATTTTGCAGAAATAGTAAATTGGGAATGAAACATTAAAAATATTTTTCCATTATCTTTACTTGACATTGAAAATTAATTTCTACCTCGTAAACGTTAACTTTGTTATAACTATGTGAACCACAATAACGTATTAATACTAAAAACAAATGTGGTATTTTCATTTTGGGAAAGCTACTAAAAGTACCGTCTTTAATTGATATATTTTAAAACTAATAAAAGTAATTTATCTATGCGTATGTGTCCTTTTTGATGTATGAATAGTTGTAAATTTAGTTTTGGAAACGATGAAAGATCAAGCTTTGCTTTTCCTGTCATCTTCGATGGCACTCATTCAAAATATTTTTTAGTATTTTTTCTTCTGTTTTTGTGCTATATTTATACACAACAATTTTGCTGTGCATATGTGTAATGTTAGATTAATGCATAAGTTTGTAGCGTTTTTATTGAATTCAAACTTTAATCATTTTGAGAACTAGTACGTGTTCTAATAAAGAGTATATTCTCCTCCATTATACGATTGCTACTTAACGATTTATAAATTTTGGATTTCATTCCTGAAGTTCGAAGGTTTTTCTGAACATTGGGAATTGTTAATGTCTTTAAATCGAGAAAATCATTTCGATATTGTACTCCTCCAATTACGTATTCTCTGTAAGCGGCTGCCAATCCATTAACTCCTCAGTTGAATGTAAACGGAACAGTATGTCGGAAATGCTCGTTTTTTATTCCATTTTGTTTTGTCAATAAGTGAAATAATCATTGCATAAACTTTTTCAAAAACTATTGAATTAAATATTAATATAGCATTAAAATAACTTCGACATATGCCTAACACTTTCTTTTCAAGGTCCTCTCATTCTAGAAACCCAAAAAGATATGAACAGTTAGCACTTTCGATCCTCTTGCCCTGATTTTTCGTGGAAAAAAATTGAATTTAAATTGTTAATACTAAACATCATAAAATACTTTATTTTTGTTAATAACTAAAGGATCGGTAATCTATTCTATAGAACAATAACCGTCTTGGATGAAAATGAATACACCAAAAATAGTATAATTTCAGTGAAAGTTCTCTTTGGAATTAAATTTTTGTAAGAATTATTTATGAAAGTTATTTTACCAATAGACCATTTGTTTATATACACAATATTCTGGTTGATAATGTTCTAATCTGTTCATTAATCTGCAGTATTATCGCTGCTGCTCTGTAAAATTTAGCTTCATTTATTGAAGGTAATAGGATATTGCTTTGCATGATATTGTTTTGGGGTAGATGCATTAAAGACTTTGCAAGCACTCTATGTTGAAAGCATTGTAAGATGTTGAACTTAAATACTGATTTTAGAATTTCTTTGTATATTACTTTATCTTCTAAACAGAGCTGAGATTTTCGGTCAATAATTGGTCAATAATAAAACAGTTTTGTTGGAATTTCAGAATAAGCTATTTGTATTGGTGAAGATATGTTTCGCCAAGTAAGTCAGCCATCCAAATGAATGCCGTGATATGTACTTAGCATCTGATTGTGACAATTAGTGATTATTAACCTACAGACAGGACAGGTTTCTTTGTATAGTGCGAATGTGATAGTTTTACCAGAGTAATTCTGGATTAGAAACGCTTTCATGATTTGCCAATAACAAGTACATAGTAGGTTTAACTTTTACGATTTAATTATCGAGTTGGTTTTAAACGTGTGTCCGGTGCTAACTGGATTTAAGTCTTGGTTTCATCGTCCTTTCGACTAGAATGTATGTTTTTATCCATCGCCATCTTAACTACGTAGTGTAATTTTTTTAATTTTGCTCTTGTTATTTTAGGGTGTTAGGTTCTAATCAAATACAAATTTGAGTACCAAATTAACATAATTTTTCCTCGCACTTATTTTATATAATTACGAAGTCAATAATTACCATTTTAACGACCATAGAACTAGACGGAGCCATAATTGGTATATCGATTCCACTGCTGATTAACAGCTTTTGTAAGAGCTTTTTTATCACAAATTTCTCTCTGTTGTATACATTAATTAATTTAGTACATATTCAAGAAATATCACTTTAAATTCTTTTTATGTAAATAATTGATATTATTAGTATCTATTTATTTGATTTAATCGTGTTAAAATTACTCATCCGAGATTAATTTAATAATAAATTGTGAAAGAGTAATTTTGTTGTTATTGTTGTAAACGAAACTTGCCTCAGTTCCGGCAAAAACTATTGATTTGTTTTTTTTGAACTAGATTAGATTATCAAATCTTAATCACTGAAGGTTGATATATAATCCTTTTCCACATTAATTTTCGTCTTCTGTATTCGTATTTCGTTGTTATCATCATCAGCAACTGGCACTGTCGCACCTGGAAAACTACGGCAAAAATACTCGTACGAAAACAAATTCCGCGAACGATCCGTACCGATGAAAGTAAAACGCACACAAATCTTGACCATCGAGCCTTACTTATTCACTAATTAGTAATATTTTAGTCTTAATTTTCACATTAATAACTATTACTTGTAACTTAACTATTTAATTTTTTAAATTAATTACGGAATTACGTGCATCCATATGCTTTTTGCTTATGTTAGTGGTATTTAAATTTGTTGGGAGTTTGTTACAAAAAACGGGGTATGAAATTACTTGTTTCTCATCACGACATGCTTATATATAGGGTGTTGGTCTATTTATTAAACTAGGTCGAGTGATTATTTATATTGAACAATCGACACTACCGTCTTCGCCTGAGCAGGCTGCTAAGCTGTACTCTGAGTGGGCACCTTAGAGTAATCAATTCAACCCCTGATTGGTTTTTCTTTGTCGTCTAGTTATAATTTCCTTTTCTCTTAACTTTGATTTTTCAAAGCATACTAATATATTTGTAATTAATACTATAGGAACAGTTATAAAAGTGAAAGAATTTCAAATGTATTGCTAGAGAAAATCTTAATGTTATTAGTTCTTTATTTACACAAACCATAGAAGCAATCCATTATAAAACAATTTCCATATGTATAATGCGATAGGCTTAATACAGAAATTTATTTCTCACTTAATATATTATTCTGGTCCACTTCCTATATAAATCAGCATCACTAGCAATCAGAATCGGCTGTAAAAGTTAAAATTTAGAAATTATGCGAATATAAAAATTTAAAATCGTATACTTTCATATCCGCTTCCTTCACCTTGACCATTAATGGCGCCTCCACCACCTGTACCTCCTTTAATTTCTTCTAGTCCTAATATGCTTCCTATTAATCCACCTTTGAAGTTAGCTTTTCCACCTATACCACCTCCTAATCCGAATAGTCCACCGCCTCCACCTTGACCACCACCGCTTGATTTATCGCCACAACGACGAACTCTAGATAAAACTGGAAGTTCATCTAATACCTGCAATGTAAGTTGATTTGTACTGAAATTTAGTTATCACTATAAATTAAGTAATAAATATTTTTCAAACTGTAATAACCTAAGGTGGATATAATAATGAAGATAAAATTAAGGGATTTAGAAAAGCGTAAAATGTGCAACTGAAAAGAATGTACGTGTATAAATAACAAACCTGTGATTGGCGTAAATTGAGTGGATTATCTTCTGGTGAATTGTTTTGTTCGATACTTTTAGATATTACAATTTCTATAAATACTACAAATACTACTAGCGTTAATAGCCCCATACTTGCTCTGAGTAACTTCTTTCATAAACAAATACACATTGTCTTACATGTCTTCCTTTTATGCGAATTTACAGATATTTGCATTCGCATAAATATAGTTTTTCTCTCTATCTTTATGAAAACACATTAATCTTTTCTCCATTAGAAAAAGAAAATAATTTTTATTCAATTGAAGGTAATTGTCTATATTTAATTCCAATGAAATGCTTATAATTAATCGGTAAGTAATTATCGTTTCTAACACTATATTTATATACAAATACATATTATTCCTTGAATTGAACATATTCTTGCATAACTGAGATGGTATTTTGTATCTAAGTGCTCTGAAAATTTAAAACCAACACTTTTCAGTTACCTTCTTTAATCGCGATACACCACTGAATGCGTCCTTCGGTTAAATTCCAAATTTACTAATCAAGGGCAAAATTTCAAGTATGTAAAAGAAATTAATGATGCTTTTCTTTTTCCAGTTGTCAACTGTGAGGCCTTTATGTTGCTTCACCCACTGTAGCCTCACTTTCTTAATTATTTCCCTCAATTTTGGCTTTTTTGCTGGGTGCTGGGCGTTGACTATAAATTTTTTCTTCGTACAATTGCGACTTTCATGTTCGTTACGATATGTGAATGTTGCTTCGTGTAGACTGTGTAGCACTTCTCTAAAAGGTCGCTGTTGATTTTCTAAATTTTTTTTATAATAATACTATCTTCACGTTTTGTGATTTTTCTAATCCCTCAGCAACGAATAAGTCTAGTCGATGTAAACAGTAAGGTTTCTTGAACTAATTTCGCTACCCTGTCCATGGTATGACAGAAAACACATTCTCTAAAAAATGTCCAGTTTTCAATATTGTTCAAAATTTGACACTGTACGCACGACACTCACAATTGTCTTTTTAATTCTTAAAATGTAAAAATATGTAAAACATATAAAACAAATATTTAAGGAACGTCTGGAAAATCAGGCTTGATATTACCCGCATATCTCTCTATTGTTAATAGAAGATACTTGGTGGTTTTTAGGATAACAATGTTATTTATATTTCAAAGATATGTACACCTCATATTACGTTGTGCAAATATGAAGAGCATAAAATATGTTTCAAATATATTTATAATACATTAACATTTGTCTATCTTGGGCATTAATATTTACATAACATATATTATGAATGTTAAAAGGAATCATTCAAATGTTAATAACACCTTGTCTACTACATATGTTTCAGAGAATTCACTCATTGTAAAGTAAAGGCTTGTGTTATTAACGAACGATTCCTTCGTAGACTTTATCGTATCTTTTCGATACAGAAAAATAATAAATTAACGAGAGAGGGAGGCAATGTTAATTTATTATTTTCCTGTACCAAAAAGATACGATAAACTCTACGAAGGAATCGTTCGTTAATAACACAAGTCTACCTGACGATGAGTGAATTCTCTGAAACATATGTATTAGACAGAGTGTTATTAACATTTGAATGATTCCTTTTAACATTCATTTATTCGGAAAATCGCCGTGGTGGCAAGCGTTTGTCTATATACGCTCTGGGAACTTTGTTGCCGACATGCGAGATAGACACGTTCTCGTTTTGTCATTCAATACATTTGTGTTGAACGAGAGAGGGAGGCTATGTTAATTCATTAACATATATTATATTCGCCTATACGTTTTTCTTTTACGGATATATTGTAAGTTTCATAGGTAACCCTGCCTGTCTCCTTTTCAGAACTTTTGCCTTAGAAATTCTTTATTCATCTGTCCTTATTAGTTCTCAATTCTATTTAGAGTTTTTGATTAATATATTTATATTATTTATGCATCTTCTAGTCTATCTGAACGTTTAAATAACACTCTCAAATATTTTTTAGGTTTACTTTATTTTCTGTTCTCGGTAGTGTTAACCTTTGTCCCGGTTTTATTTATTTTTGGATTCCATTTCAAAAATACCCTCAATATTGAATATGAATTCTTCATGTTGTGCAGATATGACCACATCATCAGTAAATATACATTCTTGAGTCCATTGTCTATTATTATACTGAATAAAATTGACTGTCTTCTTCGTTTAGGCTATTTCATGATAAGCTCTTGTGATAAGAGATTTTTAATTTGCATACAGTTCATCGTACGGCGGTGCAGGCTCATAGCTATCCATCTTGGTTTTAGGTTTATTTCAAGCTTCTTAATACATTTCCTAAATAGTTTTTTAGTCACTAACTTAATAGCCTATTCGAGGTGGATAAAGATCGAAACAGTTTTCTATATGCTGCCTCCTCTATTCTAATCTAAATTCAAATTAATTATTGTAGATGCAACAAGCAAATTATGTTATGTTTCAGACGAAATTAACTAATGCCAAAATATTATTGCAAGCTAATTTTACGCAATTTTATTAATCACGAAATCGACTGATTACACACACACACACACACACATATACATGTATATATGTATGTATGAATGTAAAACATCGTGTTGATACGCTATATTAGACATCATTTTTCTTTAGATGGATGAAGATCCATTATCCAAATAACCTGAAACTCTATAAGAAATAACATTGTGCTATACTTTCATAATTTTTGTTTTACAGTATAGTAATAAATAATGGTCAGTCAATAAATATTGAAATAGAACTATTACATAAATACTGACATTGTCTACTGCAAATATATATATATATATATATAACTAACAATTAATTCTTGTAAATTTCAGAAAAAAATGTTAAATATATTTTCCAAACCGAAACGATACAATATGATACGTATGTTTATGAATTACAAATAAATTTTAAAGTGATTATTATAAAGAAAATATGATTGCTTTTAATTTTAGGTGTATATAAATACTTTTAAAAATTTTCTCAGTAAGAAACCTCTATTTAAATTGAATATCAAGTTTTATTCTTTAAATTATTGTACATTTCGTATTATTTTTTAATAAATATTAATTGTAACGAAACATGTAATTTTTTCATAATAATGGAACACACAGTTAAAAGCTTATATAAGTCATTTTCAGAAAGGTGAAAATTCATATACCAGTAAATATGCGGAAATATTCTCAAAATGTAATAATAATAATCTATGCCCTCACATCCCCCAAAAGCTTAACACCAATTGCAAGGAACTTTGGCAGACCATAAAATATGATTCGATATACAACTTTGTTCATATATATTAGACACCCATTAGATTTATATATTATAGTTTTAGTTGCAATAAAAAAATAAAATGTGTCGAAAACGAATTAGTTTTACTAATAATATTTTATTAAAAAAAATAATGTTTTGTTGTACCATCTTTTGTTTTGATCACCGTAAGTATCCTTCGTGCCACACTTCATAGATTATAAAAATCTAATCTGATTGAACTAAACCATACTTTAAAAACTTTTGTTTATTGGCATTCATTTTGAAGCATATTTAAACACTGACTACTTTTAAAATATGCCATAAATGTTTTAGTTGATAAATTAGGTTTCCGCGTTGGCCATTCTAAAATTCGTACTTCATTATCGCCGAATTAACGTGTTGTCATTCGGGATTTATAACAAGGGACATTATGTTGTTGAAAGTAGTATTTAGATAAATCTACATCAAACGATTTTAGAATTGACGGTGCCAATATCTACTTTAGCATAGTGATAACTATAACAGTCACTGTGTATGCGATCTCAGTACAAACAGACATAATCTCCCAAAACATAATATTACATAAAATTTTCAAGTTACTGTCAACAATAGAAACAGCGACCGGATAATAAAACTGTCAAGGTGTGTTAAAAATGAAAACTTCACGATGCAATCATCAGATCGGAGGCAACACTAACAATGTTGCCAGTTTCCGAAATATAAACGGCTACCCTCGTATTTACTTATTTTTCTACAGATGGAAGGATGTTTGATCTATGTCGTGTAGAATGTATGTATTGTTCCTCTGGAGTTCCTGTTATTTTCAGAGAAGAAAGTCTCCGTTTTATGTTTAAGTGGTATTTTTCGAAAGTCTTTCCACAATGTTCTTGATTGCTACTTTTTTTAATCTTCATGTTTTTTTAAATGAAAGTACCCAACTTGTCTGCGACAGTTTGTTAAGACGTAACTCTGATCGTTCTTGTAATATCTCATTGTTCTAAAAATAAGTACATTATAGCTTTGTTTAAAGCAAATCAACAATTTGCAGGATTTATTTTATGTAATTTTGTAATTATATCGAATTATTTACAACAATGAATCGCAACGATAACTAGATTAAATGGTAATTTCAGAGAATTATTACGAACACGGAAATTTCAATGTCTAGATTATGTTTATTAAATTAAGGGAATGTATTGAATTGTTTTCCTAACTATAGAGCACATCCGTTAATGTGGAATATCCAACTTCGTGTTTATCCTTTCGTAAAGGAATTTTTAAATATAAATGCGGTCATGCAATGTGTACTTTTCTGTTACGACCTCAATGTAGACTTACTTAATTTATGACAATAAATTTAAGTGATGGTTTGTGCATTAATTTTCTATAATTAGGTGTTAATATGCAGTTTAGAACAATTCAGGATATTAGATTTTTTAATTTGTTTTGATCGGAGATTTTTATTTATTTTAAAAACACAGATAAAATGTCAAGGTAATTTCATGTTCATTACGTGGAAAATGCGAAATTAAATATAACTTGAAGATTGATTTTTTATTCTCATTCAAGGCTTAAATATATAACATTTGGGATATTATTTAAGATAAAAAGAAGATTTATGTTTTTTCTAAGTTAATAACTTATTTATTACACGTAACATTTCCGACTTGTAAAAAAATACAGGAAATATTAAAGTAAAAGTAACTAAGGTTAAAGCATTTTTCGGGTAACCAGCGACAAGAACCGATGAAGGGCGAAGGCGTGCAGGTATTGCCGATAGCTTGCATTATATCAATGACGCCAAGATGCCTCGCAAAGGTGGTAACTCTGACGGGTGTAAATATATTTCTAAATCGTTTCTCTATGTTAGAAATTATATACATTATTTATTTTATCTGTAATTGCACCTATCCAACCTTCTCGGCGAGGCTTTAGGCTACTGTGAACCTCGAAGTTTGTTTAACATTGGTGGTTAGTATAACGAATATAGACGTGTTTCATATTACATTTTCAGCATAGCAATCTCGTTATAATTGGTTAAATTAGATGAACTATTCCTAAGGACTAAGGAAACTATAAGACATTTTTCAATTTTCGAATTCCCATGAATTCCAGAAGTTACTGCGAGCAAAATAAAAATGTCAAATTTTTTTTCTTTGTAATAACCATCTTGTTACAGTAGTCATATAACTTTTATTTGCACTTTCTTATGGCATTTTTAGACACAATGTAAATATCGTCTTAGATTTTTTCCGCACCTTTTTAAATCTCTAAATTAAATTTTTCTAATAGAACATCCAATAGGGTTTAAAAACGAATATATTCTTTTCCTTTTTAGAATGACAATAGCACATGTACTATATTAATAGAAATTGCAATATATTTTATAAAACACTCTAACCATAAGTAGTCTTGAACTATGAGAAAAAAGTTATAAATGGTATTCAAACATTTCTCCCTAAATATGATGTATCTTGCGTAGTGTTGACCTAATTACGTTGCCCTAGTTTGTGACATAAAATTCTTCCACATTCTGAAAGAACAGATTCACGAAGATCTTCAATATTTGTGTTTGTGTTATTTGATGATGATGTGTTCCATGTATTATTATGTTTTTTTTAGTGTGGTTGTCATATGTTCTTCTGGATTACTTATTGTGTTTTGTGTGGTGATTTGAGTGGTGTGATTTTGTTGTCTGCTTCTATTATTGTTCCTTTATTGATCAAAAAGTATGTTCTGAGGATATTTACTTGTTTATAGTGTACCTTTTCGTATATAAATACAGCCCTTTCTTCTTTCCTTTCAGTTTCATTTTTCAGCTATTTTAGTTGATTTCAAAACTGTAGTTAGTTTATGCTATCTGCTTCTGGGTTTCCGGGCTGGAACCGCGTCACTAGTATATCTGCCGACGTTTCGTACCCATTTGTATGGGACATCTTCAGGGCTGAACTACTGCACTGAAACTCAGTTTCAGTGCAGTAGTGGTCAGTGGACCATGACCGCGGAAGTCTACGTACCAAATTACTGTAGCTAGTTTTTTTCTATCAAGTTTTTTCTCTACAGCTTATATTAGCGTAACCACTCTGTGAGAAGGGTAAGTGGTTCCACCAAGATTTATATTATGAAAGCACGATATTAGTATAGATGAGACGTAAGTATAATGGCTAATTATTGTTGGAACATCAAGTGAGATTGTCCACAGATTGAACACTTCAGGAAAAGCTATAAGTGAAAATTTTTACTTTAATATGAATTTTTGCCGTTTGGTAACAGAACTTTACTACTAATATGAATACAATTTAATTAGAGAACTTATATATAGCCTTTGTATGAATAAAATTATTCTCTGCGAATAGTGTATTTGGTAATTTTTTCCTTTATCTTCCTTCGTATGCACATTTTATATGGCTTTTGCGATAAAAAAAGGGTATCCCGCAGCTTCAAAAGTTTACGTGGTAGACCGAAAACTGGGGTTATTTTTGGGTTCAGATGCCAAAGGTTAGTCAAATACAAATGTCAAATCTATGTCAACGAAATTGAAATTTGTGTTTCCCAATGTTATTATTAAGGAGTAGATTTCTTGCTTCTTTCTTTCTTCCTGACTCTAACGTAGGGAAACTTTTTACTCAACCCACATATCCATGTTTGAGCTCGAATTGCACACGGCTGATATTATACGGTTTTATTAGCCATCACAAAACGGATCTTTACGCTTACTACTAGTTTTATTATATTTTGTATGCTTATTTGAAGGTGCTTCGATTGTGTTAATAAAATAACTAATTATAGTTAGATTATGAGATGTTCTACTGATGATAATTTTTCTGACTATTGCCGTTGTTTTTTTAATGACTGCTCTTTATATGTTTGTGTGTGCATGTTGACGGAGCAATTGTTTTATTGTAACACCTGCTATTAACAAATCTGCACTATTGTTATTGTTTCTTGATTTCAAAGCTTTTTTAGTTCGATTGCAAGTAGTTCTTATTTTTGATTGTTCTGTTTGTATAATGTTTAGATCATTTGGTATCGTAATATCTGTTCTATAAGTTTATTATTAGAATTATTATTATTAAAGTGTGACCGAAGCAACGGCGGTAGACAATCAAGGTTAATTACAAGGGGCTATCCTGAACTAATGCAAACAGCGACTTCTGATGAAATTTTACCTTGACCAAATGAGGTTCTTTTAGTGGGTGTAGGCCTCACACACCGGGGACCTTGGTCTCTTGTCTGGTGGTGAAGCTGAAGTATTTTTCCTCGCTTAAAAATAATTACTAATGTTTTTTTTCTCCAGCTATATTTGCAATCTATCCATGTACAATAAGTAAGTGTGTAAATTAAAACAAAAATTAATAACATGTAAGCAGTCACTTGGAAAAACCATGCCTTTTACACTTAACATCTTACTTATATAGACTTATACTATTCTATGCTTGTAACTCACACAGTATCAGTATCTATTCTGTATGTCTGATGACTTGAATCGCTTTAGTCTACGTGTATCGTGGTACTCATTAACTAATTGACACACTAAAGCGGTTAGGGTGAACTGTAAGTTCGACACAATATTTTACACTGCATTTACGTGTTTCTTCCTTCACTGTTAAGTGAAGGAAGTCAAGTCTCTTCTGATGATGGCGTTGGACACAAACAACATGGCATCGACTATGGTACGTAAAATCTTTGACTGGAACCTCTCCAGGTTTTCAATATTGGATTTTGACGCGGAGTCCCATAACACTATGCTGTAACTCCAGACAGACTTTAGCATAACTTTATACAAGAGGACCTTATTCTCTAGACTAAGTTCGGAATTTCGTCTTAGGAGCCAGTACAATCCTTTTAGTTTTAGATTTAGCTGTTTTTTCTTTGCATCGATATCTTCTCTCCACGTTAGCCTTCTGTTCAGGTGCATTCCTAGGTATTTCGCCTTGGAGGACTGACGGATTTTGTGTTTATCGAAAATTATTGGTGGATAATTTACTGTTTTCACTGTGAAGGTCACATGTGTTGACTTTTGATCATTGACTTTAACTCTCCAAGTATGAAACCAACTCTGGATTTTGTTTATCTGATATTGTAGAAGGGCTGATGCAGTTTTAACGTCTCTGTGAGAGGCCATCACAGTTGTTTCATCAGCAAATATTGCTGTAATTAGAGATTTTGACGTTGGTATATCTGCTATAAAAGGTAAGTACAGAATTACTAAAGTAATGTGAAAAATATAATTGGGTATCGAACAGGAGCTTTAACTTTTTATTGTATCTACTAATGGAGGAATACATTTTTAATTTTATATTAAAAGTAATTGGAATTTTTGTTCCTGACATTACTTAAAATTGGTCGATATCTAAATGAAGATGATTCCGTTTATGCCAATTTTTCAAAATAAATTAAAGCGCAAAAGAATAGTCGTTCTTGTTTTTATTTGCAAAAGGCGTTTGTGATCTAACTAAATTCATCAAATTTATAGTCTAGTGACTGATCCGGTAGATTAGTACAGCTTTAATTAGCAATTAGTAAGTAATTGCTAATAATAATTCACTAATAACTTATAATTCATACATCGTAGTTAGGCTAGAAATATGATCAAAAATTTTTAAAATTGTATTCTTAGGTGAATACTTCGCTTTCTTACTTTGTTACATTTTGATTTAATAACCACTGATTTGAATAATAATAGGAGCAATTAGGGTTCGCCACATGCCGCCCATTCAATTCATTATTTAATTGCTCCGTCATATAAATACTTAACATTTTAATTTATCATAACGTCAGGTAATAATAATCCATATGCATAATGCAAATTGTTTGCTATACTCTTTATTTCTTTGTTTATAATTTTTCAAGGGAATTCTAATTTAATTAGACTTCTTCCGTTAATTTCTACGAACTTGGCATTCAGATTCAGAAAAAGTCCCCGCTATAATATCTATTTTGAGAAAGTAAATCAGTTGTTAGTAAGTGATAATAACGGGTCTGTAGAAATGTAAGCAAACACATATAATTCATAGAATTTTTGAGATTATAAATATATTAGGAATATTCCATTTTGCAATTCTTAGATTTATTCTAGAGATATGGGATTCTGTTTTTCCTATATCTGTGACGCCCATTAGATACTGTAAAATTATTAACTACATTATCTGAATGTCCATTAATTTCAAGTGAATAAATTCGTCAATACATATGTATTTAACGTTATTAATTATTCATTTGTGTATTAATTTATTCAGATAAAAAAGGAACTTTTTCAATCTCTTGAACGTTATATGTAAAAATTATGATAATTTTCCGCAACTAAATCATCACTTCAAGACTTTAACTCGGACTTGGGGAATACCATGATATCAAAACAACAAAATAAATAAAGCAGCATTTTTTACCAATAAACTTTTATTGTCCTTTGAAAAATATGTACTAGAAATTTGTTTCATAATTTTAGTGTCAAATGTTGAAAGTGTATGGTTTTTATGTTTTTCAAATATCTTTTGTATGCTTGCAACAAGGAATAAACTCGGGCTTAGATAATATTAAATTAAATTAAAATACGAGTATGATGGGTTTTATTCATTTTTCTAGAGAATATAATCAAAATATTTAATAAAGAAAGTATTTACAAGGTCCCGTAGTAAGTAAGGTGCTAAGGAGAACGCCTGAAAATAAATAAGAAAGCCTTAATGAGCTTAGATACATAAATTAAGTGCTTCAAAAATAAAGTTGGTAATATATTTTAAATTAAAAAGCAGCATACTATGTTTTCCATTAAAAAATAAAAGAAATTTAAGTCACTGTTACTTAATTGTGATAAATGTCATCAATATAATTGCAGTTCTGTCAGTTTTTGATTCCTTTTTATTAATTACAGTATTTTTTGCATTTAAACAAAATATCTTATATAATATAAAATACAAGGGTAGCCGTTAATATTTCGGGAACTGGCGGCGCTGTTAGTGTGGCCTCCGATCTAATTGCTTCGTGAAGTTTGTCAGTTTTGACAATATATTTACCTTGACAGTTTTATTATCCGGTCGCTGTTTCTATTGTTGACAGTAACTCGAAAATTTTGTCAGCGAAAAAATGGAATTAACTCGCGAACATTTTCGTGCAATTATTTTCGGCGTGGATTATCTCAACAAGAATGCATTGGCGAACTGAATTCTTTATATGGTGATGAAGTACTATCGAAAACTACACTATATCGTTGGTATAGTGAATTCAAACTTGGACGGCGTTCTTTGGACGATGAATTTCGTGAAGGTCGTCCCACAAGTGTAGTTGTGTCGGAAAACATTAATGCAGTGTCTGAATTGATAATGCTAGATCGTCGTGTGATATACCGTGAGATAGAGGCATCTCTAGGTATTAGTAACATCAGCATGCATAAGATCCTGCATGAACTTTTAGCCGTTAAGAAGCTATATTCACGTTGGGTACCACGACATTTGACAACCGCTCAAAAAGGACTCGCGTCGATTGGTGTTAAGAAACGCACAAAAAATACAATGCCGGTGCTTCAAAGAACATTTATAAAGTCGTCAAAGATGATGAATCTTGGCTCTATACGTATGTACATATGACCCCGAAAGTAAACAGCAGTCGACTGTGTGAGCATTCCGAGATGATCCAAAACCAACAAAAGTTGTTCCTGTTTGAAACACATCAAAACGAATGGTCGCCTGCTTTTTCGGACAAACTGGTCAAGTTGCAACCGTGCCTTTAGAGAGTTGTAGAACGGTCAATTCCGAATGGTACACAACTATTTGTTTGCCAAAAGTTTTTGAATAAATAAGCAAAACAAAGCGAAAACGACCGATCATTCTCCACCATGACACAGGTTGATTCAAACAATTAAAAATTTGACGGGGCAAAACATTGAATTGATGAGCCATCCGCCGTACAACCCTGATCTAGCACCCTGTGATTTCTTTTTGTTCCCACACGTAAAGAATAAACTTCGTGGTCGACGGTTTTCTGCACCACCTTCACAGTGGCAGCAATACTTTTCGGATTGGTTAAAACGAATGCAAAAATGCATTGATTTTCAAGAAGAATACTTTCAAAAGCAATAAAACTATTTTCGATAATAAAAAAATTTTTTTTGTTTGTTATTCCCGAAATATAAACGGCTACTCTCGTATCTTATACAAATTTAGAAATTACCGATATGCGCTTTATGTACGGTCGTGATAACGACAGCGTTTATGAAGCACGGCGTCTATATGTCGAAGTGTTTCCCAATCGTGCACTTCCATCCATGTGGTCCATAAGCTGTTTTCGAAACTCTATAAATAATTATGTGATGTAATTATGATTTATTTAATGTTAGTATCGGACGATCAAGACCTGTAATTACTTTTGAAACAGAAAACCATGTTTTAAGAAGGGTAGTATATAATTTCTATATTAGCACCAGTGCAGTAGCTATTAATATGAATGCTTCTTTAGTTTGGCGTTATTCTAGATTATCCTTCTGTATATTTATACTAGGATAATCTTGTGAAAATCCAAGCTTTATTGAATATATTTTTTTATTCTGCCTTCACAATACTTATGTTTGAGTACATGAAAACCTTAATGCTGTTATGAGGACAAGAATCAAAGTCGATTTTCTTTAAAGGTTTGGCTAGGTATTTTGAAAGACCGTTTAATTAGACTAGTATTTTCACAGAGTAGTTCAAGTTGTGAATTTTATCTACCATTATTGGAGGGTGTTCACCTAATTACTTGAATTAATCTGTGGTATTTATACGATGGGGATCCTCCTTATTTATAACACATTTAATGTTGGTTTTAAAAATAATGTACGAGGGTGGACCCATAAGTACCCGGCCTGACCTAGAGATGGCACAATCTATAAAGCATATGTTTCAAGCTTGAAGACGCTACATTGTTTAGTATTTGTTTGGCAGTCATCAATAGTCAACGTATTCAGTGAATTTGTAAAAATGGAGCAAATTGGTCATCGTTACGTGATACAATACTTTTATTTGGAAGGCCTCAGCCCAACCGATATAAAAGCTGAACTGGATACTACTCTGGGTGAGCCATCTCATTCGTTTACAACAGTGAAATATTGGGTAGCAGAGTTTAAACGAGGCCGTACGAGCTGACAAGACGAGCATCGCAGTGGTCGACCAAATGAGGTGACGACTCCAGAAATAGTGAAGAAAATCCAGAAAGCGGTACTGGATGATCGTTAATTGAAAGTGCGCCAGCTAGCAGACATAGTAGGTATTTCAAAAAGTGCGGTACATCGCATATTATCTGAAAATTTGGACATGAGAAAGCTGTGTGCAAGATGGGTGCTACGCTTGCTCACACTCGAGCAAAAACAGTGTCGTGAAGATGTTTCAATTGAGGTTAAATCCGCTATTGCAATGGCCAAAATTAAGGAATTAAAGTTTGAATTGCTACCTCATGCACCCTATTCGCCAGATTTAGCACCCTGGGATTGTTTTCTGTTCCCAAAGTTGAAAAAATGGCTCAGTGGTCAAAGATTTTCCAACGAACAAGAAGTGATGTCGGCAATTACTGGCTATTTTGAGAAACAAGACAGTTCTTATTATAAAAAGTGTATCGAACTTATTGAACATCGCTGGGAAAAGTGTATAGATCTGAAAGGAGATTACGTTGAAAAATAAATATATTTCTTTCCAAAATGTTTGTGTTTTTTTTGTTCGCTCGGGTACTTCTCGGACCACCCTCGTAAGTAAATAATCAATTTTATCTTCAAAACGCTTAATTTACCTTGGATGTTTACTAACGCTTTTTGTTTATTTTGATATGCTCTATACGAGGATCAAATATCACATGGAACAAAGAGAAAAAGTGGAAATTCGAAGAACAAGAATTAATATGTTTCGTTAAGTAAGAAATAAAAATGATATAAGATGAGAAATTCAGCTAGCATCTTAATTTTTAAATGGACTGCAAGTGAAATTGCAATTAATAGCAAATTTTGCTTTTTTTGCTATTCAACTTTCAAAAGTTATGCAAATAAAATATGTATGTTTATACAAAATATTTTTAGAATAAGGTAGATAATAAAAATCACAGAAACGAATATAGTAGCAACTATCGACGACGATGACTAGATAAAAAATCATAAGATGAAATCTGAGAGTAGAAACTCAAATTTAAAATATAGCTGAGTTTGATAAGTAGAGATATTGGAACATACGTGCATGTATAGCTGATAGAATGGAAAACAGATCAAATATTATCACAAAGCTTAGTGTGTTGTTGGAATAGGTCAAAAGATTCATTAATGCAGCGAAAAAAATTCCGAATAGCAATCAATATGTTTTCTTTAGTGGCGTGTAGAACATCATAGAAACTAGTTGTATCATCATGGTTTTGTTATTTAAAACTCAGACTTTAAAAGGGTATATTGAAGAAGTTACATGCTTTGAACACATTTTCTTTCAGCTCTAAGTACTTGGAATCAACGATGCTGAGAGTAAAACGATATTATATTTTGTATAAGCGGGTAGTCAGGGTATCATTGTCGTATTTCCCTTAATCCTTAAAAACGTTAAGGAAAATATGTATAAATATAATCTGATAGGTGGGCTTCCGTGGTCGTGGTCCATATTATCTTCTTCTGGGCTTCCCGGCTGGAACCGCGTCACTGGTATAACTGCCGACGTTTCGTACCCACTCGTATGGGACATCTTCGTGGTTCAACTACTGCTACTGTCGCACTGAAAACTGATTCAGTTTTCAGAGCGACAGACACTGAAAACTGAATCATTTAATTTTTAATAATAAATAATAAATAAAGGCAATCAATAAACAAATTCAGCTATGATAGTGAAAAAGAGCCATTATTCCATATTTGTAACAATTTTTTTAATCCGTCCAAAATTCCCGATAAATTGCTGCAAAATGTTTTTCATCCGACCGAATATCCTTTCCAATGAAGAAAAGTTTGAGGAATAAGTGCAAGTTACGGCGAGTAAGATGGGTGAGATACAACTCGAAATGAATACAAAGTGTTATATTTCTGTATAAAATGTACAAGCTAATTTAATTTAAATTTTATTTAGTTTAGTTAAGTTAAAAGATGTAATACTAAGTAATTAGCTGAACTCAACGCTAAATAAAGTCCTTTATTGTTTTTATTAATTGTTAGAAATTAACTAAGTTTTATCTGTCACCATAAAAAAAATGGTCCAGTTCTACTTGCTTTCCTTCCAATAGTCGTCTTCAAGATATCCTTTTCCACAATTTCCAGTTTATTACAATTGATGTTTCAGTATAGATTTGCATATTCTTATCGTATTTCTATTCGACAGGACATTTTAATTGATTTTAAAATCTTTCAGCTGCTTGTAGAGTTATCACTTTTGTTAATTTTCTCTTTTTTTTCCCCATGTCTATTATTTTGTAACTGGAATCCTTAGGAATAAGTTTTTCACCTGTTTGACTTCTATTTTTCTCTATCTTGATCGTGTATTCTAAAATTATTTTGAGTTTTTTTGGTCTATTTTTTAACAGATTCTGATGTTTAGATGTTAACGAGATGTTGAGCAAATAAAAAATACTATATAGCGGTAATATGTATAATAAAAGTATCGATTTTTTCCAAACGTAATTACTATCTCTTTTGTTTGTTTACTGAAATGTCGAGATGTGTTAAATTTATTAAATCATCTTGCGGTACTACAAAAGAATAAATAAATTATTTAATCAGAAATAAACGTTTAATTAAGTTGTAGGTAATTTTGCTTAGGCTCCATTCTCGAACGTATTATTTAGTGTTCGTAATAGGTCAATAATAAGTCTTGACTTTGTGGAAATTGCAGGCTAATTTATCATTTGCAATTGAAAGTAACAAGAAATTTAATAGATCTATTGATAAGTATTGTCAAATGAAAGTGAACGCCACGATTTAGTAAACAACTAAACTGTTGCTTTTGTTATTGTTATATACGCCAATGGGCAGACCGCAAATGTTATAACTCTAGTCAAGGTGAAGTCTGAATGATGTAATCGAAATTTCCACTAGTATGTAAGTGTGCTTACCGATGAACATTTTAAATTGTAATTTGTCTAAAATGAAATTGTATTAAAAAAAAACCTTAATAAGCTTAAAAAATACATCATGCTGAGTTTATGTAGACGTTGATCGGGAATTCTTTAGTAATTGTATGAATTTTATAATGATTGGAATCAAATGTGGCCTTGTTTTGGTCCGCTTTATTTAGGTAGTTTTGCTATATACGTACATAGACTTCCTATACATTATGTAATAGATATCAAAGCAATATTTAGAAACAAAATAATTCGTTTTTATTTACTGCCACTGCCTTGTGATTTTTACCATTCGATAGTAATACCTATCAAGTGCGTAGAACTGCCGAATCGTACTAGACTACCTGATGTGTTCTGGAATTGAACGAAACGATGGTCGTTATTGCTTTGTTCGGCAGAAGTTTTTTCATTAATTACGTTTTCTTTTCTATTATCTACATTTTATGCCCAGTTCTTTATTTTCTTTCTTGGAAGATTTTGTACAACCGTCTTTCTATAGTTTTGTTAAGGTTTTCTTCGCTATTTTCTGCCTGCAGTGTTTTTTAAACCATACTTTCCATACTTGTATCATCCCTTCTTCCTAGGCAATCCAACCAATGTAATCTTCTGTTTTTACTATAGCGCTTATTTTGACCCGTCCTTTTCATTTAATTGTTTCATTTTCTATACATCCCTTATTATCAAAGTTTTACGTTTTCATAATTTAATTTTTTTTGCTAGTTTTTCATTCAACTTCCATATCTTGCAGCCATAAAGTGGTGGTAATATCGATTCGTAAATTTTCAATTTTTTTGTTGTAATTTTTTTGATTCTGGTGGTGTATGTTGACTTCTTACGTATCTATTGCGTTTAGATATATGTCTGTCTATATCCTCTTCTTCTCCATATCTATTTCTTAGCCACACAAAAGGGTCC
Organism: Dermolepida albohirtum; assembly: GCA_031893035.1. Lineage (NCBI taxonomy): Eukaryota > Metazoa > Arthropoda > Insecta > Coleoptera > Scarabaeidae > Dermolepida > Dermolepida albohirtum. The sequence continues at coordinate 289,557 of JAVIWB010002874.1, read as the reverse complement.
ATTGCTTTAGAAGCTTAATTTACAAATTTATTCCAGACTAATATATTTTCTCAAAATTCTTGTAAAGAAAGGTTCATAAATTTGTATATTGGTGACAACTACATTACCTGCTAGTTTATGTAGGTAAAAATACTTAGTGTAATTTACGAAAACAATCTGTCACATCACTGCAATTGCATGACGCCATGAAAGAAAAGTGGATCGTACGTTAAACTGGGCTACTCGAGTACTAATTTTTGATGGAAATAAACTTCTTGCACTTCGTTTCTTAGTCGGTTTTGTGTGGTTTGTACTTTGATCAGCATTTTGTCTACATTTGCTTTTTTAGTAGTTTCATAATAATAACACCTTCTCGAATTGACTTTGGATCCAGTCTTTTTCGCAAAAACAGATGCTTTGATAAGATACACTTACTGAATTATCATTGATTAGATCTAGTGGTAACATTGACTTGTCAAAATCTTTCGTTTCTCAAGAAGTTCTACTATAGATATTACTATTTCGTTGATTTACTTTGTCATTAATTGTGAACATTTTCTCTTTCACAATTTTTTCGTAGCCATTGTTCGAAAGCTATTCTAACAATAGCTTATATTTTGCAGTTTTCATTTCTCTTAAATTAAAACAGAACATTGATCTGGAAGAAATATTGAATTCTCTAGACAGGGATTTCGTTGAATGTACTTTCACTTTGGCCGTTACGGGTATGTGAACTGTACTCGCTTGGTCGCAAGTCTTCATAAAGATTTCTTTTAAACAAACACTTTTATATATGAGGTGATTTTAATTTGAAAATTTCATTTGTGTTTTTTTTCTGTAGCTATAAAGGAGACTACTGCGTTGTGATTTTCGTTAATTCCATATTTCGTGTTAACTGTCAGCACGATTAAATCGAACTGAATAATTTACGCTATTAAACAAGAAAGGTTTCAAATGCTGCTAATATTGTTCTGTCTCTTTCTACTGCTTTCCTGTACTATATGTGGCACGGTCATATACTTATATCTAATAACGACATTTTGATGAAGATATTCTTTTCGAACATATGTACAATCTTTTTCAATTGTTACCTAAGTTAGGCAGTTAAACTCTAAAAAAGTGTCGTTTTTTCGTTAACCAGTTATTATAATGAAGTATTGAATAAGATCAAGTATAGAACTACTCCACTTGCAATATTTGGGCCTCACGAGCTTTTGATTGTGTATAACTTACAATGCTAATTAAAAAAATTAGATGTGTATGGTCTAATAGATCGTTTGCCATATATTTAAATAATAGAATACAATTTGTACAGTTCACAGGTACTTCTGGATATACTGAAAGGATTGAATTCCAATGATGAGTGATATATCACAGGAATCAGTACGGGCTCCAGTAGTGTTCTCATTGTTTATTAATGATATCGTTTTAGTTTTGTTAGATGTTTACATAACCATGTAAGCTGATGATATTTCCCTTATTTTGGACTCAATTAATGACAGGGAGAGTTAAGTAAATGATATTACAGATTTTGCTGGTGTGAATCACCAGCAACAAATTAAACTTAAGTTCGGAGAAAATTAAATATGTAATATTTCATACCGGACAGAGACATCATGAAGACAATCGTGAGATCTTGTGAATCTATACGCTTTCTTGGTGTACACATCCAAAGCAATTTATTATATGACGACTTATTACGTGTCATCTCAAAGAAGGCATTTCTACTTTGTCGACTGAGAGTCCAACTCTAGTTGCCAGTATTAAAGTCAGTATACTATGCAGAAATATATTCTCGATGTAGTATTATGGGGTGCCTCTACGGTAGCCTATGAGGTATCTTTTACACAAAAACTGATAGTGTGATGTATGGTGGGAGCTCCATTTAAAAATTAAATTTACTTTCTCTATGATTTATACACGTTCTAGACATAGTTATCTATACTTTCTTGAACGAGAAAAGTTTTCAACAAATAAAACTATGCATGAGTATTGCTCTCGAAAGGAAAATGATCTATTATCTATACCAGGTATGGGCAACCTTTGACATGTTTTGGGCCAAACTTTAATGTGAAAATACGTTCACGGGCATCGTTTAAAAGTAGTGCATTTTAAAGTAGTGTTTTAAAGTAGTGTCCATAATATTTAGCGATAGATATCAGACATGAAATAATACGACAATGTCTCGTGGGCCGGATCAAATCTTACAGCGGGCCGCATTCGGCCCGCGGGCCGGTTGCTGCCCACATATGATCTATATTCTTCAAATAACGAGTGCTAATCCAGATAATCGTGGATTAACAATTTAAAACTATCTCAGTACATAATTGTAAAATATATAACAACTTTAAGAATCTTGTAAAGAACTATATTAATAACTGGTTTCATGCCGTTGATGAATACTTCGCGAATGCCAGCCAAATTTTAATTATTATTTAATTATTGATTTAGATACATGTTACTTTTGTGCTTAATTATGTTTGATTTTATTTCCATATCTTCGTTAACTTGACAGATATTTACATGGTTCCACACTTCTGCTCATGACTTTCTTTAACTAAGACACATAATATCAGAGATTATAAAAATTATGTATACTTCTTGTAAATTTTGATGGTAGTATACTGTTGGGATATGTTTACGTACGTTGAGGTCCATACTTATAAGACACTTAATGTAAAACATAGATTTGATTTTAAATATATTTTTAAGAAAGTGGACTAATTTTAGGATAATGAAGTTGAATCGTATTTGGGGCAAAGAATAAATATTCATTGTTAATCAGTTGATGATTAAAACTATATAAGTATTAGTATTAATTAATACGAGGATGGTCCCAGAAGTACCCGACCCAACAAAGAAAACACAAAAATTTTGGAAAGAAATATATTTATTTTTCAACATAATCTCCTTTCAGGTCTATACACTTTTCTCAGCGATGTTCAATAAGTTCGATACCCTTTTTATAATAACAACTGCCTTGCTCCTCAAAATAGCTATTAACTGCCGACACCACTTCTTTATCGTTGGGAATTCTTTGACCACTGAGGCATTTTTTTAAGTCTGGAAACAGAAAATAGTCGGATGGGGCTAAATGGAGAATAGGGTGCATGAGGTAGCAAATCAAACTTTAATTTATTAATTTTGCCATTGCAATAACGGATTTGTGAGCTGGTGCATTGTCTTGATGAAACAACACTTTCTTCTTAGTCAAATGCGGCCGTTTTCGATTGATTTCTTTGCTCAAACGTTGCAATAAGTTCGCATAATACTCGCCGAGGATGGTTTTTCCTTTTTCAATATAGTCAATGAAAATTATTCCATGCGCATCCCAAAAAACCGATGCCATGACCTTGCCTGCAGACGAAACGGTCTTCGCTTTTTTTGGAGCCGGTTCTCCCTTTTGAGTCCATTGTTTTGATTGTTCTTTTATCTTGGATGTGAAGTGATGGACCCACGTTTCATCCATGGTTATGAAACGGCGCAAAAATTCTGCTTTGTTGCTGTGAAACTTCGCTAAACACTCAATTGAAACATCTTCGCGACACTGCTTTTGCTCGAGTGTGAGCAAGCGCGGCACTTATCTTGCACACAGCTTTCTCATGTCGGAATTTTTGAATAATATGCGATGTACCGTACTTTTTGAAATGCCTACTCTGTCTGCTAGCTCGCGCACTTTCAGTGGACGATTATCCAGTACCGCTCTGTGGATTTTCATCATCATTTCTGGAGTCGTCACCTCATTTGGTCGACCACTGCGATGGTCGTCTTGGCAGCTCGTACGGCCTCGTTTAAACTCTGCTACCCAATATTTCATTGTTTTTCACTGTAGACTCCAATTCAGTTTTTATATCGGTTGGGCTGAGGCCTTTCAAATAAAAGTATTGTATCACGTAACGATGATCAATCTTCTCCATTTTTACAAATTCACTGAAACCGTTCACTATTTATGGCCGCCAAACAAATAGTAAACAACGTGGCGTCTTCAAACTTGAAACATATGCTTTATAGATTGGGTACTTTCTAATACTTATGGGTCCACCCTCGTACATTATTTCACATAAAAAAATATAGTTTTAGTTCGCTGTTTTTATGTGTTTTAATTTTTGTATTTTTTGCATTTTCAATTGAATTCTTTTTAATTTTCACTTATTTTTAGCCCACGATATTTTTTAACACTTAAACTAACAAAACTTTATATGTATACGTAGATAAATATGTTAGTTATTCTAATTATCAATGTGCTATTCTTATATGAAGCGTATAATGATATCCTTGAATAGGAATATAAATTTTATATCATAAATCTATAAGATCAGCACACAATAGGCGGTAATTATTATTAAGTTGGCGTGTAAGAGTTTTAAAATTTTTGTTTCATTGTTTAGATCAAGTGCTAATTTTTATTAGCACAATGTTTAACCTTCAAATAAAGTTTATTCAATAACATTTACATGTAAATTAGTAAATATACACCGATGCCGAAAAGTTATATTAATATTTGGAATAATTTGTTTCCATAATAATTTGATTTATCAACCTTATTCATGCTTCATCAGACAAAAAGGTAAAAGGGCAGATTTTCGGCAAAGTATTCTATACTTTAGCTTCGAAAAGTATGTATATTCGAAAAAGTTTAGAATACACTAAAATCAAAATATAAACACAGAAGAAAGTTATAAAAAAGATGTAAAATGTAAAATAACATTGTAATTTTAGATAAGCGTTACGCGGTGTAGAATTGGTATAGTATGTACATAAGTATATAAAAGTTATTTTAGTGAATCTAAAAATTTGATAATCTTAACAAAATCGGCTCGTGAATAAAAACTGCAGAATATATAATGCAATTGTATAAGAGGTGCGTGAAATGCAGAAGTACATTTCACGAAACTCTTTTATTTAGAAAAACCTAAATAATTGACAATAATTGTCCTAGAATCCGGTGCTCCGCCTGTGGCACTACACCGGATGTAACCAAACCTTAGTCTTTACTTACTCCAAAACTAACTATCTAAATCCAAATGCTTAAATATTATATAAACATCCCTCCGGGTCGAGAGACCGATGAATCGTTCTTCACCGTCGTCTTGTCTCCACCCGTCAGTCCTATTCTTCCTCTTTCCAGTGGGATCTCTCCGCCGCCTCTCCTCCTTTTCCGATTTTGGGACCTTGTAATAACGAAGAACCCAGTAGCTTCTCCACTGAATAAGTTCACTCGTATATTCATTCTGTAGATCTACAATTGCTCATCCTGTATGTACTTCTAATCAAAGAAACAATTTCATTTCGAAAATGTTTATTTTTCTACAATGAGCCCTACTAGCTCTACACTCTGAATAGTAAGATTGTTTCAGGCTTTCAAAATAGTCGCAGTTTCAGTCATTATGTCGCCGTTTCAGCAAAATCAAATTGAGAAACACTAAGAATTTATTAAGTGTCAATACAGTTCGGCTGCAGAAAGGCTAGTGCTTCCGATATTTTTCTTCTGGTGTTTCCTTACGTCATTCCAATATTCAGGAGAGTGTACAGTGCAGTCTGTACAAGCTTTTGACAGTCTTGATATTCTCAACATCAGGTGATACGTTGATTTACGATAGAGAAGAGCCACATACCATCTAAAGACGACAGCTGCGAGACCGTTGAAGATTTGTACAGATGGTAATCCTCTAGAAGATCTTTAAACGATGTAGGAAAACACAGGAGAAACTGTTGATCAGATTCTACTCGCGAAAACCTGAGATTCAACGTATACATTTGTAAAATGTATTTATGGGTAATTTTCTAAGTATTGAGGATATGGGGGTTTGTTAAATTAGTTGTTCAAAAATTCAGGGAATATTTTGTAGTATTTTCTTTCTTTTTGAGTTATTTAATAGAAATTAAAAATTGACGATATCTTAAGTCTTACATGTCTTCGAAACCACTGAGGGCAGACAAATTAAATATATTAGGTGCGCAAGTTCTCGCTGTTTTTTTGATGAAAATGCAACTTTATTGTGAAAAAATGTTTACAAATGAATTATTCAAAATATTGTCCATCGTTAGCGACAACTTTTTCCCATATTTCTGGCAGAGCTCGAATACTGTCACGGTAGAAGTGTTCGTCTTTTGAGGCTGTCCACGAATCAAGCCATTTTGAGATGTCTTCATATGAGCGGAACTGCTGATTAGCCAGACCATGTGCCATCGAACGGAACAAGTAATAATCGGACGGCGCAATATCGGGGAACATGGCGGGTGGTGTAGGACCTCCCATTTGAGCGCTTCTAAGTAGGTTTTAACGGGTTTGGCAACGTGAGGCAGAGCGTTGTCATGCTGTAGAATCACATTTTCGTGCCTCTTCTCGTATTGTGGCCACTTTTCGCGCAGTGCCCGGCTCAATTGCATCAATTGAGTTTGATACCGTTCCCCAGTGATGGTTTCGTTCGGTTTCAACAGCTCATAATAAATAACACCGCTCTGGTCCCACCAAATACACAGCAAAACCTTCGCAGCGTGAATATTCGGCCGAACCGACGACGTAGACGCATGACCGGGTGGTGCTCATGATTTTCTTTTCTTTGGGTTGCTTTAATGAATCCATTTTTCATCACCCGTAACGATGCGATCAAGAAAACCCTTCTTTTTTTGCCGCTGGAGCAGTTGTTCACAGGCGAAAAAACGACGCTCATCGTCTCTTGGCTTTAAATCATAAGGAACCTAAGTTCCTAGTTATTGAATCATTCCCAATGCATGCAATCGCTGCTAAATGGCTTGGCGGGTAACTCCTAATGCTGAAGCAAGCTCTTTTTTCGTTTGGCACGGATCCGCATCGAGCAATGCCTCCAATTCAGCGTCTTCGAAGGTTTTTGGTCTTCCTTTACGCGAACGGTCGTCAACATCGAAATCACCGTCTTTGAAGCTACGGAACCAATCACGACACGTTGTTTCACTTAGAGCAGCATCTCCGTAAACTTTGTGGAGTTCTCGATGCGCTTCAGCCGCCATTTTCTTCAAATGAAAGAAGAAAAGCAACACTTTCCGCAAATGACGATTATTTGGCAAAAAATCAGACATTTTCATGTAACCAAAAGTATATGACGCAAAAACAAAATCACTAATGTGTCGAAGCGGTTTGTTTACCATATATCTAAGCTTGATTCATGACGTTTTGGTTATGTCACAATCGACCAGCACTTACTACTGGAGTCATCTCTTGAAAAACAGCGAGAACTTAGTTGCGCACCTAATACAACCTGGGAGAAATTCTTATGTAGAATTTAGTAATCTAAATTAAAAATTCATGGCTTACTTGATTTTCAAGATATAATACTTACTTTAATTTTTCACATGGTAATCATAGTTGACCATAACTTCATTAAAATGCTTTTATTTGATTTCACAGAGATAAGGTTTCGTATAGTTATCTTTTTTAGATTTTTAGTTGTATAGGAAACACCTCAATTCCTATTATTGATTGAGGCAAGAATTGACAAGTAGATTCTGAAAATCTATTTTAAAATTTAAAAAAGAAAAGGAACAAAAACAAATAAATGATAAAAACTGATTGACAGATTTATTAAGAGCAAAAGAAATAAATGACTGCAAGTAGTAAGGAAATTGTAAAATTAAAAAGAATATTTTGTAAAGGAAATAAACGAATGTATAGACAGTACAGTAGGTAAAGTTATTTCAGTAAAGGAACCATTATTCTGTATATATACATACATTGCACACCTCACTATTTCGGAATGAAAATTTCGCAGAGTTTGAGGGCGAATGCTTCTTATGGCTGTCGTAATATTCATTTTTATCTCCTCGACGTGGTTGGGTTTGTTTTTATATACTTTATTCTGTACGGCATCCCTTAAGTAAAAACTCTGGTGACGTAATATCTGATAATTTTGTTCGCCAGAGGGTGGTACTTCGTTACCAATTCAGTTAAGAAAACGTTCTGAAAAATACATACGCAGAAAAGTTTCGAAAATTAAAGAACACTTGAAAGTACATGAGACTTTAAATTAAATTTAATGGTATTAATTAAGCATATCTTCTAATTCGTTACGCAGAAAGCGTAAATATTGTTCTTCATTCAAACTGTTGTCAGACGGAGTGGCAATATTTTCAATACAAAAATGTCACAGCACATGTTTACGCAAAAGACATGTTGATCTCACTTTTACAAAATAAGGTGAGGATTATTTTGTGACTAACAAACATTGTTGTGTCTACTAAATACTCCCTATAAAGAATTGTGTACAAAAAACGTTGGACCACTGTTTGTTTCTCCCAAAGACCATGGATCAAATAACAGTCTTCTTTCTTAATTTTGGGCATACAATGTCTTGCTACGTATTTAAATGTGCTGTATTTATTATGTTTTAGAATGAAAGGAGCCTTTTCTGTGAAAACAACACATTCTCTCCTAATTTCACGAGTAGAATTTGTACGTCGGTAATTTACATAAGCCGAAATCCTTACCTCATTTTCCGGTTTAAATATCTTTTCCAATTGGTCTAATTTTGTAAACGATTTATACTTTTGATGAAAAAATAATACCCCCGTTTTTAATTCAAACATACGAAACTACGAACGAAAGAACAAAAACGTGTCACCTCGTTAAAATCGGTAACAAAATTACAAGTGTAAATAGACGAACACTTTAGATATCTTGGCGAGTTGTCATTATATGAATGTTAAAAGAATCATTCCAATGTTAATAACAACTTGTTTACTATCCGTTTCAAGGAATTCACCTCTCATGAGCTACCTGATGAGAGGTGAATTCCTTGAAACGCGTAGTAAACAGGGTGTTACTAACAGTTGAATGAATTTTTTGTGGTTGATTCATACTTTTCCAAATTATTTTCTAACTTCGGAAATAGTTTTTGATATGTCTGTCTTCTTTCCATTTATCATTGATAATAAAAACGTTTCGTTAGCGTTAGTACTATTTCTATTGCATAATAATAAAACATCATATACTTTTTCCTTCATTTGTATAAATGTTTTGTCCTGATAGAATTTATTTGACAATTCTGGTTATTTAATTGCAGTATTCATTAATGGAAACCTACTTGCTTAGTTAATTATTAAAGTCATAGCTAACTATCATTACTATTTGAAAAACATAAGTTTGAGTAATGACGAAGAACAAAATTATCAAACAAATTGTAGTTTTTTTCTAGTTCGACTCATATTTTAGTTACCAACATGTCCAGTAATGTTGCATAATACTTTCTTGTTTTCTCTTTATTAAGATAACCAATAAGCACTAGACAACATATACTCTAAGAAGCAGCAGCTACTATCGTCTCAATTCAGAAATTTTTAAATTATAATTTAAAAAGAATAATAATGAATCTAAATCAAAATAAATGATAAATATGTAATAATGTTCAAATAAAGCAATAATAAAATTAAAAATAATACTTCCAAATAATGAAATGCTGCCAGAAGTCAATAAAATTAAAATACCAGGAAGGAAAAGCAATTAATCTTATACGAATTTATGCTTATTCAATAAGAGTAACAAAAAGTTATAATAAGACTTTGGAAAGTGTAGAAATTTATTACAACGAAATAAAAGAAGGCGCGAAAAATGTTGAAGAAGTATTTTAAATGATATGTATACATAGAAGATACTAAACCATGGATCTGATTAAGAAATCTATCTTATGCGCAGGATACGAAACAAAAGCAATTGGTTTAACACAAAGGGTACTAGGAAAGTTTTGCAATACAGCTTCGTTTATTTAATTTTTTCAAAGTAATTTCCTCTACACTCAATACACCTCTCCATCTTCCGAAACCAATCTTTAAACCAGTTCTGCCAAGTTTCACTAGGGCGTAAAGCACACTCGTTGTCCCAAGCCCGCAGAAGGTCCCCATTACTGGAAAACCGCCGCCCTTTTAGCTTCATTTTCACATGCGAGAACAGTGCAATGTCGCAGGGAGCAAGATCTAGACTGTAGGGAGGGTGCCCGAGGAGTATCAATCCTGTCGTGGTCAAATATTCGATGCGGGCTTTGGCGCGGTAAGTTGGAGCATTATCGTGATGGAGGAACCAGGTGTCCATTCTCGACTTTGGCCGCAGGTTCTTCATAGATCCAATGACTTTAGGTAGGCACTGTTCAGTATACCACTTAACTGTGACTGTCTTCTGTGTTCCACAATTCCACTCGATTTAAAAAATAGAGCTATCATTTTCTTCTTTACAGATCGGGATTTTCTGACAACTACGGGTGTGTCCTCATCATCAAAAACCCAAACTTTGTTTTGACCTTTGGTCGGCATATCGTAATAGTACAGCTAAGTCTCGTCACTTGCTTCAATGTTGTTCACATACCGTGGTTGTCCCTTATTAAACTTTTTTAGCATCTGACGGCACCAAGTCACACGTCGTGTCATCTGTTCTTCAGTCAATCGGCGCAGCACCCAGAGAGAGAACAAAGTTTCTTCACGTGCAAATGATCATGCAGAATCGAACGAATTGCTGGTACATTAAGGCCTGAAGTACCCTCTATCAGTTGGTAGGTCACTCGCATGTCCTCGCCAAGCATTTTCGTCATAGTAGTAACGTTTTCCTCCATAACTGACGTTCGTGGCCTTCCCGGCCTCTCAGCCTCCTCCGCAATCAAATTTCCCCATTGGAATTCTCTATACCACCTGAATATCGTAGTGCGATGTGAACAAACATCACCTAGTGCAAGAGTCATTTCTTCGAAGCACTAGTCTATGTTTAAACCACGCACGAAATTATAACGCAAACTACCCTTATATCATTTCGTGATCACGATGCCATCGCAAGCACTTTACACTCTCACTGCTAATGAATAACTGAATCCATCGACATGGCGCGGCGGCTAGTATGCACCTATGAACATGTCTCAACATGCAGCAACAAGCAGCTGCCTACGATTCACTGTTGCGTCATATGCAAAGCTTTTCTAGTACCCTTTGTATAAGCATGAAACTGAGAAATTAACAAAAGCAAAATTCAAATAGTTCTTGGAAGTTTCGGGAATCCTGTTACTAGGTCTCTTGTCGTTAAAAGTTAATTACTATGAAAAAACAAAATATTTAGCCGAATCGTAAGTACTTGCGCCTTGGAGACCTTCTGTAATAAAGTATGTATTTATAACTTGTGTATATAACCTTAAACAGTCTTATTACATTTGAAAAGATATAATTTAACGGACAGAGAAAAAAGGAAAGTTCGTAAATGAGGTATAGATTCTAATTTTAGAAAATATTTTCATATTTAATTTTACCGCTTTAAATTTTGTAATTATTTTATAAAGTACATCGACGTTAATTAGGACACATTAAACGAAACAATAGAAACAGGTAAAAAATTATGAAAACACTTCTGTATAACATAAAAATACTGGATCTCATAGGAAGTAATAAATTTTTGTCATTGGATTTTTCAATTTATTTTTTATAAATATTACCGAGTTTCTCGTGTAACCCTTCGTGGTCGGTGTTCAGGCGTATGCTTTTCAGTTTTACTGATCCCGGGGGAATCAAACTGTAGCCTTTAAGTTCTAGTGTATTTTTCGTGGACTGCACAAGTGATATATGTACATATATACATGTGTAAACATAAGATAAAGCTGACGATGACAAATGTACTTGAAAAATTGAATTTAATATTAATAGTTATGAATACAGAAATAGCCATTCTCAGCGTACCGTCTTCGTATGTACGTTTATGGTTATTTTCAAAAGATAAGTAACATAAATCGATTTAACAAAAATGAAGCAAAGTATTAAAAGAAGTTGACTGGTATGAGATATGGCAAATGCACAATTTTAAAAGTTTCGAACACAAAATTGACCTGAATGTAGAATATCTTTATCTTGGCTGCGAATTTCCACGATAGTCGTTCACAGTATTTTCTTCGTTCCGAAATTGCAGGATTTGTGCTAAATACATGTACCATTGAGTTGAACTCGCACAGCTGTTTTTGAGTTTCTTCAACACGGTTATTTTCGCCAATACATCTCTGGCGGAAATAATGTTGAGGTGTTGTAGGTTCAGTTCAATTTGGGCTCTGAAACATGAACGTATCTGTCAAGTTCTACTTTCTAATTGTACACTGATGGAAGTGTGTTTGTTCTAGATTAAATACTAAAGATAGACTAACGTAATAATAGAAACATTGATACCAATTTCTTTAATAGAAGTATCTGTATGACAGCTGAAGTTAAAAACATGACCATGTTTGCATTAAATAACATTAAATAATTAAACTGTTGCGAAAAATTAAAATAATTTCAAGACCAATAAATAAATTGAAAAATAGGATTGAAAGAAGAAATACAATAAGTAGGTTATCAGAACAACCAAATGCTGCAAATTTATAAGAATTGCACATGAAATAAAATATATAAGATACAAGTAAAATTAGTTCCCTAGGATAGAAATCTAACGCTTTCGTTCTTCATACGGAGGAATACTCTTCTTCCTATTTCAGGCACTCTATGTTCTTCTCGAAGTTCTTTCTTTTATATTTGGAAAATTTAGATATTTAAAAGAATGATTTCCACCATTTATCGAGTTTATATAAAACTTTTAATTGCCATTTCATTCTTACATGATAACACTCCATCCTCGAGAGTCTCGCTGAAGAATTTTTTATATCTTTGATGATTTGGTCTCTCTTGGATTTCTGTACGTCGTTTCTGTGAGAGAGATTAAATTTTTTATTTGTTTGGTTTGAAAACGAAAGCTTTTCCAACACATGCCAGTTGCAAATTAAGTCGCTTACTCTGCACGAGCAAAGTGTAGCGTCTATCGCTTCATCTCCAGTTTGTTGGAGTCTTTATTACCCATACTAAATGGTGTGCTTTAGCATCTGAATCTAATGGTGAGTTGCTGGCTCCTTTTCATGTAATATGAAACTACGTTGTTTAGAATGAGAAATGGATATTCCTAAATATTATTCTTCATTCATGTCTTTGTGTCTTTGCTGTCGGGAAGCCTATAAGAACTTATGGTATACACACGTGCAAAGCAACTTACTATTGGGTTATCGGTCGGCTCATGATTTATTCTTTTATTAAATATAATTTATTACTGGAAAATGAAAAAACTATTGGAAATGCAGATATTAATTGCTCTTTGTCGTTAGCCAGTGAACAAATAAATTTCAACCAGGTCAAAAGAAAAACGTCTTGCACAGAAGTATCTTAATAGAACATTCGAATCGGGTATATTGTTTATATACTATCTACTAATATATATATACTTTAATGGCTTATAATTAACGTACATTAAAATAATTTTTGATGACCTTAATGATTAAGTCAGAAGAAGATAATTCAAATGCTTTTATTAGAATAAAACAATGTTGGGTATAATACATTCATTTTTACAAAGAAAATAATCTACCTAGCTATGATTCAAACAACTATTTGTGCATTGCTTAGTAACATTCAATAGTGTTATTTTCATCTACTTAAATGTCAAATTAGATATAAATTCGTTAGTTATTTTGTCCTATGTAAAGTGCTTCGCAACAAAAAAAGAATTTTGCGAAATTAGAGCATTACAGTCTTATCATACAATGATAACGGAATAGAGTTATCCTAAAGCGATTCACGAACAAATGATTGTAGTTTATGAGGCTGAGACTCCGTCATATTTTAAAGTGAAATATTGGACAAAATAGTTTCGGTGGGGTCGTAAATAGATCGAAGATCGAACCAAGCAGGAGTTATTCTTGTTGAATATATATCAATATTAACTACGACAGTTGCCTATTGTAATACGTTACCAAAGCTAGGTTATTATTATTGAACCAAGACGTAGGAGTACGTGTCATAAAAAGCCCTTCTTCTTCATGATAATGCTCGACTTCACAACACAGTGAAACCCAACCCATCTCCTGCAAATGTAACTTCTTTGAATTAGGAAAACAAAACCATGGCTATATAGTCCGGATATGTCTCCGTTCGATTTCTTTTTATTTAGAAATTTGAGAAACCAATTAAGATTGATGCTTTATACCAATAAAAACATTTTTTAAAATGTATTATGATATAAGTATATGTATAATATATTTGGTTAATTCTTAACTAGAAAATTTTTCTAATTACCCTCGAACTAGGTTGACATATAACTAAATTAAGTGACGAAATACTCATGCACCCTATTCGTCAGATTTATCACCCTCCAATTATTTGCTGTTCCCAAACTTGAAGAAATGGCTCAGTTGTCAAAGATTTCCAACGATGAAGAAGTGATGTCGGCAGTCAATGGCTATTTTTGGGGAGCAAGGCAGTTCTTCTTATAAAAGGGGTATCGAACTTAATGAACATCGCTGGGAAAAGTGTATAGAGATGAAAGGAGATTATGTTGAAAAATAAATATATTTCTTTCCAAAACTTTTGTGTTTTCTTTGTTAGGTCGGGTACTTCTGGGACCACCCTCGTATATACTATGCTTCTTGAAGGAAGAAAATAAATACTTTTTATTGCAAATATTTATTTTGGGTTCTATTCAGAAGTTAAAACTTTAGGTTTATCAGAAAACTTTCGGTAGCAAACACTTCCAGTATCTTCAAGATATTTATTAATACGTTGATAATGTTGTGTAAAAAAGTAATTATTTATATATACATTGATAATAACGCATATTTTAAAAAGGAAATGATAAATTTTATAAAATACTGGTATGTCTCTGAAAATAATATGATCGAAAATTTTTCTAGGCCATTATATTGTAAACTTAGTAAGCCAAAAATATCTATACTTTCGAATTGCTGAGCTATTCAACAATCAAGTCACATTATACTTCGATACTAGGTGCAGGCCGATTAGTCAATTAGGTAGATTAGATAATAAAGAGCAATGGACTAACTTTAGAAACATATGGAAGGTCATACTTAGATGTTTTAATTTAAAATTTTGCTTTCTAATTGCTAAATACATTTGATTAGTTACAATGCTTCATAATAAATAAATTTATTCTGAAATGACATGTTCCATTGTATTAAAAGTTTTACTAAGACTTAGAAGCTTTATTTTCACCATTCATCGTTAATCTTGTGCCTTTCGAGAATTTGTATTTTCTGCATATAACCATACTGTAATTTTATAAGGTATTGTTTGCCATTAAGTATTCTGTTAATCTTAAGGCAATCACTTCTTTAAATATTTTTTAAGAATTACGACAAAAGAGGTGTGGATTTTTTGCAAGAACTAAAAGTAGCTTTATTCATTTTCGTCCATTTGGTCGCCTTTCGCTTTCAATATTAAAAAGTGTATAAAACGCATATTTAAATGTTCCATCATTAAATGCTTTTATTATACTTTCAACTGTATAAAGTGGACTTTTATTTAATTAAATATTCTTAAAGTTTTACGACTTCATGAATGTCATAAGTTTCCTGAAGGAAATGCGATAGAATTCGTAAAATGAAAACCTTAGATAGTAAAAATAAATTGAATAAATATACGTATGCACATGTACGTGTATAAACTAGTAAAAAAGATATAAAGTATCCGAAGCCCGAAGAAACTCGAAATCGTCGCAACCGAAATATTCCGACGTTCGTCGTTCTTGACGCGTCCCCAAAAATCCCACAGGAGAGGGCGTGTCTCAGCGCCACCATCATATCCTGGCGGGCACGTCGTGAACTATAGACTAAACACGCCCGTAAAATGTTATATATTATTAATAAAACTCTGCTTTTACAACCACGTACAATTACGGAGAAAATTAAAACGAGCTAATTGAACTTGTCAACGGCAGTGCTACACCGTTCTAACTAAAAACTAACCAAACGAAAACAACAACAAAAATCAGAATCAAACAACCAAATAAAACATGTGTTTCTATAATAAGACACTAGTGTGCTGTGATATAATTGCAGTTCGGTTATTGTTTGCACAATTAATAAAATTCACGACATAATTTTGTGTACACGGATAAGGTATCCATCTTAATTATATTTATTTGAATTGTATCTGTTGAAGTTATGTTACACATATACATATATAAACACATAAATAACACATGATTTTTTTGTTTAAGAAAACTCGATTTCGTGTTTTTCTTTCGTTATGTTTTAGAATAGTAGGCTGCGTTTTCTCATGGCTTGCGATATTATTTTTGAGTTACATTGTGTATTGTATATTTACATATATACTACATAGAAACACTATGAATATACAGGCATCATCTACAAATTAGCCAACTTATATCAACCAACCAAAAAATATCTATGCGTATACCCACATAGACGTTGAGTATCCATTAAAAGCAAAGCAAGCAAGAAAGAGCTGTTTGTTGTAGATTTTTTGCTTTGTTATGTTTCTTGGACTGGATATCTTATTTTTTATGCAATATTAGCATTTGATTTTTTAATTATTGTATGTTTATGTATTTAATAAACTATCTTTACGACAGTATATTGTCTATCATATTTTTTTGTGCTGTTAGTCCCACTACATCAATATGCAGTGTGAATCATTGAAATTATGTCTTCCATCAAATGTATAAATGAATAAGAATTATGAATATTTTCAATATATATTTACATTATGTACATTTGAAAATGTATTTATAAAACAAGTTCGCATCACACGTTCAACAAGTTGTATTCGAGACCAGTTCATCTATAATCGCAAAATGTAATTTCCGCGTTATCAACTTTTTTATTACCTAAATATATTTAGTCACTTTTAATACGAAAACGTTTGTATTTGGTACAAATACGATTTGTTGTGTAATATTTTTGATATTAGTATAATATTATATAGTTAGTAGTGTCGACCCCGCCCTCGTGTTATGCCACTTTTACGTTAAAGTATATTACCAATTATTTATTTATACCTTAATTGAATATACTTACTATTTATAAATCTCTCTTATAAAAGAATTGGGAGAAAATATGCTAAACGGAAATTTAAGGAAATCAATATTATTACTTGAAGATAAATTATGTTTTTGAACGCAATATTTTTGAAAGCAAATAATGATGAATTATGACTTACGCTAAAATTAAATATATTAGATCTAACGGAAAGTTCTGTCCGTTTTCAGGATAAAATAAAATAATAAATTTTTCATACCTTGCATAAACTTTATTGAATAATATAATTTCCATCATTACTTATGACTTCTTGGCAGCGTGATGGCAATTTGTATATCCAATTTTTAAAAAATGCCTTATGCCTAGAAACGACATATTGAATCAGTGCTTGCCTGATATACGCCACTGCATTTTGTACGAATTCCAACTGGGAGGGAATGCTACAGAAGCGTGTAGAAATTTATTGAAAGTATTTGATAAAGGTACAGTTTCTGATAGAACATGCAGAAGATGGTTCGAAAAATTTTAAGTAGGTGGTTTCAACCTTTCTGATAAGCCATGCCCTGGGCGATCATCTTTGAACGACGATGAACTGTCAAGATCATGTTAGAGCAAGATCCTTAATCGACAACGTCGAAGATTGCGGAAAAGCTTGATTCTGCTCAACAAATCATTTCGGATCATATTCGGAAACTCGGATTAGTGTGGAAATAATTGACATGGGTGCCACATGATTGTGAGAAGAATTTCAATGATCGAGTCATCATTTGCACATCTCTGTTTGTATTGAACCCTTCTTGGATTGGATGATATGAGGAGATGAAAAGTGGATTACCCATCGCAAGGAAAGTAAACCGAAGTTGAGCCTGAGTGAGAGAATGTTGCGTATATGGTGGGACAGTCGAGGGCCAATACATTTTGAGCTGTTAAAACCGAACGAAAAGCTAAATTCGGAGAGTTACTGTCAGCAATTGGATAATTTAAAAACAGTACTCCAAGAAAAGAGGCCGCCGATGTTCAATAGGAAGGACATCATACTGCTTCATGATACTGCCAGACCAAATACTGCTTAAGAGACTTGTCAGACACTCCCAGAGTTAGGCTGGGAAATGCTGTCACATCCGCCATACTCCACGGACCTAAGACTCTCCGATTATCGCTTGTTTCTGTACTTACAAAATTTTTTATATATTAGACAAGCACTCGTTCAATTTTTCGCCTCTAGGGATAAGGCATTTTTTAACAGTGGTATGTACAAATTGTCATTACGCTACAGATAATGATGGAAATTATATTTCTCAATAAAATTTATTCAAGGTATGAGAAATTTATTATTTTGTTTTATTCTGAAAATGGGCAGAACTTTCCGGTAGACCTGATAATTTAAGTTTGCCTCAACTTTATTTCTTTAATAAATTCTCACTTTACTTTCTATTAGAATTTTTTTTCTCTTTGTTCTTTCTGGTGAATTTTCCCTTTATAGAAGTTAAATTTAGAGACTTTTGAATTACTGAAAAAAACCGTTTTTTCTTAAAATACTTATATTTATATTATTGCTAGTCGTACTACTGCACCACTAACTGCTTTCTTAAGACAAAATTGCCTCTTTTGTCATACTGAATTTTTGCAATTTGCAATTTCGCCCTGTTAGGTATATATTCTAGATGTAATGTATCCACATTAAGTACAATTCATTCAAAGTATCCACGTGAACTTAAAATTAACCTTAAATCATATTACTTTTATGCAGAACAATTGTTATGAGTCAAGTTCCAAAAAATTTTCGTTTTAATTGGTATACATTATACGAGAGACTTTCGTAAACTTTTAATTATAATTAGAAAATAGTCACCATCCAGAGTTATACATTTCTTCCAGTGTTTCTTGACCTTGAAGGCTCATAGTAAAACATAGTAAAACGCTGCGAAAACCACTATTCTACTTCATCAATGACGTCATTTGTATTGTCAAATCTCTGACTCCTCAATGTTTTTTGAGTTCTGGGTATGAAAAAAAGTCGCTTGGGATGAGATCGACAGAATACGGTGGATGTGTCAAATTTTTTTTTTCGTCGTTTTTGCTTCTGAGAAGGAGTCAGTAATCGTGGTACCCAGCATACCTTTGACATGTACGATTTTTCGTGAATAATTTTCCATATACTATCGTATACTATAGTTCCATACTTTCTTTAGGGCAGCATCGTCCTTAAGTGATGGCCTTCGATTTCTTAGATCGTCTGTGACAGACATGTGGCCAGTTTGAAAATTCTTTTTCCACCTCACAACAGCGTCATATGATGGGCTTTCACTTCCATAAACAGCCATCATTTCATTGTGGATTTGCCGGGCACTACGGCTTTTCAAATAAAGGACGTTCGTTAATCACACTACGAACGTCTATCTTCTCCATACTACAAATTAAAGAAATTAAATGTGTTTTTAATTATCTATTATATGTTTATTTCAACGTATGTAACCTAATATTTCTGTTTAATACCAAATATTTCCTGTACCAGCAAATATTCTTTGAGTCAAACGATTAAAGGTCCAACAAAGTGTAATTTGCTTAAAAACTAATTCCTTGTTTAATAAATATTATAAAACTAATTCTGAACTCTGGAAAATTTTTCGAAATCTACGATACGAAAATCACATTGATGGAATATGAATATCAAAACTATGTTAATTAGTAACCTGTAATTTATAACATGTATATCTATATATATATATATATGTATAAGTTTTTAGAGTCACTGTATGAATCTCTGGTTATTGTAACGTATGTCTTGCCGGTCTTAGAAGGATTGATCTGGCGGCGTTTCAATGAGATTCCACTCATCTTCTTCTTTTGGGACTGAAACATCTCCAGAACAGTCCTATACGTGCATATATACCATGTTGAAGTCGCAGTTGTCTTTCGATTTAATATCCGTAAATATAAGCCTCTTGGATCTATAGCTTAGCAATGTTCTTCCAATTCGTTCTATTTTGTTACAGAACCTTCCAACTTTAGACACGCTCCTCTTGTAAGTTTTTTACTTGTTTGTATTTCCTTTTCTCTACAGTATTTACTATGCAAATGTTTCATTTTTTGCGGGTGTTTCATTTTTTCTCAATATCCTTGCCCATACCTTTTTCTTGCTATGGGCCGATTCTTGATACAGTTCATACAATACCATATCCGTTCTGCTTTTCTACTCTAACTGTGTTTGTTTCCCACTAAACGTATTCCGTAATATTTTTCTCTCCAAAATCTCTAAATTAGTTTGGATTCTTCTATTGATTACCCAAGTTTCACGAATGTATATCGCTGTGGGTCGTTCTTTGTTTTCTACCATTTAAATTTTAATGATTCTGATAACATTTTTGATTTGAAACTTTACTAAGTGTTCTTGAACAACTCGTATCTTTGATAATTCTTAATTGTCTTTACTTCCCTTTCCTACATTTGACTTCTTATTAAGACTTCATACATGTCTCTAGACTTACTTGAATTTAAGTAGAAGAATTAAAAAAGGATTAACTATGTTTGGAAATATGGAAATATGGAAATCAAATTTATATTAAATTATTCTGAATTAGAACACTGAAATATTAATTTTTATGATTTTTTTGTCATTTAAATTGTGAAAACATAAAATAGAGTGTAATTTTAAAGTCAATAGTATTTTTAACTAAAGACGTGTACTGTTGTGAATCTTAAGAATACTAGTCATCCATAATTAGTACAAAATTGACAATATTTTCAGAATAAATTTTGCTGCTAATATAATAATAATTGTTATTCTAATGGGAACTTTTTCACTATAAAATAATAAGATTTACCTCATGTGGAGTAATTACACAAGTATGTGCTCTCCTTGATGTAGTTCAAATTACAAAAAGTTTTCCAGTTTTCGCGTATCTCATGGGATGCTTTACCTAGCATTTTCCTTAATGGTACCGCATTAAATAGCTGAAATGTTACGAGAATAGAAGATGGGTGCTGTTATATGGTTCTCACTGAACGTTTTGTCTACAACTCATTACATTTTATTTAGATGTTTGAACGCGTTCTCTGATAAGTTTGCAAGTAAACCCGAATGAATCTCTTTGGGTTTAATGCTTTCGCCATATATGATATATTTAAATTATAATCGTGAGGTTTCTATAGTTAGTACGTTGTTTTCTTCAGAAGTAATTATTCTCTTTAAAATAAAGAATAAATAATGTATGACATAACGAAATTTCTCAGATTATATACCGGAATTTATTAAATTTACAATATGTGGTTTGACTTTTAAATAGTTTAAATTGCCAACATAATTTTGGAAAAGTTTAATAGGAAAACTTTCAGCACAATATAAACAAACTCATGCAGTATAAACTCAATTAATGTAAACTAGAAACGGAGGGAGAAATAATACGAATTTAAGTAATTTAAATTAGAAATTGCAATGGATCATACTAAATAAAAAAAATAAGACTGCATAAATAAAATTTCCGCACCAGCTGCGTCAAAATATGAGACAAAGATTATTGGATAACAAACCACTGAGCATATGGGATGTGGAATATTACGTTCTTTACAGAAACAAATCTTGTAGAACAGTACCCAATGTTAATACACAAGTTAGTGAACATGTAAAAGAGTCTTTATTCGATGGTTGAAACTTGTCTGATGAAATGAAGAGTTCATTTCAAGGACTCCTAACGTAAATGAATATGAAATTGAATGAGTTTAGTCCGATTCACACAACTAAACACTATGCAATTAATATATAATTTAATATTCATTTATGAGTCAGTTAATTCTGCTGTATCCTTGGTAAAACTAATATATTTATAATGTGGCAACTGTATTACGGCTGTATCGTGTTACGGTAATAGTAGTACAAATGCAGGAAGTATGTAAACGTATGTATTTTGAATGATAATATCTATGTAGTACTATATGTGTGAACTAAGCTTTACTAAGTACGTTTATATTAGTTATTCTAATTTAAATAACTGCGAAGGTGCCAGTAAAATATGTAGTTTAAATAACTTAAAAAAATGTAGCCCTATAAGATTTTATTTTGTAAGTAATAGATAAAAAAATAATTTGTTTAATTCTCTTAGCTTTATATTTTGTATATTTAAATTTACTTCGAACCCTTTACTATTTAAAATGAATGTTTATTATTCTCAATAAATTATATATTATTTTTACTATTGCTATTAATATATTACTTTATTAAGTAAGCTTGAAAAATCGATAGCATGACTATTTGCAAAAAAAATAATGTATTAAGTTGCATGTAGTTTTAAGGATCTTTTTCGATTTTGATATTTAGAAGATAAGGGAAAATTAAGTGAAATATAACAGTTTCGCTACATTCAGTCATTTAAATATGGAATACAAAATTTTAATAAATTTGGATTCACACTGTATGTACCCTACCATCTGCTCAATTTCGCTGCTAACTTACCAAACCATTATCATTTAAATAAAAAAGTGCATAAAATTACATTAATCAAATGACTTAATAAAATGTGAAATATAAATCAATTTTATTTATTCAATAAATCTAAATAAAAAATTTAATTTACTAAATAATCACATGCGTTTTAAATATACAATACTGTTTATAATATTTTTCTTAGTTGCAAGTAATTTAGCATATTGAATACTGCTGTGTTATGCTGTTTGATTACATAGAGAAAGAAACCTTAGAGCTTGTATGAACAGGCTGTGCATAGCAAAACTACTCGTTAGGGTCGAATTTTGCATGAAATCAAAAAGGTAAGTAATATTAAATGTTTTTTATCTGCGGAAGTAAGTAAGGATATTTGTTCAATCACATTTAAATTCTGATATTTTAGTAGACACGATTCTGAACCTATGTAATGTGAGTCATTTTCAAAAAAAGATTTTTTTAATGTAAAATATTAGAAGAGCATTCTAAAAGTATTTAATGACGTAGATTTCTGACGTAACTTTAGAAAGACAATAATATAAAAACATATTTTAAAAATTTTTCCAAGTAAAAATCATTATTTCATAGATCTTTTCTGAACTATTTCTCTTTAGACAAAAATTTTATAACAGTTTCTGTGCTTAATTTTAAAATCATTGTTCAAACTATTACCAAAAATTCTTTAATTTAGCACCAACTGGTCAGAATGCTCATAAAAGTTGGCAGTACTTGACGCTTAAAACCCATCGTCATTTGCGGCAAAGTAGGTTAGACAAAAATCTCCTGGTCGTTTTAGTCGTTTTCGTAAAATTATCGAATACTAGTTATTCTTTTTTTTTAAGCGTCAACCAATAAGGGTTAGTTTTTTAACAATAGAATATTGGGATAAACTTTTGCCAAATATGAAATTTAAATGTATAATTTAGCATTCAGTTTTTCTTCCTTACTAAAAATTTGAATTTGAAATTTGTTTGAAAAATTGATTAACATGTGAGGGTTATCTTTTAAATATGATCCGTTTGTGAATGAGAGTGAAATTACGTGCAATTGCCGCTATATACACGCGCGTCTGCTCCTAGCATGCTTTGCGTGCGTTTAAACGTCATTTGCAGCCATGTTGTCTGTCTGTGTGCTGAGCTTTAGAAGTTAATCATGTTTAATAAAATTGATTCGTCTATCGACTGTGAGAAAAGATCTGTAATTCGATTCTTAAGAGTAAAAAACTTGGCAGCATCGGAAATTCATTGTTAGAAATGCGAAGTGGACGGCGATAATGCTATAAGCTATAGTAAAATTCGAAAGTGGGTGAGAATATTCAAGAACGGGCGCGTTAATATGCATGATGAGTCACGACCAAGTTTACCTTCTCTGATTTCTGGATTTGGTTCATGATGCAGACAACAACATTTGTCAGTTTTGAATACCACTATTTCGGAAAAACTGAACTATTGAAAATCGTGTTGTCAGTGGGTTCCAAGACAGCTTTTTGTTGATCATGATCACACGTTTTACATGACAATGAAAGTCAAACAGATAATTTCAACACTAAAGATAATTGGAGTTGAATTTGATGGAGCCTGTGGTTGATTAACTTAATCACTGAGGTTGATATATAACCTAGTGTACATATTGGTTCTCAACGGTGCGGATCGCGTACGGAGTTTGTTTTCGTACAGGTATTTATCGCCGTGTTTTACCAGGTGCGACACTTTGCAATTATCCGCTGATGATGACAACTTAGTTGTCGAAATGCGTATACAGAATTACAAAAGTTAATGTGGAAAGGGGTTATATATCAACCTTAGTGATTAAACTAAAGATAATGGCAACTGTTAGGATATGAAAGCGATTTTATTAGTAGATTTAATGGCGAGAAGTCTAACTATTAATTGTGATTGGTATTGTGTGACCTTGAGAAAACTCCGGCGTGCCATACAAAACAAACAGAGTAACATATTGTCTTTCGGTGCGATGTTGCTTCATGATAATGCAAGACCACATGTTTCTGCACAAACACAAAATGTAATTAGGTCTTTTGGATGGGAACAACTGCATGACTTTACAGTCCAGACTCTGCATCCAGTGATTTTCACCTGTTTCGGTACTTAAAGGAGTTCCTTGGTAGTCAACAGTTCAACGAAGAAGTGAAAACTGCAGTCATGGATTGGGCTTCTTCACAAGCGGTAGATTTCATTGTTATCGAAATTCGAAAACTTGTTAAGTTGTATGACAAACGTTTGAACGAAAAAGAAAATTATGCAGAAAAGTAGATGATAGCATGTAGAATATGGAAATAAATATATTTTAATAATATTTACAGTATTTTTCTTCTTATTGAAAAGCGGACTTTTTTTAAAAAATAACCTGGTTATCGCTGGATAATGTAATCTGGTCGCTTTAAAGAAGTGAAGACGGGGCTCTAGGTCGGAAGTCAAGATGAAGAAAGTTACTTTGTAGTTTATTAAATTTAAAACTTAATTTGTTTGTTTTAACTATAGAATGTAGCGATAAAAGGACAAACGAATAAGTGGATAATTAATCCTCCGAAGAAAAAGAGAAATTAATTACATATTCTTGTTTCAATATTGGTTCTTAAATATGCCACGCTTGAATTTTCTTGTATTATTTATTATGTTATCGTTTATTTATATTTTAACTCACTATTTTAAAGGAACCTATGTTTTAGTTTCGTTTTTTAAGTACAAACATTGCATTGTGTCCCTGAATACAAAAGAATACATAACATACGTGCAGCTAAGAAGGAGCATGAAATTTTAAATTTACAAGGTGAATGCTGTCATCCAATTTTTATGTTCGTATATGATCCATGTAAATAATTTAAGTTTGCAGTGCTGTATGTACAACTGTACTCAAAAAATATGTATAAAGATCTATTCTTTCTGCAATATGATTATATATATAGTTAGTATGTAATCTGATTAAAAAATCTACCAAATCTGAATTTTTTTTCTTTGATAGAATAAATGCAATACCATGCAAGACTTCCAATAAAGGACTGGGTTCTATTTTATATACGGTAAAAATTTCGCGTTTTATTAATATATGGGAATTTATTTATTATAATACCGACAAAAATATCGTGAGAATTATTGAGGCGCACAGGATATGCTGGCATGGCCATAAAAAGGATGATTTCTTTCATCCTTCAATCAAAGAGGTTAGGAAAGTTACTGAATTGAGATCAGATGAAAGAAGACCAAAGAAAATAACAAAAAGTTGATCGGAGGAGATTATATATATATATATATATATATATATATATATATATATATATATATATATATATATATACCATAAGTCAATATCACTTGATGCAGTAGCAGCAACAATTTGAGAATGGCAACAGCGAAATTGTCGACTAGTCTTTGCCAGGGCTCAACGATATCTACAAGGTGTAACTACTGAAAGAAGCAGTCGATATATATATCTCTGTGTGTATAATATATAAATAATACTAACAATATTTTCCAACGAATTCATTCTAAAGACGTTATGAAATCTAAATCGTTTGTCGCAAGTAATTTCTTTATTTTTTATGATTTTACTCAAAATATATTTTAATAAAACAAAATTTACTTGACACAAAATGCTAATAATTGAATACAATTGACGATAATTTGATAACTTCAAAAAGCCACAACACTTTTTGGTTCTTCCAAAAGACGAATTCAAAATATATTAATGATACAAGAAATGATAAGTGTGTATGTAGTGAGATTCGAGTACTATCACCATCTTTTAGAAAAATTCAGTATAATTTAAAATTATATCCTAATTCTTCCATCTTGATGACAGATGATATATGGGTAATTTTTGACATTCGACTTACGTAAATTCTCAATTCTAAATTTATACTCTCCGCGCCAGACACGAACCCGCGATCTCATACTAACCGAACATGAGTATTTACTATTAGACTACGGATAATGGTGTATTCGAGTCTTTTAACGTATCATAAATTCCATTATGGAAACAGATTTTAAATGAAAGCCACGGTAGTTTTTTAATTGCATATAATTATGCGTTTTTACGATGTGAAACTGAAAAATTCTAATCGATCGCGGGTTCAAGTCTCGCGTGGAGAGAAGGAATTTTTTCGAAAATTTCTGCCTTATATATACGATGTAAAATGCGGTTGAAACTAGAATATTCATAATGCAATTTATGGCATGTCGAAAGACTCGAATTCACCGTTCTATGTTGTTTAAGGGTGAAAACGTGTGCCCAGTTAGCGTGAAATCGCGGTTGACTCTCACTCAGAGAACAGGAATTTATTTTAAAATTTCCGCTCTATATATACGATGTAAAAAAGCAGTTAAGATTAGAATTTTTTAGTTTCACATCGTAAAAGGGCATGGAAGTGAAATTCAATATTTATTTTTTAAAGGAATAAACATGTCTGAAATTCGGCCGATTTTGCAATAAATTTTGGAAGTACTACTTTGAAAATTATACTTTGTCCTTGGGTTACTGTGACCAGGGTCATTAAAAATTGTAACAACTCTAGCAAAGATCAATAAAATTGATGATGTTGTTTTGAACGGCTACATACATTTTACACATAGGATTGGATATATCTAAACTGCAAAGTTGGCACTGACGATCTTGAATTGTCATCAAAAGGTGAAAGAATGTGAAACGTCAAGTAATCACTAGAAATGTTTCAGGGGAGCTAAGCTAACTTTTTTCTAGAATTTATAAGTGTCGATGATATATGACTTCAACTTTCTAAACCAAAACAGCAACCTTAACAGCGTATATATGTTTATGAATACGAAACTAATCTTTATGGTCAAAATATTATGGTAGTTCCTCTTCTAAAGAAATGTAGAGCGTATCCATTTTGAGGTAAGATAATATGATAGCTACGATTTTTGAGATTCGAATGATGAGGATAATTTTCTTGCAAAAAAGCTGGATTATTATGACGTTCTAGTAAACAAATTGAAGAAAGCAATTCTGAATGAAAGACCTGACCAGTAAAAATCATGATAACGAGCTTTCTCATACCAGTCAAGTTGTTGGCGTAAAATTCAATCAATTAAAATTTCAGATTGTACCAGATCGTCAGACCTAGACTCAATTGATATTCACTTATTTATCAAACTCGAATGTTTCCTTGCTGGAAATAAGTGTCGGTAGGATGAAGAACTTACTGCAGTAATGGAGCAGTATTTTGATGATCTTGAGAAAGATCATTGCAAAAATAGCATAATGGCAATTCAGAATTATTGTTCCGAGAGCGTTGAAGTTAAGGGGGAATATGCTGAAAAATAATAAAAAGTTAATGTCCTCACTTGTTTAATTTCGAGTCTTATTTCTGGCAAATCCTCTTCGTAAAGTAAAAATAGAAGAAGTCTTGTGAAGAGTACTTTAAAATTGACATTTTATTAAATAGCACTTGGTCATAATGACAGTTGCAACCAATTAACTATTCGGCATGAATCTAAATTGAACGCAAATTTATTACTAAGAAGAATTAGTAGATGCTTTTGTTGTTGAATTTTTTTTAGATTTTCTTTGGTACTTTATAGAAGTGTAACTATTGTTGATGAAAAACGGAATTGGTAAGGAAAATATTTTGAAGTCCTTACGTCTAAGTAATCATTAATTAATTTCTGTGTTTTGAAATTTAGTTCCCAAGAATATATGATTATTAAACAATAATTTAATGACTCTCAAATTTGGTGAAGTAGTTTCGATATGATCAAATAGTTATTTATCTGAATAAAAGGCTTCGCTTTCCATTAATAAATAGGTTTAGTCTTATTTTAAGCATAATGAAATACTTAGAATAGAACTGAAGATAAAGCAATACAAAAATGATAAAAAAACATTCGATTTCAGTACTATAAAATATACGTTTTGTCCAGATCTAGATGTTACTTAATATAACGGGTGGGCCATCTATCGGTTTAAATTTGAACCACCGGTTATTTCGAATCTGGCAATACTTATGTCAATTTGGTACGTAGACTTCCGCGGTCGTGGTCCATGCTATCTGCTTCTGGGTTTCCGGGCTGGAACCGCGTCACTAGTATATCTGCCGACGTTTCGTACACATTTGTATGGGACATCTTCAGCGCTGAACTACTGCACTGAAACTGAGTGCAGTAGTTCAGCCCTGAAGATGTCCCATACAAATGGGTACGAAACGTCGGCAGATATACTAGTGACGCGGTTCCAGCCCGGAAACCCAGAAGCAGATAATACTTATGTCATTCTATTCTGTCACAAAATTCAGTATATTATCTCCACTGAACGAAATGAATCGATTTACGCTTGAGCAACGTTGGGCTTTATTGGAAATTTATTTTCAAAACAAAGACAATTGGTCGGAAATTGCACGAAAATGTCGTACAAAATTTTGTCGCAGAGAAGGACCAACAGTGCTCGGTATACGCAAGTTTATTGCTAAAGTTCTTGAAACTGGTTTCATTGTTGATGCGCCAAGACGTGAGCGTGCTCGTACAGTGCGTACACCTGAAAATATCGAAGCTGTGTTTGAGAGTGTGCGTGAGAATCCATCAACATCAACTCGTCATCGTTCTCAAGAATTGAACATTTCACGCACCAGTTTACGTCGAATTTTGCGAAAAGATCTCAGTATGACGCCTTACAAAGTTCAATTGGTTCAAGAGTTGAAGCCGCATGCCCAACCGCTTCGTTTTCGCTTCGCTAGATGGGCCAACGAGAAACTGCACGATGATGTCGATTTTGCCAAAAAAATCATCTTTTCGGATAAAGCTCATTTTCATCTTGGTGGGTACGTTAACAAGCAAAATTGCCGTATTTGGGGCTTAGAAAACTCACACGTGGTCTTACAGAAGCCAATGCACCCATTACGAGTGACTGTTTGGTGTGGCTTGTGGGGCGGAGGCATCATTGGCCCACATTTCTTTGAAAATGAGGACGGCGCAACCATTACGGTCAATGGAGACACCTATCGCACCATGATAACCGATATTTTTGTGCCCGCTCTTAATGGTATTGATGTGAACGATGTTTGGTTTCAACAGGATGGTGCAATTTGCCACACATCTTATGCCACAATCGATTTATTGAGTCAAACGTTTGATGGCCGTTTAAGTAGCCGAAATAGTGATGTCAATTGGCCGTCAAGAAGCTGCGATTTGACACCGTTGGACTATTTTCTGCGGGCCGCCGTTAAAGACAAGTATTATACCGACAAACCAGAGACAATTGCGCATTTGAAGGCCAACATTCGTGATGCCATTGCCGAGATACGACACCATGCACTCGAAAAAGTGCTCGAAAATTGGTCCGATCGAATGGGGTATTGTGAGGCCAGCCGCGGCAGCTATATGAATGAAATAATATTCCATCTCGAACCGGAACAATTGTACTTCACAACAAAAAATTAATTTGGCAAAATTTCAAACTGCTTTTGTTTTATTGCATTTTTAAAGTTAAACTTTTAAATGGCCCACCCGTTATATTTAAAAGTAATAATTTTAATTAATTGTATTTTCTAATCCAAAAACATCGAATAATAAATATTTCAATATATTTATGTACATATATAACAATTATATGATGTGTACATAATCTAATATACGGTTATGTAATATTACAAGAATACATATCCTGTTTTTTCTCCGTTAACTATAATAATTTAACTTTTTTATTGTATGTCGAACAAGAAAAATCACCTTGACTAATAGTGCTTTATGTTGCTATTATTTATTATTATTGCTTAATTTATACCAATTAAACTAATACTTCGTTGATTCTCTAATTGAAATCAAGATTAATAGAGACGTACCAAACCTGTTTATGTGTTCGTTTACCATAATAAATACACGGGTAATTTTAAAAAAATCAAAGACTAGATACAATATATTACGAAAGTACAAAGAAGTATTTTTTTTTAATAGTCTATATCTAGAAATTTAAATTTAATAATAGTTTTTTTTTATTTTTGGATTGACTCAAATCATCGATATTCTTGTGTAATTGTATTAATTATAACTTATCATGCATCAAAATGATTGACTGGGACGTAAATTTGCCCAAAGCGTAGATTTTGGCTTTTTCTATTTCTTATTGCGTTTTATGTTTTATTTTTCACTGTCAAATTAGTTTCACTTTATAAAAGATCTTCCAATAGTGACATAACAATTTTGTCCTTTATTACGAACTTGAACGTTTCTCATTATCTGTGAACATCAAAACGCCAGTCAAGGTTAACATTTTTATGATGGTGAAGTTCACGAACGAGCAAGGTTTGGAGACTATTAAAAATTACTAGTCAGTGGTCTTAACCTCAAGGGCGCTTACTCCAATTTTCGGTCGTAATAATAGCCCCACCGCACCCGGCTGTGCGTGCTATAGTTGATAAATTCGAGTCAAAATATACACTATTGAGACAGCCCACGGGTAGAAATACCGAAAATATCGCAGCTGTAAATGGTTCAGTTCAAAATGAGCCAAATTAGTCGTTTCCATGGCGTTCACAGGAATTAGGAATCTCCCAAATCACATTGTTGTGAATTTTGCGTAAAGATCTTGGCTTACATCCTTACAAGAACAAATTAACTCAAGAACTGAAGCCTCTTGATAATTCGAAGCGCCGAAACTTCTCCGATTGGACTCTGCTAAATTTGAAGAAAATTCTGAATTTCATCGAAAAATCATCTTTTGCGATGAAAGTAATTTTTGGCACAATGGCTTTTCAATAAGCAAAATATGCGTTATTGGACAGCAATAAACCTACATGTGCTTCAAGAGACACTTTAGAACTGCAAAAAGTGATCGTGTGGTGTGGATTTCATGCCGGAAGTGTGATTGGACCATATTTCTTCGTCGATGAAAATGATCGTACCATGTTGAAAGACTATTTTTGGCCATAATTGGATGGACTCGACATCAGTGATATGTAGTTCCAACAAGATGGTGCCACATACCACACAGCTGGTAAAGAAATTGGTCTATCGTAGGGGAAGTTCGGTAACCTTATAATCTCGAGAAATGGTCCGGTCGAGTGATCACCTCGCTCATGCGATTTAATGTCATTGGATTTCTTTTTACGGGGTTACGTTAAGTCGTTGGTTTATACCAAAATGCCAATAATGTTAGAGGAGCTCAGAGACAATATCGAATGCGAAATTGCCATCGTTCCGCCAGATACGTGTGAAAGAGTTGTGGAAAATTGTATACTAAGAATCGATCGCTGCAAACGTGCTCGCGATAATCATTTGAACAAGATTAAATTCCATAGTTAAATGTAATATATAGTATGTACTGCATCTGGAATAAATTTCAGTCGAATATTTCAATTATTTCGTGTGATTTTTGGTGATTGTTTTGCAATGATTTTATAGTCATCCTTTATATTTAATTGTGCTTTATATTTTATATATTATGTGAGGTGTGGCAACTAAATAACGAGACTGGTGCGAGAAATGTTATTTATTGCAAATAAACTTCTGTTTAACTCTTATCCTCTTCAACATACTCTCTTCCCCTATCTGTACACCGCTGTATACGTATCTTCCATTGTTCAAAACAAAGCTGTTACTTTCAAACAATTCGTTTAATTGTTACATCCAAGTATACACTAATTAAATTTAGTTTATAGAATCATTAATTTTTATAACCTTAATCTTGATCTTAACTTCTCTTCTGTTGTTACTGCTATTTTAGTCTCTTAGTTAACTGTGCTATTGGTTCACCCGTTTGATAATATAAACTTATTCTCGTTCCGCGTATGTAATTTAAACTATCTTTCGTATTTATTTTATAGTAACGTTTTTATTAGAATGTCCTGCTAAGAACTTTCGTGTTCTTTATACGCATTCGTTATGCAGTGAAAAGAAAAATAAATTTGAAATAATCCAATCAGTGTTATTGAATTGTCTGTAACGTTAGTTGTTGTGGCTTGTGTTGTTCTCCAGAACAACACAAACCACAGAACAGGAAAAATTAATATCTCGTAGATTAGGAAAATAATACGCATCGAGCGACATAAGTAAAGAATCCTTATCCTGAGAATTAGAATTGTTACATAGAAAAGAGGGACACGTGGTCGGAGGTGAAAAATAAAGTAAATCTTATGATCCTCGCGAACTAGAAAGTATAAATATCTTAATCAATATACCAATGAATTCCTCCAACTAACGGTGCAGAGAGCTGAATAACACCATCATATAAGTAACCCCTCTACGATTTAGCGATTTCAAATTTACATCTTTTCACTGCACAGGTCTGAAGGCGAGTCCGTATAAAGAACTTTTACACGAAAGTTCCTAGGAAGGACATACTCATAAAAACGTCAGGATAAGAGAAACGCAAAAGGTTTAAATCA
Organism: Dermolepida albohirtum; assembly: GCA_031893035.1. Taxonomy (NCBI): domain Eukaryota; kingdom Metazoa; phylum Arthropoda; class Insecta; order Coleoptera; family Scarabaeidae; genus Dermolepida; species Dermolepida albohirtum. The sequence continues at coordinate 256,985 of JAVIWB010002874.1, read as the reverse complement.
CATACGCGCTACGGAAATAAATACTAATTACCAATTTCGGTTACAACAGACTTTGAAAGAAACCATAGAAATGGATGTATCGAAAACACAGCTAATTAAGAGACAATTAAAGTAGCAGCATCAAAAATGATTCTGTAAAGAAATATTATTATTTAAAACTAAATTTAATTAATGTGTTAAGGGCACGTAAAATACTTCATTAACTAATCTCTTTTAATGTCTTTGTAAGTAATAATTGTTTTCTTATATACGCCAATAGCTTTAGGCTAGATGTTAGTGGGGGTGTTTCAACTTGAACAAGCTGCATTTATAATTCACTTACGCAGCGGAATACAGAATGTTAATAGAACATATAATTATTCATCTCAATCACATTTTAATCAATTAACAATTTCCTAATGTAAATATTTATTACGTGTTTGGTCAACACAAACAGGGAATTATCCAATATTTTGAGAACAAACTTTGCATATGTAAATGAAATGAAAAAATCAATAGATTAATTTATTTATTAACAGAGGATGTTGTTGATGTTGTCCATGTCGATTTTGGTCAAAGTTCATAAAATTATTTATGACAATTGTTAGCATAAACAGATTATTTTAACAAAATTATGTAACTTTGAATCAATTAAGTACATTTGATTATTTACACAATTATTTGTGAACACTTGTCGACGAGTACTTAAAAAGAAACATCACGTACACTCGAGGTTTTTGTTGGATAGTAATTTTGTCCTCGTGAAGCTGAATATAGAATAACTTATAGTAATTTGTTCAATAATCATTGAAATGAAAATGAAATCTTAAATTTAACCAATTGAGATTACAGGAGAGAAAACCTATATAATTTTATTGAAACTGAGTTGCGTCCAGTTAAAATAGGTATGTTCGTTGCGTTGTCATAATAGATGATTATCTGTATTTTTCCACGTAACACATTCTACTGAAAGGTATCAGTTATTTTTCATGAATTAATTGCATAATTACCTGATGCTGAATCGTAATATAAGGTGTGTGGTTTTTCCAATTATCAGACTATTAGTTGTTTGGTCGTATGACAAATAATATTCCACTTCATAATCTTAATTGGTTTGAGAAAAAGTGTTGTTTTCGAGAATATGAAATGAACAAGGTAGGAAGTTACGGTTCCCGATCATAGACGTTCGACTGAGAAATATATAACTGAGTAAATATTTATAAGTTATATATTATAATTTATAAATAGACTGGTACGTTGTCATCTAAACAAACTTATTGTATACATTTACTGTGACATGCTGTACTTAGACAATAAGATAAGCGATGCGTGTATACATATGCATATATACAGAAGTGTACATAAATAAGTGACCACTCGCAAAAAATACAATTGTTTAACAATATTGTTTCCATAATTAATATTATTCTACTTTGACTCTCATAATAAATATCTAAGATTCGAAGATATACAGCGTGTTTCAACAAGAATATACGTATTACAAAATATTATTTTGTCCAAACTATCGATCGCTACGCCTCGGCTTGGCTATTGGAGAAACAAATACATAGTTTAGTTTATTTAATAGCCGCTAGATGTCAGTTGTCTTCTGTTTTTCTTGGTAACCGTCATATGTTTAAAATGACTACTCTGCAGCAGAAATCATTTTGTGTTCTCGAGTTTGCGAAATGCAATTCCATGATTACAATGCAAAGACGTTTCAGGTTGAGCTACCAAATTGATTCTCCGAATGGGTGGAACATTCGCAGATGGTGTCGACAGTTTGTAGATACAGGATGTGTATGTAAAGGAAAGAGTCCTGGCCGCCCTCGTGTTTCTGAAAAAAATCTTGCGCGAATTCAAACTGCTTTCCAACTTAATCCTTCAAAATCAACTCGTCATGCCAATCGGGAGTTACAACTGCCTACTACAACAATTTGGAGCGTTTTGAGACGTCGGTTGGTTATGAAGCCGTACAAGTTCAATTGTTACAAGCTTTGCGTCCTGATGATAAACAGAAACGTGTGGCATTTTGTAACGAGATTCATGATGCTATTGACAATGATAACACTTTCGCACAACACATCGTGTTCAGTGTTGAAGCGACTTTCCATGTTAGTAGTCTGGTAAACAAACACAATGTTCGAATTCGGGGTCTACAGAATCCACATGGCCATCGAACATGTACGAGATTCGCCGAAAATCAATATACTTACCGCCCATTCCTCTTTGATGGAAATACGGTTAACGGTCAGCAGTATCTCGCTATGTTACAAAACTGGTTGTTTCCGAGGCTGCACGAACTACGTTCTTCAACAAGACGGGGCACCCCCCCTCACTGGGGTCTCCAAGTGCGTGAATATCTGAATGAAACTCTACCGAACTTTTGGATTGGTCGTCAAGGAGCTGGCGCCTTAGCATGTCTCAGCTGGGCTCCACGGTCACCGGATTTGACATCTTGTGACTTCTTCCTGTGGGGTTTCGTTAAAGACAACTTTTATGTACCACCACTCCCACAGAACCTGGAAGAGTTGAAGAACCGGATCCGTACTGCCATAACATCAGTGACAAAGGACATGCTTGCCCGAGTATGGGAGGAATTTGAGTATCGATGTGATATTGTTCGTGTCGTTGATGGAGGACATATTGAACATCTGTAATCTGAACTTGAGAGGTTCGTAAATATGTGTGTAAAGTTTCATATTCGCATGTTTTAAAGTTTAATAAATATATGCATTCGAAATACGTATATTCTTTTTGAAACACCCTGTATTATTAAATGAAAGAGAAAGCTGTTTCTATGAACATGTTCTTAGTTAAACCTATTCGGGTAATTTGTCCTTTATCGATGGTTATCTCGTGTTAAAGAACAGTTTATACGCAAAGTGGATAAGTAATATTAATCCTGTTCGAGTAGGTATAACTTTTCGATAGTCCAAACAGTAAATAGTAATAATTTTCACAATAAATGAATATTTTATTGAAAGCAATGGGATTTATATATTAAAATTTTTGACCCAGCATCCTTGTACATGAAACAATATATCTAGATGTCGAAGTAAGCATCTTTGTAATTATCACAATATTCACAAGAAAATGCGGCAGTAAATGAAAATCAGGGAAGTGTCAAAAACTGAGCGGCAATTAAATTTTTAATAAAAGAGAGCCAAATATCCGTCTGAATTAAACATTTGCATAATATTTACAGCGAAGTTTCTCCTTTTTGACGTTATGAAAGACTGGGCAAAATAAACTCGAAGGGCGAACAGCGATTGAAGGTAATGCAAGATATGGTCGCCTCGTGGGAATGTAGGCCGAAAAAATATTGCTATTGTTAAAAATTTAATAATAATTGATTACAAAAATATCAATCAATGGTGAATACGCTTATCATCGAGATAGATTGGATTTGTCGTTGCTGTTTCTGGCTAATTGATGAAGCTGTTTGGAACTAAATCTGGAAGTTCACAAATGTATTTATTACTTATGCCTACTGCGTGAATAACAATTCCCAATTCCCAATCCACAATCACCAATTGTAAAACACAAATATAATGTACATGGCATATGAATAAAAATTATAAGTTATTGTAAAAGATAAAAGTGGATAAAAGGTGGTTAATAAAAAATGAAATCAAGACAAACAACGCAGAGAAAAAATAAAATTACAATAAATCAACTAAGCCAGCAATTAGCCAAAAGTAATCTCCAAAATGCCCGGTAAATAAAATGTTATACGATTAATATAAAAAAAGAAAACGATATAATTAAAACAGAATAATATAAAAAATAACAGTCCATCAAACAACTGAAAAAATATCTTCAAACAGTTTATTTGCATTATTGCCCATAATAATGACAGTAGAACGCTACATTATATTCACTCTCTGTAGGATGATGTGAATGAGTCAGCTAAATCTTGTGATAAGCTTTGGCATGTATAAAGAAGGAACGTATAGTTAGTTTCCTTATTTACAAATTTTCACAAGAAAGTAATAGATTGGTGACCCTTTCTGTCCAAGAGAGAAGGTATGTCATGACGCTGCACTAATTTTTTCTAACTTGTACCGATAGGCGGATAAATATCATTCGTCCTGAACGACCAAAATTTTAGTTCATTCTGTCTAAAAATCTGCAATGGGATGCGTAGAGGGAATGGCAAACAACAGCTGTATAAACCATTATGTTGAGAACAAAAGTATAACAGCGCTTTAAGTAATTCCATATTCCTAAAGTTTTCAGAAACGCGCACTAACGAAACCCAGAGCTTTAGAAACAGATGACAGACAGATTTCAGTTGTGATTTAAAAGAAAAATTCCGAATTAACTAGTACGCCTAGGTTTTTAAAGATAGTTTTCGTATTAATATATGTATTATTGATAGTGAGTAGTTGTAGATTGAGTGTGGCAATATGGGAGATTTAAAGCAACGCTTATTAATATTTAGTTCTAGTGTAAATGAGTTACATCTTTTTGCGATCAATATATATTTTTAAATTATCTGCATGGGCTAAAATTGGACAGGTGAGAGTGGACAACAGCCCGTTAATAAAAAACAAGGAAAGAAGTGGTCCCAAAGTGGAGTTTTGAGGCACACCTAATTTTGCATTGAATTCATAAGAGTAAAAACCATTATATGTTACAGAACAAATTAGATATTATAAATAAGAATGTATAAAATGCAAGGCGGATAGCGCAAAGCCAAAGGACCTAAACTAAGTTTAGATAACAAGAGTTTTCTGGCTAATAGTCTTAAATGCTTACGAAGAACAAGTGTAAATAATATCTACTTAACCACGGCTATCTAAAATCTAACTCAAGGTTTGAGAAATGCTACACATATTCGTTATAGTGGTGTGTCTGCAAATAAAGATATGCTGGTCTTGGAATAAAAACTGATTAACATTCCCATAAATTCTAAAGTATAGAACCTGTTCAAAGACTTTTGAAAAATTAGAAAACATTGAAATAGAACGATAATTAGACAATAGTGTTTTATCTCCCTTTTCGCGAACAGGAATAATAGCAACACCCTTCCATAGGTCTAGTAAAGTTTCAGATTTTATGGGAAGATAAATAAACCTTAAGGAGAGACAAATACAAATCTACAATCGCATACCAAAAAGCTCGACAAAAGGCCATCGCTTGAAGTACGCTTACTGGTAAGCTTAGACATAAATTTAATCAATTCGACTTCAGAAATTGAAGATATGGTGAAAGATGGATAATATGTAAAACATTCAGAAAAATTTAGTCGTTATTGTGCAAGTACGATATATATTAGAAAATGTGCGAGCAAAAGCATTAACCATATCTAAAGGGTTGATTAGTAGGTTCAATGTTGTCATCAAAAAGGGTACCAGGAATTTTAGTCGACTTAGTTTATCATCGCTTGATGAGGCGTATACTTTGATTTTTAATTTATTATCAAATCTCTAAATCTGTTTGTTGTATTTCGCCTAGATCACTTGGTTTTATCATATGTACATGCTTCTTCATACTTCACCGACACTTATTCAAATATGTATACTATGAATTTATCCTGAGTAAGTTTGAATACGTTTCTTAAGCTGTTACCCATTGTATGTATACGTCCCCATTTATAACGCATTTACAGGAAGTACCTGAACTATTCTTCTTTCAAATAGGATGATGTATAGTTTGACAGAAACTTTTCGATGTTTGATCTTTTTATGATTATGTTAGTTTCTCAATATGCATAAAATTTTTATAACAACTATTAATAACGGAGTTAACAGTACTATTTATTATTCTAGAAGTGACTATGCTTTTAAAATATCTGCGCTAAAGTGTGCGAGGCATCGCCAATAGATCTATCAAGCTATACTTAATTTTTGCACTTTTCATTTTCAGTTGTTTTTACATATATGTACATTATGCTGGTTAAATTTTTTAAGTCAATAGAATTTATTACTTTCTTTATGTTCCATAATGTACGTTTTTATATAGTATATATGTTTAATTTATTTTATCCGTTATTAAGTTTCGACCTGTTGAGAAATTAAGATTCTATCAATACTACTAATATTTTGTGTATTTATTAAATAAACCACAGCGACTTTTCATGCAAATAATTATATCGAAAAGTATTACAAAGAAAGAAATTTCAAAGCAGAAATTAGAAATGAAAAAATGCAATTCAATTCATATTACACAAAACGTAAAATAAACTCTATCCCAGTTGATCTTTTAGTAGAAATATTCAGTTACGACACTGGCGAGTTATACCTACATAAATGAATTTATCGATTACTTCATGAGAGTGTAACACACCTATAGATACACTATTCGTACAATCTGCGTATATAGCATAATAAGAACGTAATGGGTTGACGTGATGCGAATTTTTATTTGTAGCATTTTGCACTATATGTGGTCATTTTGCATCGAATTTACTACATTATCTTTCGATCATTAAAAATGGGATCGAAAACAAAACATTCAATTTCATGACTGCAACAGGGACGTCGCCGCGTCGAAATGCTTCCAAATGCTGCTCAGGGTTCGGGAAAGCACACAGCCACGCCCGCTTGCCCGGGAATTGAACTCGTGCCCACTTATACACTTACACATATAAACATGAGCACATATACACCACCGACAATTTCGTTGCGCTGTGTAGTAAAAAACAATTATTGTAATTTGACTAGATGTAGATCATTCAATTTCGTGAATTGCAGAAAGGATGTAGATTTTGCATATTACTTACGTTGCTGTTCACTTATTTAAAGCAGAAAGTATTTAACACACCATTGTTCTTTTAATACGTATACCAGAAAAGCATTTTACATTTTTAAAAGTTCATTATTTGAAAACTTGAGACAGTAATTGAAATCTTTTTTACAGTGGTGAATGGAAGATTGTCAATAGACAGTTTTCTGAAGACACGTTAGATATTTTTTGCAGAAACTTTCGTGAATTCGAAACATTAATACATAATTTGGAGAAGGGGGTCTTTAGTAGTCAATGAGTAACATCTTCTTTGTTGAAGCTGTGAGGATACTTTTCGTTCTCGATGCCTTATCTTATTATTTCGTGTTTTTTACTACTGTTCTTGTATTGTCGAAATTAATCGTATATTGCTTGTAATAAGAAAATCACGAACGAATTTTTCCTCCTTATAGGTAATCTCAGTTTGTAGGCGACGCTATAGATAAGTAGAAAACGCTGTTGCTCTCCATAATAACAAACCTGTTCATAGAACACAGCAGCACCGGATACGGCAATAGAGAGACCAAGTTTATTACTTGGTTACATGGGTGATACATGTACATACGTTTGCAGTTACGGATTCGACAAGTTTGATCACTTCTTTGAACATCCTAACAGCAGACAGCTTAACATAGCAAGGTTGACTACTATTTTTGGATGTCTTAGACAGAGGGACGAAGATAGACCTTACCTCTAGGACAAACTGCCTATCGATAAAAAACATACGAACTGATATAAATGAAAGATCTCATAACTATCTAGTATTATTAATGGTAGTACCGAAAATTTTAGTTTAGAGATAGCAGAAACTTCAAGGTATCCGCCATCTACATCAGTAAAGAGCTCTCATAAGTTAAGGTTCACCTGTTCAAACCAAACACGTGTCAGCCAAAGAAGATGTCTTAGATAAAAGGAATGAGTATGGCTCACCGGGGCACAATGTCTATGGAAAAAAATACATAGGAATTAACATGGATATAAGATCTCATTACTACCCAGTCAAATTAATAAAGAGTTTTCCAATAGGGACTTGACAACTTTTAATTCAATTTGTGAACGCACCCTTTCACTAATCATCGAATTCTCACTGTCAATTTATTCAGTAAACTTAACATTTTCATCATGGTAAAGTACAACAACCTCTGCAAATTATAAAAATTTACTACAGAAATTAGGTGTCGGTGACCGCTACTGTAAGAGCGTTAACTCCGATTTTCGGTCGTAATTCTTGCCCTAGTAGACAGGCAGTAACAAATTTAGTGCAAAAATTTGAGTCTACATATTCGTTGTGTGATGTTGCCATGCCAGTGAGACAACGGGTTGGTCGAAGTGTCGAAAATATCGCTACCGTTGAAACGTCCGTAGCAAATGATCCAAATCAGTCAACTCCACGGCGTTCTCAAGAGTTGGGCATCGCCCATACCACTTTATGGCGAATTTTGCGTAATGATCTTGGTTTACACCCATACAAGATCAAGCTGACTCAAGAATTGAAACCGATGGACCATTTGAAGCGGCGTACGTTCTCCGATTGGGCTCTGGAAAAGATGCGCCAAGATGATTAATTTCATCGTAAAATCATTTTCAGTGACGAAGCTCACTTTTGGCTCAATGGGTTCGTCAATAAGCAAAATATGCGTTATTGATTGGGTGAAAATCCACATGTGCTTCATGAAACACCACTTCGTCCACAAAAAATAACTGTTTGGTGCGGTTTGCATGCCGGTGGCGTCATAGGGCCATATTTTTTCGTCGATGATAATGATCGTCACGTTACTGTGAATGGTAATCGTTATCGCGCCATGATTACCGATTATTTTTGGCCCGAATTGAAAGATATGGACTTGGACAACATATGGTTTCAGCAGGACGGTGCCACAAGCCACACAGCACACGTTACAATCGATTTATTGAAGAGTAAGTTTGATGAGCGTGTTATCTCAAGAAATGGACCAGTCGATTGGCCGCCTCGTTCGTGCGATTTAACGCCTCTAGACTTTTTTCTTTGGGGCTACGTCAAGTCATTGGTCTATGCCAACAAGCCGACAACGTTGGAAGAGCTCAGAGCCAACATTGAACGCGAAATAGCAGCCGTTTCGGCCGAATTGTGTGGCCGAGTCATCGAAAATTGGGTCCAACGAATCGAACGCTGCAAACGTGCCCGCGGTGGCCATATGAACGAAGTCGAGTTCTATTCATAAATGTTTTGATTGTACTTCAACCCGATAATAAAGTTTTTGAAATATCTCAAATGGTCTGCATTTTATTTTGAAAAAAATTTGTCAAGTCCTTATTGGAAAACCCTTTAGTAATAGAGAAAATATTATTTCCGCTATTATTATTAATTAGAAGAAAAGTTATCATCACCCAGTTTAATTAATAGTAATAGCGAATATTTTAATTTCGATTTAATAAAAACTTTCAGACATCCACAAACTACAATAAGAAAGACCTCTTATTCGTTAAGGGTAGTCTGTTTAGGTCGAAGAAGATTCAGTTCAAGAAGATAGTGAGACCTCGTTGAAACTTTCTTTCCAACTATCAGGTGCATATATGTACGTGTATACATATGTATCGTTATTCATCAGGTTACACCTTCTAGTAAGATAAGAAAAGGTTTTAAAATTTAACGTTTGAACGACGAAAGTATACAGAAAAGAATAAACAAATATAAATACTATAAAAGTAATTAAATATTTAAGAAAGAATAAGAGATAAGGAGAAAAGTAAACATATATACAACAATTGAAAGTAGATAGTACACATGAACAAATTATAGCAGAGCAGTTGAGGTTGTTCCATATTAATTTGTTGTTTCAGAAAAGGGATTCACAAATAAGTGTGGAAAACTCAATTAAAGTTAAGAAAAGAGGACAGAAAAAGTGAACGGCTAAATGCAAGAACAAATAAAGAAGAAAAGCATACATCCAGGACCCAAAATTAGTTTCAGGAAAAGAACATTGATATAAATAATCGAGTAAATTCAAATTATTTAAATCAAATATAATTTAGAAATAGTTATGAAGTTGTAAATACGAACTTAAAAAATTAATTTATTTTGAGAGTGTAAAGATTATAAAACCAGTAAAATATTTTCATTAAGAGAAAAAAAGCAATATTATAATTAGAAAAAAATTATCGCTTCAATAATTTCAATTTTGTAAATTAATTACAACTTTAAAGAAACTATAAAAGTGTCCATTGCCTTGGAAACTTGCAAAAAAATTGAATATATTCAAACAAATTGAATATTGTAGTTGATCTGAGTTTTGACTTATTAAATTCTGCTAATCGATTTTCTAATGAAATAGATATTATACAGGAATGTTTTAGGAAGTTTTACGTTAATCATATTTAACAGTCAATTTTAATATGCATTCTTATCATCGCTAGTTTAATAAATGTAGCATATAGATTATAACGGTATTAGTAAATATAAAAATTCATTTTCATACTTTCTAATATAATCTACGTGTGATAAAAATAGATGGAAGCCAGTGCATAAATTTCAACAAAGCTATTAATGAAATTCAAATATAAACAGTAGTAACAAGTGGCGATACATTTGTATAAAAATAATAAAAAGAGAGTTAATATCTAATTTATGACGAGTATTAAAAAAGTCCAGGTGTTGAAAGCGAAAAAAAATATGAATAGAAATAAAACAGCAAGATTGTTCTTAAAATTTTATTTTCTAAGTTATGTAAAAAGAAATTCTTAAAGCTTTGAATATATTAATAAAAATAATTAGCGAAAGCATGTAATGAAAAGTATAGGTAATATAGCTATGGAATCTACAAGAATGAGTAAAATAAAGTAGCTATCGAACGATGGTGTATACGTGTGTATGTGTATATTTCAGGATATTGTGTTGTATTTGGCGAGCGCAGAATATGTACATTGAGTACAGCATGTATAGGGTTACGGAAAAGAATCTTCTACAAACGTATTCGTGTTGGGCAGTCGAAAGATGCAATATAAAAGGGAACGTTTCTAAAAGAAGGGACCTTTTAAAAGAATCACTGAGAAAAAAAAGGAAAGTACACTGAAAAATTTGATACGAATCTATCAGAGAACAGGGAACTCACGCCAAAAATTAATAATTAAATCAAAAGTCGATTAAAAGGCGCTTTATAAAGAAAGGCTTTGTGACAATATTAGGAATAATAGGATGGGGCAAAAGTTTTTCGGTTTTTTGGATTGGTACACTTTGGATTTATAAAACTATCAAAAGTAAACGTAAAATAGTCATTGTTAATGCTATATTAAAGATCATTGTTGTGTGTATCAGTTATTTTGAAACTTTATTTATGTATTGTGTATGTTCTGTGAACTAAAAATGTTCAATACAAATGAAGATATTTTGGTAATTGTGCGTCATTACTAGAAATTAGACAGAAGTGCTGTGATGCTGCTCGTACACTTTGTGAAGTCGAAGGCGTAAATGTTATCTCAGATCGAACTGTACAAAACTGGTATACAAATTTCAGAAACGGTCAGATTTTTGAGAGGAGCGACGTTCTGGAAGACGTTCCATCGTTGACCAAGAGACTTTTCAGAAGAGGATTGAGCCACTCCAGCTTCCAATATACGACAATTATCACTCGAACTTGGTTCTTCGCGGTAGATAGTTGGTCGTGATCTTCACAATCTGGGAAAGGTAAGAAGACCATGTAAAGGAGTGTCTCGTGAATTGACTACAGAACGGGCATAGCGGCGAATGTCAATCTGTAATCAACTTCTTGCTAATTCACAGGAGCTCTGTTTCCATCGACGAATTGTAAAGTGTGATAAAAAAATGATCTACCTTCGTAATCTTAACAAACCAACACAGTGATTAACACGTGGTTAATTTGCGGAGGCTGTGGACAACGTAAAAGCTTTGAAGCAAAGGTGAAGCCGTGTGTTTAGTGGAATTACGAAGGTGTTATCTACTTTGAATTGGTATCAGAAGATAGGGTTAAACTCCGAACTATACTGCGAGTAAGTGGATCAAATGTATGCAGTTTTATGGGAACGATTAGTCAATAGAAATTACATACTATTTTATAAAGATAGTGCTAAGCCGCATAGTGCACAAAGAAGTATTTAAAAAATTGAAGAATTCGATGGGGTTGGATTGCTATCACATTCAGTTTATAGCCTTAACTTAACATTATATTTACTATTACCAACTTTTCGCGTCAATGGCACACTTTCTTACTGGACGTATTTTTACAAACGTCGTGGAGGTGAAAAAAGGATGCCCTTCTTTGCTTTATAGCCAACGGAATGGTATAGGCGTGGAATCGAAAATCTTGCCAGAGAACGGCAGAGATCTATCAAGATTATATTTTGATTATTAATTATAATCAAAATAAAATCCATTATGAAATTATATTTTGATTAATATCTTTGTGTTCTTCTTATCGTTAAATCAAATTTCATTCTGAAACAACGAAAAGCTTTTATTCCAACCTATTGATCATTAAAAGCTTAATTGTACAAAGCGCTTTAAGAAGAGTTATACGACTTGCCTAAAATGTAATAGTTATACAGTAAAGCATAAAATTAATAAGGCATAATTTGATTATACTTACCAGGCAGGTAGATAGTAGGTAGAATAATAAAGATTTAATCTATGTGAAAAGGATTAAAGTTTGAAACATTATTATAAATAAATAGAATTAGATGAAATAGAATTGAATTAAATGCAAATGAATATTAAAGAGAATACGTGTATTTCAAGAAATCGCCTGTATGCATCGTTTTTAAAAGAAGGGACCTTGTTTTCATTTTACGCAGAAAGCATCTAACTAAGCAAGAGAGTTTCTCCTTGGAATATTGTCGCAAATGTATTTAACATTATCACAATAATTATGTTTAAGCATATAAAACAAGCCAAGACATAACAATAATGCAAGAATATACAAACGGGATTTAAATTAATTTCTAACAAGAAGAGTAGAAAAAAAAGATATATTAAAGCAAGAAACATAGACAATGGAAATGGGAGTATTAAAAAGTTAAGAGGAAAAACAATAATTGCCAGCAAAGCAAGCGAAATTGTACGATAAATGAAAGTTAATATAAAATATGATAGTATGAGTAGAAATAAGGTCTAAAAGCTTAACAACCTTGGCGTAAAGATAAATATTTAAGTAATTGGTCAATCTTAACATATTTTTCATAACTCGATTAGTTTGCAGTTGGAGATAATTTGCATTTTAATACTACTATATTATTTAATTCTCTTTAAATAATGCTCACAGAGAAAACTAGAAGCACACACTCCCTATCTTCAGTAATAAACCAGAGTCGCTCTAAATACAATAAATTATCAGTCTTTATATTTAAGAGAAAGACGGGGAAATCAAAATATGTACATTATTAGGAATAGAAAGTAATACGTGTATAACATAAAATGTAAAAACTGAATGGATCAAATCAGTCTGGAATGAATTAGGTATTCAAATTAAAAATAAAGTAGATCAGATTCAAATCCAAAAATCACAAAGACTCTATACTGCAAGCAATAATAAAAGCGAAAGCAATCAAAAACTTCAAAGCGTCTATGAAGTAAGAACACAAATCTAATCAAAAGTCGTACTATATATACACTTTCTGGCCAAAATATTAGCAACTCCTGCAAATACAAAATTTTTTGTTAATGTTACTCGTTACTCTTATCATTGCTTGTAACCTTTTCAGTATATTTTCAGCATACACTTCAGCATCTTGGATGTGGGCCTTCAATTATTGAATGCTGGTACTTTCTCTTGAATAGACTACCGGTATCAATGCGCTCCACACATTTTTAATAGCATTTAGATCAGGAGAATTTCTGGACATAGAAGTACTGGCATATTGGCGCATTCCTATCATGCACGAAGATATAAGGACTTTCATTACATTCCAGTTCGTCTAAATATGGGAGCTAAAAATTTTCCAACATGTATTTGTATTGTATTAACTCCATTGTAAAGCGTCGATGACATGTATAGAGTTGAAAACCACAATTCTCTCTTCGAAATAATTACATATAGAGTAAACTAAATAAACATTAGATAGCTATAATTTTTCGTTTATTGGATTATTTTTGAATTATATTAAAAGTAAAATGATTTTTGAAATTAAACAAAATTACAAAAATTAACAATTTTTGATTTAGTTACCAATACATCATTCAAAATTAAAAGAAGCAATGCATTTCATTAAGTGCATCTACATATGACACAGAAATTAATGTGAATTTGAATTATTGTGGAACAACTTAATTATAATAAATTCGTACATACTTTAAACACTGAAGTGTGTGCACCCAAACACACACTTCAGTGCTTTATGTAGAAGGATTGTCGTTTTACAATATACAATTAGTATAATATTTAAAGAACAATTTCAAGCTTAAAATTTTTTTACATTCAAATCAGGGGCGCTATATGCGCATAGTGCGTGTGTATTAATACTAAGTGCTACTATATTGCAATAAAGTACAAGATATTTCCAATAACAAGAAAGGTAAAAATAAATTTATTGACTGCTGCACCTTATTAGAGATGATTCAATACTATTATAAATTATTAAAACGAACGCTAAATTATTCACATACGTCTTTATAAAGTAGAAAATCCTGTTACTTTTTGCTTTGATAGGTAATAAATAATACAATATAAATACAGAAATAGATGCTTAATAGTTTTTATTAAAAGCTAGTTTAGTGATTTACACTATTTATTATTGTTCTGTTACATACAATTTAGATAATTTTAGTAACATTCAGATTATGTTATTTTTAAATTAGAATTTTTGGAAATGTTAATATTTTTTATTATTTGCATAACCGCAAAGTATAATTTTAAGAATCAAGCAAAAATAGGTAATAAAAATTACTCGTGACTTTTCCGAATTCTAATAATATCTTGAAGTATTTTATAAATGACGACTTTCAATATTTAACCGAAGATTGATTTAATTTTATTCGATAATATGGAATGAGTCACGAACTAAGTGTATTTTAAAATTAAAACTTGAGAAGTTATATGTATTGAAATATTTAACTGCATGAAATGGATTTTGATTTAGTTGTTTTTGCCCGTCCATTATACGAGTTCTATACCATGTTAGGGTTGTTTATTGAACCGATTTATTGAATTATTGTCCTCGAGTACGTATTTTTTCTGACTCATTGTGATTTATTTTTGAAGTTTTATTTGTATTTGTAAAAACGTGATTCAGTTTTGGATTTAATTGCATCTCAAACATTATTTAGAAATAAGTTTTCGATTTGTAGGCATTTAATGTTAACCTCAGTCATTCGCATCCGGAACTAGTTTAGAATTAGAATATTATGCTCCTTTTTTTATAAAAAGGCACGTGTTCTATTTTAAAGTAGAAGTCATGTTTCCAAAAATAATCGGAACGATAAAAGAGAAAAACAAAAAAGTTACAAAATTATTTTATGTATTGGAAATCTTTTTTTTAGCAAAAATAAAATTGTTCTCAGGCTCAAAAAGTGCACCAAATAAATTTTTATGTCACTGAGTGTAATGGCGTTGAGACTGCTAGTAATTGGTCGTAGTATGTTTTCAAATAATAACGGGTGGGCCATCTATCGGTTTAAAATTGAACCACCGGTTATTTCGAATCTGGCAATACTTATGTTATTCTATTCTGTCACAAAATTCAGTATGTTATCTCCACTGAACGAAATGAATCGATTTACGCTTGAGGAACGTTGGGATTTATTGGAAATTTATTTCCAAAACAAAGACAATTGGTCGGAAATTGCACGAAAATGTCGTACAAAATTTGGTTGCAGAGAAGGACCAACCGTGCGCGGTATACGCAAGTTTATTGCCAAAGTTCGTGAAACTGGTACAAAATTATCGAAGCTGTGGCTGAGAGTGTGCATGAGAATCCATCAACATCAACTCGTCATCGTTCTCAAGAATTGAACATTTCATGCACTAGTTTACTTCGAATTTTGCGAAAAGATCTCGGTATGATGCCTTACAAAGTTCAGTTGGTTCAAAAGTTGAAGCCGCATGACCATCCGTTTCGTTTTCGCTTCGCTAGATGGGCCAACGAGAAACTGCACGATGATGTCAATTTTGCCAAAAAAATCATCTTTTGGGGCTCTGAGAACCCACACGTGGTCTTATGGAAGCCAATGCACCCATTACGAGTGACTGTTTGGTGTGGCTTGTGGGGCGGAGGCATCATTGGCCCACATTTCTTTGAAAATGAGGACGGCGCAACCATTACGGTCAATGGAGACACCTATCGCACCATGATAACCGATTTTTTTGTGCCCGCTTTCATGGTATTGATGTGAACGATGTTTGGTTTCAACAGGATGGTACAACTTGCCACACATCTCATGCCACAATCGATTTCCGATGCTTCAAACGTTTGATGGCCGTTTAATTAGCCGAATCGGTGATGCCAATTGGCCGCCAGGAAGCTGCGATTTGACACCGTTAGACTATTTTTTGTAGGACGCCGTTAAAAATAAGTATTATGCCGACAAACCAGAGACAATTGAGCTTTTGAAGGCCAACATTCGTGATGCCATTGCCGAGATATGACTCTATACAATCGAAAAAGTGCTCGATAATTGGTCCGATCGAATGGGGTACTGTGAGGCCAGCCGCGGTAGCCATATGAATGAAATAATATTCCATCTCTAACCGGAACAATTGTACTTCATAATAAAAAAATTAATTTGGCAAAATTTCAAACCGTTTTTGTTGTATTGCATTTTTAAATTTAAACTTTTAAATGGCCCACCCGTTACAATACGGCCTTCTTTCATCGCCAAATGCAGGTTGAGGAATAAAAGATAATCGGTTTTCTTTTGTCAAAAAATCAATGCAAGTTGACTAATAATGAAGAGGTACACTATCGTGCAACAATTACCATCTGGCTAATGCTCGATATTCACAGCGTACACGCAGATTAATTTATATTTAAAATCAACCGTTGGACTACTTAGAACGAATTGTTTAAATTATATTGGATGAGATTTTTTTAGATTTCCTTCATGAGGTTACCGCAATTCAGTTTTTGAACACTTGGTTTCAGGATCGTAAAACACATTTCATCTTCAGTTACTGGCGTTTTTAAGAAATTTTTGTCTTTTAAAATTTTTTTAATGATATCTTTGCAAAATTTAATTCTTTACAATTTTTGCTCATTTGCCTTTAGCTTTCAGCTAAAATGCATGGTTCAAGTTCCATTACCAAGAATCTTACTGAAGATTTTTTTATAAATTTTCATGAAATCATACTTTTTCCACGATTTTTTAGTTACTGTTTCTGTTAACTGCCTTGGACATTTATCATGATCTACATTCTCTCTGTCTGTAGTTATGATAATAAAATCGCTTCATAGGTATTAAGTATTTGGACAGTGCCCATAGCACTTTTATCGTTTTTAGTATAAAACTTAATGTTGATTCTTTGTACTTTGTTCACTTTTTAGCTAAGGCATACAAGCCAGTGTCCTTTAATTTTCAACCGCTTCGTATCTTGGTTTCCAATAAGAGAAATTTTATGAAATTTTGTAAACTATTCAGCGTAGTTGATACTTCATAAATCAATCTTCCACCAAAAGAGTATTGTCAGCGTTACCGTTTCCGGCTAGATCGAGGGCCGAAATAAATGCAAATAAAAAAAGGAGTTAATAATTAATAATAGTTTGATTTAATGATAATGCATCAGAGCTTCAGTAGGCGTGACAATACGTAGAACGATTTCTTAAAAGCTTGAATATATTAAAAGCGAGAGCAATAGATAAAAGTGAAATATACAATAAAATGATATTCCTGTGAAGTAAAATATACAAGTATTAGAATAAAAAAAGGTGTCAAGCGATACGTAGTGTACTTGTGTATGTGTATATATATATATATATACGAGTACTTAGTCAGGATGATATATATATTACGCTCTTGCGAAATAAATATGTAGAATACTACATGTATGACTTACAGTAAAACTTCATTCTCAAAACAAGCACGTGTTTTTCGATTATCGCTTAAAGAAAAAGAGTTGGGTCTTTTAAAAGAATCGGTGAGATGAAGGGCAAATGCACTAGCCATTTTTCTAATAAACCAACAAGAGAATTAGAAAGGCACGCTAACTATTAGAATTAATTTAGAGGCGCAATATATTGAATATAATTAGCAGATATATAGTTAAATAGTCAGACAGAATACTAAATGCGTATCTCGTCTGAAAAAGGATTAATGTTTGAGTTTCTAATTGTAATTGGAAATTAAATAAAAAAGAAATAATATTGAATGTAAGTAGAATATTCTAAGAATTGGTCTAGATGAACAAGTTCTAATTGTTTATTGTAGTGTAACCTTACGTGATAAAATAAAAAGATTCTTCATGCGAATATTTGAAACACAAACGATGTCTTAATAATCATTTTCGTGTTTAAAATCAAATTGTATTTAAATTAAACAAAATTATTTAAAAATATGACAAAAAAAGTATAATAACAACTATTTTAGTTATTTTCAGGGTAGAGAATACATGTTTACTTATGAAAGAAAATAAATATTCATATACTATATATATATATATATATATATATATATATATATATATATATGTTGAGCTGAACAGTCCATGGAATGACGGATTAATAGTGCAGCCTCAGACTATTTTTGTGGAACTGTATTGGCTTTATTGCAACTACCGTCTAATTAAGAGCATCTCGGAGTTTTTCCCAGATGAGTTGTGTTGGAATTCGTGCTATGTTAAGTACTTTTTGAAAGGTTTATTAACAGAAAATATTCATAATGAGATGCAAGATTGTCTGAAGAATGTGGCTCATTCATTTTCCACCATTGATAAAAGGATTCAAAAATTCAAATGTGGTCGTATAACTGTTAGGCAACAACCACATAATGGACGACCTGGGACCGTTGTTTGAAAACGTTTGAGATAGCGGAGGTTGCGAGCATTTGTAAACGTGCAACATACATTTTGAATGAAGAGTTGTTTATGAGAAAACTGTCTTCGAGGTGGGTGTCGTGACTGCTCAGTATTGACTAAAAATTGGCGCGAATGTAAATTTCTCGTGATCGTTTAGAGCGTTAAAAAAACACGGTAGATTTTGTGCGCCAACGTCCGACAGATGAAACTCGGATTCGTCCTTATACACCTGAAGCAAGACAACCATTTAAGCAAGTAATTCTCTTTTCTCAAAGGAAGCGATAGCTGTTCCATCTGTAGGAAAGATGATAATTTCAATTTTTTGGGAACAAAAAGTATTCTTCTTATTGATTCCCTTCCTAAAGCCCAAACTGTTACAAGTACACCTTAAAGGGATACTTTAAGCAAATTAATGAAAAAAATGTATTAGGTTAACCAAAAAGAAAATCATTTCAAATCAAGACAATGTACGATCCCATATAGTGTTGTTAACAAACTTGAGAGTTCTGAATTTTGTGAAGATAATGACTTGAATTATTGCTAATTCAAATGCATCGAGGTGGCAGAGGATTATATTAAGAAATGAATTCAATTTCAATCCACAATTCACAAATTTCTTTTCTTCCACCCTTATGTATATGCATATTTAAATTCTTATTTGAACTTTTCTGTTTATCTTATTTAGTTGTACCTTTCCCTTAGATCTATTTTTGTATACCATAATTCTTTCCCTTTCTTTTTTGTGAAGATTTTTCTTAATATATTTCTTTCTCGTCTAGAGATTTAACTTCTTTCGTTTTATTAATTTTCCACATCTCGTTACCATTGCACTTGTTCCTTCTTAAAGTGGGGCTTTTGTGTCGTATTGAATAATGCAGTTGATCTAAAAGGGATGTATAGCACTCGCTGACAAAAATAATCCATAATAGGAAACCCACTGCGATCCCAAAAGACAGTGGCTATACCCTCGGTCGAGTATACATTCGTTACCTTTTTTGAAGCACTTGTGCCAACATCAGACTATTGCTTCGATTGTATCCAAGTTTCGTTAACTATTATTATTTCGGATCATGTCTTGGCTAAATTGTAACTCATAGTTAATAAATTCAACACGCACCTGTCCCATAATTTTTTCATTCTCAATTTATTGTGTATGAAATGTGTAGAGCCTCTGCTACTTTGTGTAATGCTATTTGACGGTCATATAGCACCATATAGTGTACTTTTTTAATAATTTCTGTTTTACCCACGTCTTCTGAGTGTTTACCGCTTTGGTAATCAAATATACTGATCCCGCTACGTTTATAGATATTCATTGTTCTACGATTACAATTGATCGAGATTGGTCTCCATAAATAACACAACGTTAAGACTTGATTTCATCGTTTGCTTTCTTCTTTAAAAATAGGGGCTTAATCATTGTCCATATACTTTTTCTATGTTTCAAAACAAACTAAAAACAGTAGTTTCTATTCACATAACAAACGTCCTTAGGCTCACAATAAACGCGAATTTTAACAATTGTATTTTAAAGAATTGATAAGTTGAAAAACAACTAATATTTTTCAGGAGGTACCGCTTTCTTTCGAACTCACTAATTAGTAATTCGCCTCGTATTTATGCATTTTTGGTTATTGTAAATAAACATACGTATTTGATCAATCACAGCTTTACAGATCTTGACTTGTACATTCTTATGTCTTAAATAAAACAGTATATTTTTTATTTTGCTTGTTTTTTTGCATCGGATTAGGTACTAAAATTTAGTATGTTGAAATATTGATTTTTTTTTAATGGATTTTATTTTCCAGTACACAGGTTAATAAATCTATCTGGCTATCTTTCGAAAAAAAAAGTGAAATCTGCTGCATCTATAATTGGTTTTACTATATATTCCCTAAAAAATATATTTTTATATTAAAAATAGGTATCGTGAATGCAAAATTTGATCTCTTTAATTTTTCTTTAATTTTGTTCCAATTAGATTCGATAATTTGTATGACTAAATCTGTAGGGATATTGATTCGTAGGGGTTAACGTTAAGAGAAAGTTATTTTTTGTTTATTAATAAGTTTCTTAATTTACCAATAAGTTTATTTGTTTGTACGTATATAATATACATCTTGATCATCTTACCTTATTTTAATATAGTTTAGCTTGATCTTTCGCCTAGACATATTAACAGATACCTTTACTTTTTGTTATCTACTAACTACTAACGAAATCTTGATTGTAGGTGATTTTAATTTACCCGCCTTTTATAATGATAAAAGCTGTAATCAAGTGGTAGTACAAGATAAGTTTTGTGAAATATGGAAATACGTTAGACCTTATCTTTGCCAATTTTAAGTGCGACGTCATAACATACATGATAATTTCCCGTTGGTGAAGGTAGATGCGTCGTTTCATTTAGTTTAGACGTCTCCTTTGATTTATCAAATCAAAAGAGACATCAAAAGGTACACAATTTTCGACGAACCGATTTCTATAATCTTTATTATGAAATCTCTGTTATTGATTGGGCTTTTTTAGAAACGTGCGATAATGTTAACGTTTGTGTAATTTTTTTCTTCGACTTTATATGATGCTTTTAACATTGGGGGTCTTCGAAGTAGTAAATTTATTTATCCGAAGTGATATTCCAATGGAATAATTAATAATATTAGGCTTAAGAATAAATATAGAATAACCCATTCCGAATACGGTTTAAGGGCTTCTAAAGACTTACGCGCTTCAGTAAAGTGGCAAATAAAGAAAGCATATTCACGTTACATAGCTGAGGTTGAAGATGGCATACCTCAGGATTCTACTAGGTTCTGGTCGTTCATTAGTTCTAGAAAAAGTTCAAGTAGGATACCGAATATCATGCATAAAGATGATCTTTCTTTCGACAATCCGAGATAGATTGTCAACGTTTTGCTGATATTGTATCTTTTTCAGAAAAGGAAGTCCTTATCGCGATGAAGTCATTAAAAAACAAATTAAGATCTGGGCTTGCAATGATGCCGAGCTTTGTATTAAAGGATTGCAGTTCTGTTCTGTCTAAACCTCTCTTCTATTTATTTAACCTGATTTAAAAACCGTCTACATTTCCTTATATGTAGAAATTGGCAAGGGTATGTCTCATATTTAAGAGTGAAGATTTATCTGATATCACCAATTACAGACAGATATTATTGTTGTCTAACATAGTAAAAGTGTTCGAAGGAGCATTGTACAAAATGGTTTCGTCTCTAAGCGTTCTACTGTAATAAATTTCTATATCTTTTCCCAATATGTTTCGGAGACTTTGGATAGACTGAACCACGTACAAATCTCTTATCGAAGCTTAAGCGACTGGCGTTTAGTAACTCATTAGTGAGTTTATTTTAATCTTACCTTACTGATCATAAATTTTTTGTTTTTTGCAATAATTTTTTTTCTAGACGTTGTTCCATTATATCTGGAGTACCATAGGGATGGGACCACTTTTATTTTTATTTTTCATTGATGATCTGCCAGAGTCTATTAATTGCCAGATATGTTTGCGGAAGACGTAAAGTTTTTTCAGTTGTATCATCCAAGGCCGATTGTGAGAATTTGCAGCATAATGTTATCGATGTTAATCAATGGTCTAGTAGAAACAGATTAGCATTGAATATGTCCAAATGCAAAATTATATCTTATACCCGCAAGAAATCTTTATTAGAATATAAGTACGAGGTTGCTTCTGTTCTTCTCCTTAGATGTTATGCTGTAAAAGATTTGGGATTATATTTTGATATTGAGTTATTTTATCAGCATATAGAATGATGGGTTTCATGTTGCAAAATGCTAGGAAATTTATTAATATATTTACATTGAAAACCTTATATATCTCAGTGGTCCGTTCAAGATTGGAATATGGCTCAATAGTGTGGGATCCTTATTACGACATTCAAAAAAAATCTATAGAGCGTATGCAACGACGCTATTTGAAGTACCTTTGGTGCAGAAATTACTGTGTCTACTCTTGCAGAGACTTTCAGGATTGGGTTAGTCCATGGTTGGATTAATTCTCCGGATCTTCTCAACTTACATGTACTGCGTTGGGCTGCTCGGAATATGCAGACTTTCTTTACTCCATTGGCACGCACTAATATATTACTTAAATCTCCCACTTCATTCACGCATACTTCATTTTAATCAATATAGTTGCTCCACTAATTATTTACAAAATATTTTTAATATGCCGCAAGATATGTTGAGAAACTAATTGTTAATTTTTGAGATATAAGCTTCTTCTTTTTGTATATTGTCGATAATAAAATGGTCCTTTTATTAGCATATGTATACAGTTGGGCAATAAATGTTTTATTATTGTTAATAATAGGTTTTATTTTACCATTAATTAACGCTTAATATTACGGTAAAAGTGTACATAATAAAATTATACATCAGATTTTATATATTATAAATAAGTTATTGATAAAAGCCACAATGCCGATATGCGTATGCCAACAAACTAATAAACGAACGTTAGATTAACTAGACTTTATAATCTCCCCGTCATGTATTTTTTAATATATGTGTAACATACAAATATAATATATAGTATGGAAACTTCTTATGGAAATAAAATACGTTTTTACAAGACTGTAAATATTTCGCGCTGAAATAAATAAACAAATTAAAATAGTGGGGCTGAATTTGATATATTTTACTTTCCAATGGCGCAACTAGTTTTTGAGATGTGACGTCATATGTATTGCTTTAATAGGATGGTATATTTGTTACGTCAGTTTTGAATAAAACTTTTAAAATCCTCTTCAAAAGAATCAACTCTATCTTCATCTTTAATAGTTTCTGAAATTTTGAACATTTTGCCTATACTCGTATGTTTGAATAATATGTTTAAAATTGTTTCAAAGCAACTATTATCAAGATTATCTGATAATATTTGCTTATTGTTTGTTATTAAAATATCGCAGTTCACCTCCATTAGACCTAAAAGTTTGAAATACTACATTCGCATGATTTATTTCGTTATTCTTATAGTGTCAACGTGAAGTGATGTTAGCAAAAAACATGTACAGTTTATTTGTAAATATTATCGATGTTCTTTGGCTATCTATATTTACTTCTTGTAAGAAAAATATTAGAACAGATATTGGTTTTTACATTATTTCCTAGGTTCTTCATGTTATCGTTAGGTATGGCAATTTGTCATTATTTGCAGTTATTAATGTTATTAATGATTTCTTTTTCAAAATGTGATACTTGATACAAACATTGCGTAATTGAAATTTTAATGATGATTGGATACGAGGCCTCATATGAAAGTAGTGCAGTTTTTCCGTGAAGAATATCCAGATCTAACACACCTTTCACAAGAAACTGTGTCTAAAATCAAAATATTATTCTGGAAATATGGCCATGTAAAACCTTTGTCAAGACGATGGAAAATTGACTCCCCTTTACGTATTTAAAAAAGAATTACAGATTCTCTACAGTAGCTGCTGACACTGGTATCAATCACATAACGTTTTAAAATATTTCAGAAAAGAAAAATTTCATCCTTATTATCCTATGTTTGGGAGTAAACTAAGGTCAATCCAGATTGTCGAAAACAACTTTGTGAGCAAATTAAGAACTTACTTGATGCAAATGTATCTTTACGAAATATTTTGACGAGTCTATATTTAATGCCGTTAAATTTGTAGATATGAGGCTGCCACCAACCCAGACTGGCAACACGACAATCAAGCCCAACGTTGTCAAAAGTTCAACGTTTCAGCAGGGATAATGAATGATTTTGTAGTGGGACCTATCTTCTTAAGTAGTCTTACTAGACAAAAATACTTTGAACTTCTCAGATATAGGATTAACAGCTTTCTGGAAATAGCCAGATCTATCCAATTTATTTATAAATTAAACGAAGTCGACTAATTTAGATCATTTAAAAGCATAAATTACAACAGAAATGTGAACACCTGATATTTTAAGTAACGTTAAAAATGAATTCCACAGTAGATCGGGAGTGTATCAAGAAGTTAATGGAGTATATTTTGAGCAGTTGCTATGATAATTAATAAATAAACTTCGTTTCAAAATTTTTACAGTTCGTCGTATTGTTTTCCTTGTTTTTCCAATAAGAGTCCATATCTCATGAATTGCTGAAGATAATGATATTGCGTGTTTTGGAAATACCTTTAAAAATTCTATCCAGAACTGATATAAAAACTTATTATATTACACTATAGAAAATGCATATGACATCACAGGGATGTAAAATATATAAAAATAAGCGCCACTAGAATAACTAGTTTATATTTTGCAGTGTTTTTGTGAAATATTTACAGTTTTGGAATTATTTAATTTATTCCATAAGAAGTTTCCCTACTGTATAATATAAATTTTAACTTACAGCAAGTCTTTGTATTTTATCTCAACCACAAATTTTGTCTAAGTACTTTCTAAAATTATGTGGTCGTTGAAAATAGTTTAAGTTTTACAGTATCGCTTCGTATGATGACATTCTTTTTACAGAAAAATAAATTCAATCATTTTAAGTGTGAGTAATAATATTGGATATATAGAGAAAAAACTTTTGCCGTCATCGTTCCTCCAATCTATTGAACGCCCAATTCGTCGCGCACAGATACGAAAATTAATTCGAAAGTTGTTGAAACTTTAATTAAATCGCTTCGTTTTTGTCGTCCGAAAACCAGGGACGATTTAAAAAAGTTTTAACGAAAAGAAAACTGCTAGAAAAGGAACTCAATTACTATTACTCTTTATTTACTTTAGTTCTAAATGCGACTCCTTCGACGGGGGAAAAAAGCGAGCGCTTGCGCGTCCGCCGACGCTGGCGACGCCTAGCGTAGAGCTTTTAAATTTTAGTCTGACCCGTACTCGTTTACCTCGAGGCTCAAGCGAATAATTTTTATCTGAAAAACTCACAGGATCTTAGTGAATTGTGCTAGACAACAAAACAGGGCTTTCTTGTTTATGATACGCGCGTTAAAAAATAATCACGTTGTGAACATTTTGTGCCAAACGAGTGCCAAATGATAAATACTGGGGTAGAATTTTTAAAAAAATCACCGGTAACCATTGTTGAGGCTGAATTCGACTAGATTACTTTCACTATCGTTAATTATACACGCGCTATTTCTTTACGTACAAGGAATATTTTAAAATACAGTTCAAATGTTGTGCCAATATATTGATCTCGGGCAATTTTAACGACTATAAGTTGAGAAATTTTGTTACATTATTTGCTTACGTTTAAACTGAGTGACAGGAGGTTAAAATGGGTGCCAAAGGTAGTGTTGAAGCTGCCAAACATAATGCACAAAATTGGAATAATCTGGAGGTGAGATTAATGGTATTTACATTTTTAAAACGCTTATTGCATGCATATACATATGTACATCTTTACACATATACGTTCGATGCTATTTGAAACGGACACATTATAATAACGTACATGAAAGTGAAAATTTAATATTAAATTGAGCTTCCGTAATAATTAACGGATACTAAAACGCTCATTAACTCGAACATAATTTGCATACAGAGAGTTTTAAATGTCCAATTACATTGGAACGTTTGATATAATCCGAGACACAATAATATTCGTTATGAGATGCCGGTTGAAATGTACGAATACACCTTGAAAGACGTTAAGCATGGAACGTAATCAATAACTGAATATCATCAATACAGTTAAAACGTCAATCTCGTTTTCGCCGCACGTTTTTAATCGTGTACGAAATTTACCTTTATGATTTGCGATTTTAGGTGACTGTTGATCATATTGATCGCATCGAAGTGTATTAAAACGTAAATGTGGGTGATATTCACCCCACTAATACCGATGCCGGCATATTTTTGAACTCGTCGTCGTGGATGTCGTTCAGATTGTCTGGAATATTCTCTCGTAACCAAGGATCACTTTTGTAGGTATTTTTGTTCGTGTTTGATGTAATGTCTAGTTTCGGAAGAGAGCTTCATAACAATACAGAGCGTTTGGAAGTAAAAGGATTAGATAACTCTTAGTAATCGTTGAAGTATCTATAAATATATAAGTTATTCTGTTTTTAAGATACCTTCAATTTTGCTAATACTGGTACAAGAATTCTCAATGAATTTTAAAAAAAGACTTTGGAGAAAGGTTCAGTCTAATTTTTTATTCTGTCAGATCCTATCTGATTCCATTAACTGTATCAGTTGCAAAAGCCTACGCAATTCCTGTATTTTATTGAACCGAAAAGACAAGATCCGTATTCCAAGTAAATCTTGCTCTCTGTTTGAAGATGAAGCAAAAAATTCTTCAGATTCAGATACAGAGATAAGCAAGAAAGTGCATTATTGTTATTTCGATAAATGTCTATTCTGTTTCCTTTATATTGTCGAGATCTATCAAACAATTCTTCTGTTTCACGTCGCTATATTTGAAATGTATTGAAACATTGAAGGGAACATTCTCGATACCTACACGGATAGATGACTTTTAATACTGCTAAGAAACATGTCGACTTAACAGCTTCTCACTGGTTACATTTCCAAAATTAAGTTCCATTATAGTTTTCTTAGTATCTTACCATAGGTCAACTACTATTGAAAAGTTCTCGAATTTTATTCATGTTGACATCTTTGGCCAAGTTTTTCAGTCTCTTCTTATTTTTTAGACTTTGTTATGGAGAGTGCTTTTCTATTATTTTTACATTTTACTTAAAATAGTGAATGTAACTTTTGAAATGGAACGCTAACCAACCAATATATTGCTTGCGCTGAATTAGAGATTGCTGACGCCGTCTTTAATTTAATTCAGTTACTTTGCTATTTTCTTTTCTTATTAGTAGACAAATCCTAGCCTTTTTGTCAGCAGTGTTAAGTTTAAAATCGTTGCCGACTTTGCCTTCTGTACATCTTCTGGTGCAAAGTTGTTTCATTTCTAGAATTTACTATTAAACGCGGCATCTACTAACAGACAACACTTTCAGTAAGTTCCTAATATTTTTTCGTTACTTCTTTGACTGTTTTATGAAGAATGACATTTTGTTGATTGACATGGCGATTGACATTTTGTTTAAAATATTGTTTAAATTCAATTATTTGTTCTCAAAAAGATTAATAAACACTAAGATTTGGAATTTCTTAGTCAAAATATCCCCCAAATAAGTTAATTTTAGAATTTTTAGATTTAGTTTTTATTTAGATTCTTTTCATATTGTTTTGATTTCTTTATGGTGATCGTATTCGGGTCTGTAGAAACTAGACCCACATACATATGCACATAAATAACTAAACTATAAGAGTTTTTTTTTCGAATGTGGTGTGATAACAGTTTTGTTTGTTTGTGATAAAATACATTAAGTTGTTGGTATTATTCCATATTTCTTCCATTTTTGACTTCGAAATTATCTTCAACAATATTTCCATTCTACCATTGTTTATTTTTAGTGAATTAAGACAAATTTCTTGGCAGACATTCCTCTTCTGGCATTTGATTTAGATGACTATACCACTTCTTTACTTTCAACGCACATACTTTAGTATACTAATCGTTTAAACTCATTCTTCTTTTGATATTCCTTGCGATTATTTTTGGATAGATCTCTATTTGTAATTCGTTTTAACTACTTTTAAAACATGAGTTTATGTTTTGTTAGGCAATCGTGTCGTTATGTTAAACGTTTGTAGCTTTTTATCATTATTGTTTATTCGTGTGTTTCCTTTTATAACTCACGTCATTGCACGGAATTAGATTAAGCCCTCATGTCATTTATATATAACTTTGGTACATTATTTACATTATTTACCTTCAATATCTAGATTTCTTTCAGTTCTAGACTCTGTTATTGTGCATTTTCAATCAATTTACCGCATTACTATCATGTAATAAATATATTTATTTTTTGTCGCCTGCAATTATTGTGCGATAGTCGTTGAACCAAAAGGCTGGAAAGCACGCGCAATGTACTATTTCTGTCCTGTGCCTTTATTGGCGCACTGCATTTCCAAGTGGCTTTAAATTATTTGTGAAAAAAACAAATCATAGAAATGTATTTTCACTCAAGTTGATATTTAAATACAGAGAGTATATGTATATATGCTTATAAAATGTCAGAATATTCTAGTTCTACTTATGAAAATACTAATATTAATCATAACTTATCACGCTGAAACACCAAAGTTCTGTTGCTGACAAGAATCTCTGAAGTTTTCCAATTTCTAAGGAATATATTCGTGAATTTTCGTTATTCATATCGCCCGGCACTTGCTTCTAATTTAAGTACTTAAAGTCTTTTCAAAAAGAAATTTTAAAAAAGTTGAATTATGTATAAAACATTTATACTTTGAGATACATATTTTGCAAATTTGCCTTACTGACATTAATTAACTGCGTTATAACTAAAGTAAAGTAAACAATAATTTCTAAATATGGAAGCTCTAAAATACAAAAAGTTTACTTAATTTCATTAGAGAAAATATCACTAGAGTGTATGTTTGTAATAAACTTAGGATATGATTATATATTGGGAAATTAAATCCGGTTTACGTATTATTCGAAGTAAATATGGAAAAATTGTGGAGTGGTCGGATTTATTAGGTTACTGGAAAAAACGGGGATCAGAAGAATGCGATATCCGAGTTCGGTCCTCTCGTCCATGATCGTCTCAGATCGTTTCTGTATTTCACATTAAAAAAAAATATTATTTCTTACATTGATGTAAAACTATTCATAGAAACCTTTAATTTTTATTAAGTTAAGTAAATTAAAAAAATGTGGCTGTAAGTAATCAACAAATAATGACTTATTTCAGTACTATGAAACCTTGTAAAAATGTTTTGTTAACATGCCAATATTGTGTAAAATGTAAGAAAATGTCATTCCTTGGAAACAAATATCTCAAAAGCAGAAGTATAATTCTATCTTAATAAGACCAATATTAAATCTATGAATTCAAAATTTTAAGCGGTTTATTATTTGGAGAGCTGTGCCAAATTGATATATATTGAAGTCATATAGGTAACACTAACGAAAACTCTGTAAGTTTAAAGAGGTTAGACGAAGACGAAGATAAATGAACAATTCTTAAAATGAAATTAATTTAATTATGTTCAAAATGGAGGGTCGATAGTGTCGTACAATACTTGTTGATCAGAAAAACATTTATTATTAACATAGAAAAGGCATAATATTTCAATTATTGCGTTTACTGCATTCCGAGTACTTTTCGCAGATGTGCGTAGCATTTTATAAACGGCTAATAAAATATTTGTGCTCTATAAATGCTGTTTTGTACTTTCAATAGTCTTAGCGATTAGTTTTATGTGTGCGTATACGGTAAAGATAATTCGTCTTAAAGGAAATAAATAAGATTAATGAAAAACTGGTGCCGAATAAAGCAATTATCGTTTCTCTCAATTTTCAGATCTCATTAGGTAGCCTGGCTTTGTTTTTTTTTGTTAGACGCATCTGGTGGATGTTACTATCGAAACAATAATACATAGTAATGTGAGAGAACTGCACGTCTATCTCTCGGGTAAAAATTAAACCCCTATAGATAAAATTGAAGGTAGTTATATCACTTTGTCTGCATTGAACAGAACATCTGTTTAACTCTGCAAATAGCCACGTGTGTATATAAATAGCAATTGCTAAATACAACGTCATCAAGTTCTTTGACTTCCATCTACAGAAGTTTAGTTTCTATCCGAGAGATGGATGTGTAGTTCTCTCTCAGGACTAGATAAATGAGGATATAACGCTAAAGTTTTTCAATATTTCACGTAATGAAAAAGTATTCTGCCTTTTACTACAGAGGCTAATTGTCTTCTTTAAATATACTTCTGCAAAATATATAATGAAACGTTAAGCAATTTTACGTTCCATTATACATACATTCTCCCGAAATATTTTTAAAAATGTCGATTGACTCTTTTGTAGGAAACTATATTACGCTTTCACTATGTATTGTCGTTATATCATATAAAGAACAAATTCGCTGCTATATTTGTTACAAAAATATAAGTCCCCGGCCTGACCTAGAGATGGCGGTAGTCGTTTGAAAAATATCACTGTGTTAGAAAGTACACAATCTATAAAGCATATGTTTCAAGTTAGAAGAAGCCATGTTGTTTAGTATTTGTTTGGCAGCTATCAATAGTGAACATTTTCAGTGAATTTGTAAAAATTATTTGAAAGGCCTCATCCTAACCGATATAACAGCTGAACTGGATCCTATTCTGCGTGAGTCTGCTCCTTCATTTAAAATAGTGAAATATTGGGTAGCAGAGCTTAAAAGAGGCCGTACGAGCTGTCAAGACGAGCTTCGCCGTGGTCGACCAAATGAGGTGACGACTCCAGAAATGGTGAAGAAAATCCACAAAGCAGTACTGAATGATCGTCCACTGAAAGTGCGCGAGCTAGCGAACATAGCAGGCATTTCAAAAAGTGCGGCACATCGCATATCTGAAAATTTGGTCATGAGAATGTTGTGTGCAAGATGAGTGTCGCGTTTGCTCACACTCGAGCAAAAGCAGTGTCGTGAAGATGTTTCAATTGAGTGTTTGGCGAAGTTTCACAGCAACAAAGCAGAATTTTTGTGCCGTTTCATAACCATGGATGAAACATGGGTCCATCATTTGACACACAAGAGCAAAGAACAATCAAAACAATGGATTCAAAAGGGAAAACCGAGTCCAAAGAAGGCGAATACCGTTTCATCTGCAGGCAAGGTCATGACATCGCTTTTTTGGGATGCGCGTGGAATAATTTTTATTGACTGTATTGAAAAAGGAAAAACCATCAAGCGAGTATTATGCGAACTTATTGCAACGTTTGAGCAAAGAAATCAATCATAAATGGCCGCATTTGTCTAAGAAGAAAGTGTTGTTTTATCAAGACAATGCACCGGCTCACAAATCTGTTATTGCAATGGCCAAAATTAATAAATTAAAGTTTGAATTGCTGTCTCGTGCACCCTATTCTACAGATTTAGCTCCCTGGGATTATTTTCTGTTTCTTGAGAAAATGGCTCAGTGGTCAAAGATTTCCCAACGATGAAGAAGTGATGTCGGCAGTTAATGACTATTTCGAGGAGCAAGACAGTTCTTATTATAAAAAGGTTGTTGAACTTATTGAAAATCGCTGGGAAAAGTGTATAGAGTTGAAAGGAGATTATCTTGAAAAATAAGTATATTTCTTTCCAAAATTTGTTTGTTGTCTTTGCTGGGTCGGGTTCTTCTGAGAACACCCTCGTATTATCGAAGAGTATTTCTTGATTATTATTTAAAATAAAACTAATTTAATGTTGATAATATTTCTTTCAAACAAATTTGTTGGATAATAAATAAATGTACAATTTCATAACATAATCAAATATTAAAAATAAATTTTCTGAAATTGCTAAAAACTATATAATGATATCAAAATAAACGGCCAGTAAAATCTTCTTTTACAGAATTTGATTATTTTTCCTATATAGAATTTGTTTACCCCCCCCCCCCCTTCAAGTTAATCCATTTTTTTCTTAATTTACTACGTTCAGTACGAGTAATTGTAATAGCAAATATTAGTTTGCAACAGGATTTTAAATTACAACTAATATTGACTACTTTGTAAGGTATAGTCGGTGCATAGAAGTTTTAAGGATTTTATAATAATTATTAATAAAACATTTACGATTAGGCAATGTTATTAGAAAATATCTCTTATGTAAAATTTAAAATATGTGTAATTTCATGTAAAATCGAGATCTGAATTTCTTTAATAAATGTACATTCTTATAAAGTTATTTGTAAACATACTTATTAATATGTACGGGGAGCGTTTTTATATTCGCGGAATGGGGGACAAGGGGTGGAAATAAAAAAACCAAATTATTTTTCTTTTTTAATATATTCACCTGCAAGACGGATACATTTTTCACATCTTTCAATTAATTTATTTATACCCTCATAAAAAAATGATTTCTCTTTATCTGCAAAATACGCCGAAACTGCTTCCTTGACTTCATCATCGGCAGTAAATTTTTACCCCGCAGCTCTTTTTTCATTTTCGGAAACAGGTAATAATCACTCGGGGCCAGGTCTGGGCTGTAGGGTGGGTGATTCACAATTTCGAAGCCCACCTTATGCAGGGCAGCTAACGCAACGCGGCTCTTGTGGACGGGCGCGTTGTCGTGCAAAAGCAGAACACCTTTTGTCAATTTTCCCCGTCTTTTCTCTTTAATGGCTTCTTTTAGTCGCTCTAATATTGAAGCGTAATATTCTCCGGTTATAGAAACACCTTTATCTTTATAATCAATCAACAATATTCCTTCCGAGTCCCAAAATACCGTTGCCATGAGTTTCCCAGCTGATTGTGACACTTTAAATTTCTTGGGAGGTGCTGTGCCCTTTTTATGCCACTACATGGAGTCGAGCATCTTCGAGTACAATTTGTTCAACTTTTTGGATAAGTGCTGGCGTTGTCACCCCAATGCTCCTGCCCGGCCCCGGGTCGTCTTCAAGGGAATCCCTTCCTTGTTTAAATAAACTATGCCACTTGTACACCATGGTTTTTCCTGGACAAGAGTCGCCGTAAACCAATGACATCTCATTCATTATGGTCGCGACTGATTTTCCTTGCCTGGTAAGGAACTTTATAACGGCACGATATTCGATTTTTTCCATATTTCACTTTTCACTCCTGATTATGTTACTTGGTTGACGATAGCTCAAAGACTAACTGTCTAATAACAATGAAAGTTCGTATTTATACTAATCATGAGTCGCTGCACAGGCCACGCTTCCAATACGCATACCCACCCCTCTACAACCCGCTCATTCCGCGAATATAAAAACGCTCCCTCGTATATTTACTATAAATGAAGAAATTTGGAAAACGTTCGATGAACCATTCCATAAAGTTGCCAATATTGATTTACAATATATTAATTAGGGCGATGTTTATCTTTTCGTATATAAGCGTGACAACAGCATATTAAATTAAATCGGAAACCGTCACTAAATATAAATAAAATTGAGAATGTTTTTGAAATAGAATCGAAAATGTTAAAATATAGACTTGATTATTACTTTCCATTGCTTATGGGATTCTATTTTAAATACAAGCATACATTGCGAACAAATAACAACAAACAATAATATTGTATATGCACATATATGCATAAAATGTTATGTTGAGTCTTAAGTCATTCTTGAACTTATAGTAAACTGTGTAGAGCTGACAAGACTTGACTATATTGTGATATTTTTGGTATAGTTAACCGTTTTCATATTTCTGATATAAAGTATATTTTGCTAAAGTAGTGCGTGAAGTTTCCTATTATTCTGGAACAGATTTCTGGTTACTAGTGAAAGTTCCATCAAACCCTTATTGAAATTTTCTGTTGTTAAAATGGAGGCTTTTTTTTCCATGCCTTGGAGATTTGTTCATATAGATCGCCTGCAATTGTCACATAATATCCAATAAACTCGAGATTGTTTCTTATTAAATACAAATAATATGAATTTATTTAATGCAACTTATCTCTTTGAAGATGTTTATGGTGTACACTTTTATAGAATATTTTAATATTGCCTATGGTATGAAGATGTAATAATGTAGAATGAATAGTTTGCATTTAATTTCTCTACAAATTACTTCGACGTTTGATTTCGATCTTCTGCCATCAAAGTCTTCTGAATATCGTTATCCTCTCTCTATTATCCATTCTAAGGTCCATTCTCAAGTAACTCGTGTCCACCAAGTAGGTTCTCTATTTGAAACTATGAAGTTTATTCAAATAAGAACGTCGTATAATAATAATCTTCTGTTTGTATTTGGAATTGCGATTATTGCAGTTTTTTCTAACTTGAAGTAATGTGTAATATGTATAATCTTGTCATTTGAAAAAAATATGATTAATGTGTACTTCAATCAAATATTAAATTGTTGGGAAAATCGTGGCAACAGATTTATTTTTGCAAATGAATTCGTTGAGGAAAAAGAATTAGCAATTTATTTGAGTGTTGGAAATTTGTGAATTGAAAGTGGAAGACCAAAGACTCTTTTACTTTTATCGATGAAGGATTACGTTTAAATTTGGTGAAAAGTTCGCTAACGGAATTGGTAAAATTCTATGCTGGCGTTTTAATCTCAACGACACTACTCTTTGGCCAGGGAGATACACTAAGGTTGACAAAATAATTATGACTTTGATTAAGTTAAACATCAATTATTAAAGCCTTACTGAAGAAGCTGGAATATGCCAGCAAGCTCGAGAGTTCAGCTTACTTGATGATGCTTATGAACATCTGCAGTGTGCTCTTTAAACGTGAGGAAAACGATCCTCTTCTGAAACGATTAATAAACTGTTGATGAGAAGTGAAGACACTCTTGGTATCGACCCGAAGATTCGCTTCAAGCGTCATCAAAAGTAGACGTTTATCAGAGGAAGACTATCCTCTGTGCTATAGAACCAAGGAACGAAACAATTAATTCAGGGGTATACTGTCGGTAATCGTAAAAGGGATTTCATACGACAAAGCGAAACCACACACAAAGTCGATCATCTCACCACAAATTATTGGACCTGCCATACCTATTAGGCTCGTCTGACTTAGCGCGTTCAGACGTTTCCACTTTTTTCGAAACACTGCGTGGTGTAAAGTTCCAATAAATAAAGCTGTGAATCAGCATTGTACAGATTTTCGCCAATAAAGACAGGTCCTTTGATGAACGAGGAATTATGAAGCTCGCCAAAGGGTATTGCAATATGCACTAAATATTGTCGCCTGGTCCAGCGCCTTCAGATTTTTACTTGTTTTGCCCTTATCAAAACACTTATTAAGTCGTGTAAACTTCGTGCCAACGATGTCTTGAACCAGTACTTTGTATAGATTTCCGCCGATAAAGATAGACCATTTATGAACGAGGAATTATTAAACTTGCTAAAAGATTGCAATAAGGTTAACGAAGAAAATATATAACTGATTGATCTATTTTTATAATAATAAAGGGACCTATGGAAAAAACAGAAAAAGCACATCATGACTTTTCCGACAGCCTAATGTTTAGAAAGACTGACTTCTTAATACAAAAATTTCTATTTTGAACACAAATATTGTCCAATATTGCGCACTATTTTCGTACGAAACAAAAGCATGCATACGAAATGCACGGACATTATACTAGAAATAATGCATAAAATACAAGTACAAAAAATACACACGTATACATAAGTGTTGCATAAATTTATAAATAGAAAAGAGGGCGACGACCCAAGTTTAAATGATACACATAATCATACTATATTCACACAAAAACTAAAATTGTATACATTTTATGAGTCTGCCGTGGATTTCGCCAGAATGTTTCACGCGTTAATTCGTTTAAAATTAAGACCGGTCGTTTCTTTTTCGGAATCGAGAAGAAGATTAAACTTCAGGTCTTCAGTATATAAAAATTAATAATTTCATTATTATTTTGTTAATTTAAATGTCTTTTAAATGTTAGCTATTTAGTTTTATGTAAATATAGTTTTAGATAATTTACTAGGGAAAAAACGATCACACCATCTGTTCCAAAAATAGCCATAATGGCTTTAAAAACAAAATATAGTTAAGAGAGTCTGGACGAAAATCATTTTTTTATTTTAATATTTCTCCTTCAAAAGAAATACAATGATATACACGTTCAAGTAGTAAGTAAAATGAGTCTTTATATTACTGGTCGCAATGGTGTTGAAATTTTTCGTTATTGACCGTTGGCTATCTTTAACGCAATATGCTGACTATGAGAGATGTGCGAATGTTATAGTACTCTAAAATAATGCTTAGAAATAATCGTTATTTTCGTTTAAATGATTTTCTTCCTAAGAGTCCCTTTGGAATAATAAAAACAATAATTCTTTTGATTTCTTCAAATGAGATTATTTCGATTTCCCTCGTCTAGTCTTTCAGCACTTTGACGCTTGGTTTCTGAAAGTGTATTGGAAGTACCATATTTTGTAGACGATTCCAAAAAAGTCTTCATCTGCTCCTTCAGTTGTTTTGGCAATATCCACCTGAATGAATTGCATTAAATGTGTTTTAATATTCGTCCTAGCGAGACCACAAATGTAGAACTTATCCAGCAGCAATAAATAATAAAGGACTTAAATTTAACCCTTGGGTACAGCAGACGTCAAAATGAAATCCCTGGGGCAGTATGTATTACAAGCCACGTTATAAGCTCACTCCCTCTAAGTTAAAAGAGAACGAAGGAAAGAAGGAGGAGACATAGACCAGACCAAAGAGTCAAGCTTGTGTAACAATATTTCGTGATCATTAGAAAGGTCCATGTAAAAAACATCTAGTCATCACGTACATACGAGTATATCTAGGATTCCACCTATATATATATATTGTTTTGTTGTAGTCAAATTAGTGAGAGAGAATCATTATAAATAAATCTACGCTAGTTCGGTGAGATAAAGGAAAAAATGGTCCTAAAAGCTTGGACGGTTATTAAATTTTTCCGAAACCGTGGGCTTTTTATATTAAAAAAATGAAAGTCATGGTTTCGAATTAATTCTTTAGCTTCAGTTACTATTTTTAAACAATTTAGAGAGAATAATTCTCTTTACTGATTGTTTTCGAATTTTGTAAGATATTACCACCTCTATAGTAGGAATATTTCCTAAAGATCAGCTTCATATCTTTTGAATTAAGCAATAGTTCTTAAGTTCGTAACGTTTTCTTTCCCGTTAAATTTAAAGGAAAGCTCAATGTGTTCAAAAGTTACTAGTTCATGAAAATAGGTTCATTCAACACAGGATCATTCAACTTGTTTTGTTTAAAAATTTAAAAAAGAAGCTCAGAGAACGTTATTTTACTGATGATAATACCAATTGGAAGAGGAGGTTGATGACTATAAAAATTATTTTTTCATGGAATAAAGACGTTGAAGGTGTCCCGCGCGTTAAAAAATAAAATTATTAAAGAGTTCGTTGACCTCCTATTTCATTGCTTCAAAGAAAACTTTTGTGGTTCTCTTTGGAGTATTTTAACTTCCGTTTATTACTAAAATATTCGAAGGTTGTTTTCTTATGTTACTTACTACGTTAAAGTGAATTAAATGTTCGATCTTGGAGTATATGGTGTATAATTTTTTAGTTTTGCGGCAGAATATTAGAATTTTGGGGAAACACAACTTAATTGCATAGTGTTCTAAAATTAGTCGTACTATAGTAGTTCGGCACTACTATTGCAATAAATTTAGAGACCATGTCATGTTACTCTTTCCTTCGCCAACAGCTTTTGAAGCATATACTTTTCAGAAACAGTCTGCCTCTGCTTTTTCAGATCATATGAAGGCCTATTGCGGCGCTATAAACTAGTTAAGAGGATTCTTGGGTAAACTTGCGAAAGCAATATTGTCCAATGGATCATCTGTCATTAAATTGTGGTATTTCCATTGGTATATAGTCAAACTATTTGCAAGAAGGTGCTTATCGCTTTAGAGCCAATACCTTACAACATTTGATAGAAAATAGTAAAAATCATTCTTTAGCAAGCACCTCCTGAATTTTATGAAAGTGTTCTTGCTGGAATGCTGGAAGTTATGAAAATTTCTGGTTGCCAATACTCGTTAAATTTGGTGATTTCTTATATAAGTAGGTGTTTAATTTAAGTGACTACAACTTCAAAATGTTGCGAGATATTTAAGATTTGACACTGTTTATTATATAAATAAGGAAGATATATATCATAGTGACATATGTAACAATAAATTATTGGCTTAATATTGAGGGAACATACCTCGAAAAGAGAAATTTTAAAGTCGAATTAGTAAAATTAATAAAATAATAGTGTAGAAGGAAAGCTTCTTTTGAAAAAAAATAATTTAGTGATACAAAGAACACAAAGATAGCTAATAGTTAA
Source organism: Dermolepida albohirtum (assembly GCA_031893035.1). Classification (NCBI taxonomy): domain Eukaryota; kingdom Metazoa; phylum Arthropoda; class Insecta; order Coleoptera; family Scarabaeidae; genus Dermolepida; species Dermolepida albohirtum. Next base: position 218,460 of record JAVIWB010002874.1, on the reverse strand, counting down.
AATATAATCAATTATGATCGATAGTTCTCTGCCATTGCAAACAATAGCGTGGAATCAATAATCTTAAATAAGTTTTTCGAATCCACAGTTAATCATTCCGATGGTTTAGAGGCGAAGAACTCGTTGAATTCTTCTTCTAATTCCATGAAATTGACAAAAATGCGCCCAGTTAGAAAGTGTACAACTGACCTAAAAAGGTGGTAACCGGATGGTGGTAAGTCCGGGCTAAAAGCTGGATGTCGTAGCAATTCTATCCCATTCAATTTTTTCAGTTTCTGGAGAGTTATTTGGGCAGCATTCGACCTAGTATCATCTTGATAGAATAGTACAAAGTTTCTGTTGACTAATACAGGGTATCTTTCTCTTAAAACTGCATACATTCGATTCAGTAGCTCGCAGTATATTTCGGAGTTTAGCTGCCTACCTTCTGGTACCAATTCGAAGTGGATAACACCTTTGTAATTCCACAAAATACATAGCATGGCCTATGATTTAAAGCTTTTTGCGCTTGACTACAGGCTCTGCAGATTATTCATGGGTTAGCCACTAATTTGGTTTGTTTTTTATTACAGGTTACAATTTCATGATAGAAATGAAGATCCTGTGAAAGTGTCAAAAAACTGATTATAGAGTTGCATTTGTACCTGTACCTGTTCTGCAGTCGATTAATGAGGCACTTCTCTGCATCGTCTGTTTATCTTTCCCAGTTTTTAAAGATGGCAACCTACTTTCCATTGCGAAAGACCAATCTCGCGTGACAATTTTCGCGTATTGGCAGTTGGTGTTGTCTCATTTCTTTGCTGAAGAGCTTATTGGTTAATCACGGAAGGGCTCTTGGAATGTCACTCCTATCGAAGATATAACATATTTGACTATTCCTACCTTTTTTATACCAATTTTGCGCAGAGTATAAAAGCAGTATTGAAGTTACTTCTGCCTAATTTCCGAAAATGATGCAAAAAGTGCACAATATGGTATATCTTATTTCTTTATATTGTGCACTTTTTGCATAGCGAGATTTTATTAATCTCACGATAAGTTAGTTGCACGCACTTATAACAATTATGATTAATATAACATTAGTAATGACAATTATTTTGCATTTATTTTTGATAGTCTTTATAAATTACATAATTTTTATAAATCAAAAGCTTACCAATTGAAAAAACGAAAAAAACTTTTGATCCACCCTATTATTAGAGGGTTTTTACTAGTATGAAAGTTAAGAGAATAGACACTAAAGCGATGGAAAAATGATCTTAATAGAGAAATATCTCAATTTAGAAAGAAAATATTATATTTAATGTATGTAAAATAAAAATTTCATTTAAGGATATTATTAACCTTCCAAATATGTCTTTCTATAATAAGAGATGGAAAACCATAAACTAAGAGAAAATGTGCAAGAAGCAGGAAAAAATATGACAGAATATTATAGGAACAATAACATAAACAAGAATAATGTATTTATTTATTTAAGTATTTAATAATCATTTTTTTCCATTTTGTTTAAGTGCCCATATTGATAGAAAATGATATGTATTCCTATAACTGTCATTTCATACTATACAATGAAAGATATTTTTAGTTTGAGTGAAAAATCTATATATACATACATATATTAGTCAATATTTACCCCTATAAACGTGACGTATGTGTACTTTACGACTATTAATATACATATTCCAATCGTTGATGTTTTTATATTATTGGTTCTACCAAATCCCTTGTTAATGTGTTGAGTTTTTATTGAATCAGTAACAATGGGGTTGTTATTAATATAAACAGTTCTTTGTTTCATTATAATTTTACCACTAATAATATTTTATTACTTTATTACGTATTAAAGTCGTAAGAGTTAATTTACTTCTGGAATTATTTTTGTATCTTCAATTCAATTCACTTATTTTAATGTGATGTTATATTAATATGGCTGATACCATTATAACGGGTCTTCCAATAGGGCTTCTGAACTTTGATAATTGATATCGGCCATATTGTTGAAGTTACATCTGTCGAATTGGCTGTCATTTATTCAGTCTGTTTTGCCAAATCACCATGCACGGATATAGCGTTCAACAGCACGTGCAAATGATAAAATTGTTTTATCTAAATGGGTGTTCTGTTCCGGCAACTTTCCGTGCGCTTGGCCCACTTTACGGTCCCCATAATCGTCCTACCGGGAGGACTATTCAATGTGGTGGATAAATTTGAGTCTACTGGTTCAGTAAACAATGAACCAACATACAATGACGATACGCAAGATTTGTTGAAAACATCGCCACTGTCCGTGAGAGTGTGCAGGAGAATCCGAGGCAGTCGATTTTGCGTTGATCACAAGAATTCGGGTCTTTCGCAGACCACGACTTGACGAATTTTGCCTCGCGACTTGGGCCTGCACCTGTACAAAATTCAACTGATCTAGAAGCTGAAGGTAAATTACCATAGACAACGACGTGTGTTCGCTGAATGGGCCCTGGAGTAGTTGGAAACTGACCCTAATTTTCATCAAAAAATCATCTTCATCGATGAGGCACATTTCTGGATGAATGGGTACGTCAACAAACAAAACTGTCGAATTCGGGACGATACCAATCCACATGAGATCCAAGAGCGTCCAGAGCATCCCGAAAAAGTCACTGTTTGGTGTGGATTTAGGGCTGGCGGCGTCATGGATCTATATTTTTTTGAGAACGACGTTGGTCAGGCCATCGCTGTCAACGGCGAGTGCTATAGGTTCGATGATTTCCAACTTCTTTTGGCCTGAATTGGATGATATGGACACCAACGACGTGTGGCTTTAACAGGACGGCACTACGTGCCACACAGCTAATGCCACATTGGACACTCTGAACGAGCGATTCGAGGACATGGTCATCTCACGTGTGGCGGTGATGTTAACTGGCCACCGAGATAGTGCGATTTAACCCCGTTAGACTTTTTCTTGTGTAGTTTTCTGAAGTCGCAGAATAAGCCACAAACCACAGCGGCCCTCAAAGCCAACATAAACCATGCCATCGGTCAAATTCATCCTGATTTATGCGCCAGAGTCATGGAAAATTGGACATAATGGCATCGATAGGCATTTCAAACGAAGATATCTCACGTCCAAATTGTTTTATTTGAATTTAAAGATAAGAAGCGCTAATTGAAAGATTACTGTATTTACTTCAAGAAAATATAATTGAGACCGGAAAGTAATGCAGCTTTGCGTGTATCAACAACTGTTTAATACTAATCGGCCAGTTATATATGCCGAAGTTGTGCAAGATGTTTTTAAAAGTGAAAGTGACTTCTTTACCTTTATTTTAGAAATCAATTTCATTTCTGTAACATTTCTGTTTGGAAAAGTCAAAAATTAGAAGGGTTTCTCTTTGACATTGTCGTTCATTCGAGTTTCATAAAGGTAGTGCTGCAACAAAAGCTGTAAAATTTGATGTTTATCTAGACGAATTGGATGTTCGTAAATTCTAAAGATGGGTTCAGATTTTTATCTTTCTAACCCACCTCGTGTAGTATGACAAGTGTTTCTTAATAATAAAGTTTTACTGCAGAAGTAGAAGCAAATTCTTATCAAACAATTATTAAAAAGATTAAATAGAAGCTTAATTAAAGAATTATTGGATAAGCTTAACACACCTTAGTTGACCATTCAAGAACACTTGAACACTTATTAAAGAAGATATTTAAGTTCCACATATTTTGTCAGAAGAAAACGAAGGTAATTGTTTAATCATTTCTAATCTGTTGTTGCAACGGCCCAACGCAAAAGCATTTCTTGATCATGTGGTGACTGGAAATAAAAAATGAGTCTTTTATTATAATCCCAAACGTAAAATACAATGGTGCTTTCCCAAAAGATCCAATTAATTAGCTACTCCAAAGCATGATTCACACTTTAGAAAGGAAGTGTTGTCTATTTGGTTTAATATTTGGGCATAATTCATTTTCAGATCATAGAACAAGATGAGACTATAACTATACACCTTTATTGTCAACAATTGGAGTAAATCAAGCTTTGATTGAAAATCATGTAGTTCTTGTTAGACGATGTCATTCTATAACATGACACTTCTAGATGAGATTTTGAAAAGAAGACCTTGGATAAAATTAAAAAATCCACTTTAGTCGCCTGACATCGCGTCATCTGACTAGTGTTTCTTCATGTTGTTAATAAATGTTAAAAATAGATTTTACAATTGTCTTATTAAAATCTTTGTTCTACATATACGGAATGATGAGTTTTTCTACTAGGTGAAGAAAGAACATTGGTAATGAGGGTGATTACATTATTAACTAAAAATAAAAGTGTATTATAACTGTTTCCTCTAACTTGATAAAATTAATAACATCTTAAATATGTAGCAAATACCTTTTAAACTAGGTCTCTTTTAGGTATAGGGATAGCCAAAGAATAATGACGTGATACCCGTAATTGAACTAACTTGGAGGGCTTAATGGTACTTGTTATTTCAATAAACACATCTTCACAACTTCATGGAATCTTTAGAAAATGATTATCGTCTGATGAAGTATTTATTTATACAATCCCTTCCTAAAAAAAAAATCTAAACTGTAGCTTCTATGGTACATTATTTGATTTCAAAATAAGACAATTTAAAGCAAATACGAAATTATACATTTTTCAATTAATTATGGTAATCCATGGAAATTACATTCGAATTCGTAAATTCTTGTTGTTGTGTTGCTTGAAATATTTCTTTATTTTTATAATATTTTATTTTATATTTGTGATTGTTTTCCACATAAAAGATGGAGGTATTTAAAACAATTTTATCTCACAACCAAACCAAACTGACGTCTTAACTCTCCAAAGGGTTATGAAATTTGGATTAATGATGAAGAACTTTGATTCTTTTGAGAAAGCGTACTCATTACGTCACGAGTTGCTTGTAAATATTTCTTCAACATAAAGAATTAAAAAATAATAATTGTATAATAAAGAGGCTGTCCAAAATTTCTTACCCAGCATTATGAAAGGTAATATTTATTGGAACACAACTCCTGCGAGCTACGGCTTTATTCTGCTGAATTCAAACGTCTTGGATGTTTCCTTGCCATCTATCTTTTTATTACTTTTTAAACTTTCAGAATAAGGTGAGTATAATATTAGTCCGTGACCCTGGTCAATTGCAAATTATTAACAAAAGCGATCCTTTTCAAGTTCTAATAAATTCGTCTAATCAGTTCTATTCCATAGGTTTCATCTGTAGTCATACATGATTTCGAAAATATTCTCAGATTTGTTTTATTGGTATATTTGTCACAACGGAGATTTGCTTGACGCTATTAACTTCTAATATGGAAGTGATGGACATAGTTTTCATCCAGTCACGAATCATTTTAAAAATTTTCTCGTATTTGTCTTATAGGTAAATTTGTCTCAATGGAAGAGCTTTTCTTGATGTGTTATTAATTAGCTATTGCTATCCAAGATATCCAAACAATGGATACATTTTTAAAACTCAATTCGTGATTAAAATTCTTTTAACGCTGTCTACTAAAAAGCTAGAAGTTTCTTTATTATGATCCTTCGATAATTTCGTCCATGAACTGTGGACCATACTAACATATCTCCTATTTCTAATGCTCTTGCACCTTGCATTTTCGTTGGGATACGATAAATACGGACACTTCCGACTTTCTTATCACATTTTCTTCTGCAATCTTCTTTTACGCAGTATCTATCTTCCACACTCTCCTTAGTAATTTCCATTATTTCACAGTGAATATACCGATAATATGTATTGGAATTTCTTGATCAGATATCTGAAAATACTATTAAAACTGGTTCTAGGAGAAACTAAAAGTGGGTTCACAGCAGTTCACTAATAGAGCAATAGAAGGAGGATACAGTACACCTCTGCTTTATTAATTTTGCAAGAGCTTTTAATATATAATTTAATTAGAAGAAACAATATATTGATAATACAATATAAGCGAAACAAAACAATTTATGAGAGATGTCAAAATTTTTATAAGAGGTCTAAACTACTTGAATACACAAAATAGAATATCGAAGGGATTTGTTACTGTCTCCTGAATAAGTACTTACCTATTTACTGTATTAATGGATGAAACAATTAAAGAATACAATAACAAAATGGGGAATAGAATGTTAGGTCTTCCGGCATTAGAAAAAATTATTTTAGCCCCTTTGATATTTGCTGATTATTTAGTCGGCTGTCGAAGTATAATATGCAAGTTTGGAATCAATAATTAAGAAACGATAACTATAAATAAGTAGAGAGAAAATCGAAATAATGGTTATAGCAAACTGCTCTCAGAAAACAGGTGTGAGATTGAGATGACATAATGAAGACAGAATAGGAGGAAAGAAAGAGAGACAACACAAAGCTATGCATTACTGCATCTTCCTTATTGCTTTTATTCGATTGCACATTTAGTTACAATACACTTTTATTTGAATAATTTACTTTATTTTCAGTTTTTACATTGTTTGTATCAGATTTGTACATCATATTAATGAAACTTATAATTGAAGAAACTATTCTATTTTACTCTGTCTTGTAATAGAATCTTGGTATGTTTGGAAATAAAAAGTGGATAATCTATACAGTGAGCATTATGTAAACTGTCCGAATTGGTTAGGTGAATGTTATGTGAAGGAACAAATTATGAGATTATAATGAACTGCTGACAAGCTTTGCGAAATTTAGAAGTAGAATTATGTTCGATGTGACATGGTCCTATTTGTTTTGAGTATAGTTTAGTTTAGTTTAGAATTTAATTTTATTTTTATTGGTCTTATTTCGGATATATATAAGTTGTGTGCATGTAGTATGTGTGTATTTCTTTTTCTTTAATTCATGAAATGAAGATTGGAATTTCGATTAGAAGGAAATTGTAGTCCAGAGATTGGTGGAGTAGTCGTAGGTTCTTCTAATTATTGCTATTATTATTATGGAGTACACTTTTTGCGTACTTTCTTAGCCTAAAGCCGATAATTTTTTCACTCAACCCACATGTTTTAGCTCGGACTGTACGCGGCTGATACTATGGTAGTATTACATGTCATAAAGTGCTAAATTAGTGCGAGCCTTATGACGCCTTGTAAATGCAGATGAAATTAGGTATTCTTCACATTATGTCTTCAGAAATCTTCTGGCTATTGAGCATAATAACCATTTTTGCATTATAATATTGTATATACTTGGACTGCAGACAAGTTTTTTAAGACTTTCATAGAGTGGTTTAGGAATTATTATTACTATTGTATTAGCTTTCTAAGTTAACCCCAAACGGATCAAAAATATTATTATTATTATAATTATAAAACTTATGTTTAAATATTATGCAGACCTACTCCTTCGTGTTGATTGCAATTTTAGTATCTTCATCAATTTCCAAAACATTTGGAATTATTGCAGTCTTAACAACAATAACAATATTATTTCACCCTACAAAAATGACCCGAAACCATCACGAAATTCTACCATTAGTTACATTCGTATCATGTTATTTGTTTTTTTATATACCAGGGTGTGCCATGTCCATTACCGCAGGTGAATGTTTTCATAATGAAAGTGCCACATAAGCGAGCCGACATAAAACATAAATTATTGAAGAGAGGGGAAAACCCATTTCCATTTTCCCGTCTATACAAACTCAACGACTCTTCCCATGTGTTCGATATCACCGATATACGAGGATAGAGGCGGCGAATAGATGAAGCACATTTCGACGGTGGTGGCGACGACGTCGGTGGCGGTGAATTCAGTGTTTAGACGGTGTGGCGGAACGACGTCATCCGCCAGGGATTCTCTACAGATCGATGTCGTGCCCCTCCCAACAAATCCAGACGGCCATGGATGCTGTGAATGTGTTTGAACACATACGTGCCACTCTGTATTCGTGCGATTTTCGGATCGTCTCGGAAAGTTTCGTAGCTAGCTCGAGAAAGAGTGCGTCACACACGAATATTGGAGAGAAACGGTCACATTTTGAGGGAGAGGACACTAAATGCAAAAACACAAATACGCACAGATGTACACAAAGATTAACATGCTCCTAGGCCGACTAACTCATTGACATAATTATCTATTTCTAGACACTCCTTCCTTAAGCCACTGATCTAATTTGTGACCTATTATTTTTGACTTTTTAAACAAGAAAATAAAAATGTAAAGAATACACCAACACACTGTAATAATGCAAAAACATAGGAGTTCCTTAAGTTCTTGGGTTTTTTTTGAGGATCTGATGTGTTAAAGAATTATTAATTATAACTAATGATATACTTTAATGATATCTAGGGTGTATAATGTTTGACAACTTAGCTTCCTATTTTCCATTTTTCTATTCGAATATTATATATTCACATAAGGTGTAGCCGGAAATGAGAACCTCTTCATGAATTAGTTTCATGCAGAGCTATGGGCGTGATTCTACACATGCGTGTTGTATTTTGTTTTTCATTGACGAGGCAAAGACGAATGTGGATGTTAATAAATTATTATATCCCTTCGATACATTCAAGATGATTTGACGGCTCACCTTCTCTATAATATGGCCTGTTGTATTCTAATTATTACAAGAGTGTTTGTTCAAATAAAATCATGGAAAGGTTTCTAGTTACAATATCAACAATATTAATCATTACTTTAATTTAAAATTATTAATACGATGAGTGTTTAGAATATTTTGTGTCTGAAAAAGGAAGTACAAGATTTTTAAGAATTTTTTAAAATTTTTCATAGTTTACCTTACAATGAAATACATTTAGATCAACGGCCAATTTGTTTATACCCTCAGTATAACACAATTTGGCCAACTGTGCAAAATAAACGGTTGACTGAGTTTTGACTTCAATTATTTGATGTGAATATTTGTCTAGCAAACCATTTATTCAGGTTAGCTTGTTTTGAAACATGGAAGAAGGGAAGTACCAATGATTAAAATTTAATTTTTATCATTGGTAGTAGTTGTAGTCAAAGCTGAGCTGGAGTCTGTTTAAGGGGTCAATTTCCATCTATTGCAATATAAAATGAAAGTCTGACTTTAGCGTGAACACCCCGAAAATCTGTGTACTCCAGACGTGATTAATAAAGTACAAATATGGTGCAAGATGACTGTCCAGTAAATTAGGCAGTCGCAAAAACCCTATGCATTTCATATGGATCAATGGAATCGATTTTTCATAATGAATTGAGCATGAAAAATTATATGCAAGATGCGTTTTCGATGCGTTGACTGCGGAATAAGATTTAGCAAAGTTAAGATATGACAATGATGATGACTAATGAGTCTTGGATACGTAATCAATACATTCGAAATGGAGCAACAGTCGAAACGAAAGTTACTAAAAAATCAAAAACTAGATATATTCATACAAATATTCATTTTCAAAGTATCTACATACTAGTTTCTTGCTCTTTCATACATTCGCAAAAATTTTGTAGTGATTTTTTACTTTCAATCATTTTGGTAATAAAATATATTGCGTTGAAATGTTTTATCTTCTGTTCATAAAATGTATTGAAAAATTAACAGAACACCACACTCACATTTAGAATCGATAACATGTCCGCCTTTAATGCCGCTGCAGTTAAATTTTGATGTGCAAAAGTTTCTATGTTTTCACTTTGTCTAGTTGCCCACTTATTAAAAGCTTCCTCAAAGCTAACTTATGGGTAAATAGAAATATTTTCATATGGATCAATGGAATCGATTTTTCATAATGAATTGAGCATGAAAAATTATATGCAAGATGCGTTTTGGATGCGTTGACTGCGGCATAAGATTTAGCAAAGTTAAGATATGACAATGATGATGACTAATGAGTCTTGGATATGTAATCAATACATTCGAAATGGAGCAACAGTCGAAACAATGGACTGAGGTTGACAAAAATGTTCCGAAGGAGGCGGAAACCAGCCTTAAAGATTATGAACACATTTTTCTGTCAGTGCGGTATGATATTTCTTATAGATTATCTTCAAAAAGGTAAAACGATAATAGTAGAAAACTATGCAACGCTTTTAGAGGAGCACGATACAATACAACGCCAAGACCTCACTTAAAGAAGAATAATGAACGTGTCACAGTTCGGTTATTTTAATGATAAAAACGTATGAACTATTGTATATTTCTAAATGCTTCCGCCTCCAGCTTAGGCTTTTTGCTCTTTTCCAACCTGGAAACTTGACTCGATGGCAAGAGATTTGGGACGAATGAGAAACAAATCACTTAAACTAACGCATATTTCAAACAGTTTGATCAAGTTTACATTTCTGGAGGAGTGGAAAAATTTTGTGTTTTCTTATATTGGCTCATTAATTACTAATTATCGCCCTCATACCTTTCAATTGAATATATAAAGCAATATGGGAACGTTAATTTTATGTGACCATCATCTAGTCAAGTCAACAGCCCATTCGTTAATCGTTGCGTTAGATTCTATATCTGAAAATATTCATAACAATAAAATATAATTTATATTAATCTATGTATGAATATTGAAAACAATATTAAAGAGGAACTTATTTGCAATGGTTTGCTTGTAATATGAGGCTAACATATTTGATTTGTCTAACTCTCATTTAAACTTTGCTAGTGGAAAAAATTGCCTAATAATTAGTAAAATGTAGAGAATAGTATAGATTACAAAATTTAATTAACGAAATCCATTATTTATTATCATAGAAGCAATAGAAACATAATTTTGTTTATTTAAATTTAGTAAAATTCTTGTTAACCTTTACATCGTTGCTTCAAATACGATGTCACGTGTCTCAGCACTAGATGTAGATGGTATCACCTTCCCAATAGTATCATATGAGAAAGAACAGTGTCTGTTAAGTCTCAAGTTCATCGAGAAACATCTTGACAGCCTAATAATATATGTCGTCCAATGGATTTATTACATCTTCAAAAATGCACAGGAGGTTCTAGGGAAACTATATACGCTCCATTCTTACGAAAACGCCTCGCTCTTGGTGCTTGGTCGTGCATACTTATCAAATTGTTTAATTCTAATGCTAGGTTACAGATCTAAGAGAACTAAAGTTGATAAATAATTTTCATTAGTAATTTCTTCCAGAGATTGCTAAATAGAATAATAAAATTCAGGAATATTTGTGTAAATGCATCCAATCCCAAAGGATTCTTCTGCTTCGTAGCTAGAAACATCCAAAAACTACTACAAGCGAAGAAATCTTCACGAAAATCCACAAGGTCATATTAAGTGATCGTCCAATAAAGGTACGTGATCTTGCCCACACTGAGGTACCGATAAATCGTGTTCACTCTTTTTACACAATGTTTTTGGGCGCCGCATTTGTTAACAGTCAAATAATAAACGAATTCGAGTGAACACTTCTCAAATGCGTTTAGATTTATGTAAATTTGTACCGCTAAGTTTTTTCGTGTGACGGTAGATGTGCCATAGATTCACCATTACACGTCAAAGACGACGCCAGGAATTCTGACAGTAGATGAAACCAGTTAAAAGTGCTCCAAAGACAGCAAAAACGGTTCCGTCTGCAGGAAAAGTCTTGGCTACTGTTTCCTGGGATTCTCGAAGTATGCTATCCATTAACCACCTGGAATAAGGCACTACCATTAACATATTATTATTAGTATTGCACTCCACTACTGCACCAATTCAAGAGCATTATTCAGCGCCCACAACTGATCAAAGAGAAAGTGCATTTTTTACCACAATAATTAATAAGGTCTTGGGTTCTTACTGTAAAATGCTTCGAAGTACTTCCAGATGCACCATATTTGTCGAATCTGGCTTTCAGAGATAATTATTTCTTCCCAAAATCAGTTCACTTTCTATTCAATAAGCTTCTTTACGACCAGAACGAAAAAAAATTATCAGTTTTGTATTGAATGATTGTTAAGTTGAAAAACAAATAAGATTATATACTAATGGTGCGCTATTTTGTCAGACCCATTTGCTATTTTATTTGCCTCCGTATATTAAAATACTTTCATGTCCAAAAGTCCTGATTTTATACTGTTAATGATTAGCCACGTGGTAACTACAAAAGCTTATTTGACATAAAAGTGTATTACGTATCAGGACAGAAAAATACTAAATGTATTTGAATTTAATTTAGCTATTTTTAACAATGTAAAAACAAAACGTTAAAAACAGTAAATGAAAGACATTATTACTATATATAAACAGAACTGCACAGAATTAATTTGCTTCAGATCGTTCATCTCTGCATCTAAAATAGTCACCGTTGTGTTTATATTTAAAACGCCGAGAGAAATAAAATGCATTTTTCGCGAAAGCCGGTATCTCATAAGGATACATCTGGGAATGTTTTACCTTAGGATGTTCGGAACAAATTGAATTATCGGGATTGTTGACAAGCTTTAGTTGGTGTTATACGCTTGATTGATTAAGAGAAATCTAATTTAATTTAACAGCGTTGTATTCTGTGAGAAAATATTTTTCGTGGAGTATTTTATAATATTAAATTACGAATTACCAATATAAGTATGTATTGAATTAGACTTTATATCAATAAATAAAGCTACAGTTAAATAAAAAGAAAGAAAATTGATATATGTACGATAATAATACACACATCTTTTCAGTTGAATTTCAATATACAATGCATCATTTCTAAGTGATGAGAATTACACGAATTATTGAAATGTTTCAAGCTATATATTAAATAATAAATAATAAAATTAGTGTATATTCCTGGTATGTGGTGTGATTTTAAAATTCAACCCATCACCCCGAGTGGAAGATAAAAAAATCGTTTTCATTTTTTCATCTTTCAAGCTTGAAACTTGACGTTTTGATAAATTATTTTATTGTATTATTCATGAATATAACGAGCTAGAAGGTAGGAGAAAAATTTTAAACAGAGAATATGCGAAGGTTAGTAGCATGTGTTAGAAGTTACCCTCACCAAGCAAATAGTCTTTCTTTAAAATGTACAAAAACGAGATTTTTTAACTTAACAATTCATTCATTTTATTATTTCGTACTAGTATTGAATTTTTATATCTTGCTGCACCTAGTCGAAGTTGAAAGCTCGATAGAGAAAATGTGTGTATCGAGCATGTGACAATGTATTTTTTTCCTCTTTCATTAAGATGATTTTCTTCATATTGCCACATTATTTATAAGTTATTATACATTTGATTTTAGTTTGACGTAATTTGAAAAGCATCTAAAAAACATCTAATTTTTAAAAGGAAGAAAAAATCTTCATTATTATTATGATATACAGACTTGTTCATTCTAGAATTAGATATGCGCTGTCCACAAGTGGAAAGAGTGCAGTTAGGTTAAAGCGCGCGAGAAAGGAGGATAGAATATCTCTCACTGGCAGTTTCGTTTTCTCCCACTTTTGTATTGCAAACAACTTCTCCTACTTTCTCGCGTGTTGCGCGTGAGAATGTCTGAAATCAGTCAGGCGTGAAACTAATAAAATATTCTTGAAATAAATGAAATAGAAAATTCTAAAAATTAAAAAGATTTTCAAACAATGAAAAAATTAAAAGAAACTTTTAAAAATCCTAGTGTAGAATACGACGAACTGTTAGAGGTTTTACGTCAACTACTTCAGATATTTGTTTACTAGAATAAGAAGGTTCACGCGAGAAAGTAGGGGAAGTTGTCTGTATATATATATATATACAGACTTATATGTATATATATATATATATATATATACAGACTTGTTCATTCTAGAATTAGATATGCGCTGTCCACAAGTGGAAAGAGTGCAGTTAGGTTAAAGCGCGCGAGAAAGGAGGATAGAATATCTCTCACTGGCAGTTTCGTTTTCTCCCACTTTTGTATTGCAAACAACTTCCCCTACTGTATTCACTTATTTGACGAAGATCAAGCTAGAATTCGTTAGTTACCTGAAGAACGAGAACAGAGGGAAATCGAGGTGTGCAGTATTGTTGAAATCGAACCTTCTTATTCTAGTAAACAAATATCTGAAGTAGTTGACGTAAAACCTCTAACAGTTCGTCGTATTCTACACTAGGATTTTTAAAAGTTTCTTTTAATTTTTTCATTGTTTGAAAATCTTTTTAATTTTTAGAATTTTCTATTTCATTTTTTTCAAGAATATTTTATTAGTTTCACGCCAAACGGCAAAATATTTCAAGAAAATAGCCATGTTTGAAAATCTTTTTAATTTTAGAATTTTCTATTTCATTTATTTCAAGAATATTTTATTAGTTTCACGCCAAACGGCAATACATTTCAAGAAAATAGCCATGTTTGAAAATGTTTTTAATTTTTAGAATTTTCTATTTCATTTATTTCAAGAATATTTCATTAGTTTCACGCCAAACGGCAAAACATTTCAAGAAAATAGCCATGTTGCATTTTATTAAAAGATTCAAATAAAATGCATCAAATAATTCAATTCAAAAATGTAGGTACGTATTGTCAATGCATAATGATTTACAGCCCCGACCTACACACATCATGTCGCTGGTGAAGACTGATTTCAGAAATTCTCACGCGTAACACGCGAGAAAGTAGGGGAAGTTGTTTGCAATAAAAAAGTGGGAGAAAACGAAACTGCCAGTGAGAGATATTCTATCCTCCTTTCTCGCGCGCTTTAACCTAACTGCACTCTTTCCATTTGTGGACAGCGCATATCTAATTCTAGAATGAACAAGTCTGTATATGTGGAATAATTATAAAAGGCTATGATATATTTTTGATAAATTTTCTATTTCGTTTCTATTATTAACAATTGTACTTTCGTATTTTTTTAATCCGTATCATTTCAATAATGGATCGGGCTTTCTCATTAATCTCTTTGTTTAAAGTTTTACTGTTGTTAAAATTGAATGAATGTTTTTTTAGAGCAGTAATATTCTTTGCATATTTATATCCTCTTAAGCGTCCTCCTAGGTGTTGCTTTGTTTGACCTATATAAGTTTTGTTGCAATTATTACAAGACATACAGTTAAGTTATTTACTTAAAAAATTTGAGTGTACATTTTAGCATATGCTAAACAACCTTTTTATATTTTCTGTTTAAAAATTTTTTCACTACCCTCTTAGTAAAATGTACTCGATTGTCACAAACAATGTACTCACACTTACGTTTTCCCCAATAGTCGTTATTATGAAATAAACTACGAAAAATATTTTAATGATTTTTAGTTACTAAAAAATCAAAAACTAGATATATTCATACAAATATTCATTTTCAAAGTATCTACATACTAGTTTCTTGCTCTTTCATACATTCGCAAAAATTGTGTAGTGATTTTTTACTTTCAATCATTTTGGTAATAAAATATATTGCGTTGAAATGTTTTATCTTCTGTTCATAAAATGTATTGAAAAATTAACAGAACACCACACTCATATTTAGAATCGATAACATGTCTGCCTTTATTGCCCCTGCAGTTAAATTTTGATGTGCAAAATTTTCTATGCTTTCACTTTGTCTAGTTGCCCACTTATTAAAAGCTTCCTCAAAGCTAACTTATGGGTAAATAGAAATATTTGTGTAGTTCTCATTGGTTCAAAATATGAACATTTTATCTACCTTTCAATATTTTCTGTTTGAAATAGAAGTTTCATCTTCTTGAATCCAAATATTGGTTAGGAAAGTTTTTCAAAATGCTGTCTGTGTTATACATCTGACCTTCTGACGAGTACATTTCGCTGATAATTTTAGAATTTTCTGTTTTAGTCATTTAATCTCCCTTGACAAAATATTAACGCCCTCTGCAAATATAACGTTTTTCGTTGTACAACAAGGCAAAATAAAGGTTTTAATAAAAAATATTTATTGTCAAGTTTTTGCAGAAATTAATATTTCGTAATTCTATCCTTTGCTCTTATGACTGTTCATACCTACTCTTCGGTATACTTTCCATATAGGCTTTTATTGACTCTTTAATCATTGGATCATCTTGCCACAGATTTTGAATATTGAACTTTGATTCTTGCGCGGTGGTATTTTTTTTTTGAATAGACTACCGATTTCAATAAACTCCACATATTTATAATAGCACTTAGGCCGGGAGATTTTCTGACCATAAAAGCACTGACAAATTCACTGACACTAAAAATTTTGTTATAGATTTTGCCTTATGACAAGCGGGTCCTATCATGCATACAGGTATAAGGACCTTAATTTGGATTTAAGTCGGCTAAACATGGGAGCAGAACTTATTCTAATATGTGTTTCTGTGTCTTTACTTTATTGTGCCTTCGCAGTAGTTTCCGATGTTATGCAGATCCAGATCATACAGTTTTTATCGCACAGGCTTCACTACATCGGTTAGAACTTTGTCGTCTACTAAAGTGATTCCTTTCTGTTCTATTTTTGATTTGTTCCTGAACACAATCTAGAAGATTAAATATGTATGCCCTTATTCGATATTGTCTTCTTCCAGTTCTCTACTGTACAGTTTTCGTAAAGTTTTTTTGCCCATCGAAAACGAGCTTTCTTAATTGCAGCCGTTGGCAGTTTCTTTTTAATTGGACATCTACATTTCACAGTCGTCAAGCTTCTTCAAATTGTTTGCTTCGTCTCTTTCGATACTTCTACTCGATTGACTACGATGGCGCTAATGTTCTGGCGAGAGCCGGTAGATATGATTTGTAAAACTGCATCAAGGATACTGGAGTTTTTCATGAGGGTGTAAGTATTTCAGTAGTAGTCTTTTAAGAAGTTTGTACTTTGTGTCTGTTGTAAACAAACTTAAGTTTGCCTTAGTAAATTTGTTACCCCCACTATACGTGACAATAGTTTTCCATTAATTAGTCACACTTCCTATGATAATTTGCTTTAAGTGTATAAGCTTCAGCCCTTGGCTCATCTCATTTCTGAACGAGAAATTATCAGGTTGTCCTCATTAGGTCGGTTCATTGAAAGTATTGCCTTAGTTATTGCAAGTGTTGGTGAGAATTTAACCACCTCGATTCGTTTCTGTTTGCAGCAACCAACCATTTGGATAAACAATTTGGAGAAAATTTTAAAGAAAGATCTCCATTAGCATCCTTACAAAATTTAGTTCACTCAGGAATTGAAGCACCACGAACAATACAGAACACTGTACCTTTACCAGCTAGGTATTCAAAAAGTCAGAATTTGTTATAAAAATTGTCTTTAACGATTTGGCGCGCTTTCACTTGGAATGAGTACGTGAATACACTTGATTTGAGGAACAGAAAATCTATATATGGTTCACGAGAAAGCAATGCATCCACAACGAGGCACTATTTGCAGCGAATTTTAGGCCTGCGCCGACAATACAGTGACAGTTAGTAGTGAGCGTTATAGCAATATAATAAGGGAGTTTCTGTGCCCTGCATATTCCAACAGAACGAGGCGTCATTTTATGAGAGATTCTCTGTATGTCTAGTCTCACATATTGGTGACCAGAATTGACTATCGAGACAGTGCGATCTATTATCGTGCAGCTTCTTCCTGGAGCTTTGTGAAGTTTTCCGTTTATGTCAATCAACCAGTCACAATTCCTCAGTCGATGGAACAAATTCGACGTATCATTGCCAATATTAAAGGGAAAATATGCGAAACTGTAATCAGAAGCTTCCCTAAAAGAGCAAAAGTGTGCCAGTAGAGTCGTGATGGCAATTATTTGAATATCCAATTACAAGTATAATCGCCATACGTGTATTTTGATGCTTCTACTTTCTTTAAAATAAAAGTATTTGCAATTTTCGAGTAAATGATGTGTTTTATTGAAAAATTAAATCTTGCTGTCATTTTGAAACATCCTATATCATCTTTTTTCCTATTGAACAGTTGCTAAAAGTATTTTTCAATCCTTTTTTGAATATTTGTATTTATAAAATTTAATTTGGTATTTCGATTATTCTGTTGTGTAAATAAATGTATTATTATTATTGTTATTTTTATGTTTATTATCTCTCTCTAGCAGATTTCGTTCTAATTTTGCGCAATCAAATTTTATTATATAATGACGATACCCATTTATACGCTTTTATTGTGAAAAAATATGTTATGAAGCTACTTTTATTCATATAAGTATCATAAATTGTAGTTTCATATCTCTAGGAATTTATTTTTTTAGACATATTTCATTTACATATGAATGCATGTGCGTGTGCGTAAGAACGTCATATGGTTTAATGATTTCGCTTTCTCTTCTTGTATTGTAGAATATATATAATCTGATCCCAAGCGGAGCGTACACATACTATTGTAATAACTATCTTTATAGATATACACATATGTACACTACATTAAATCTTAATGAGAACCTAAGTGCATATGATTGCGTTTTTCCTAAATTAAAGCTTTTGAAAGAGAAGTGGAGTTTGGCAACAGTTAAACATCTTCTTATTATCCACTATGTTTAGGTACATTAAAGACACACTACATATATATGTAAATTGATAATTACCAGTCCACAGTTCATCTAATTCAATTCCAAGCCATTTTAAGAACACAGTATTTAAATCAAATGCTCCAATAAGAAGTCAATGGTCCTATTTGAAATATAGACTTTTCAGATACTTTTTCCTTAAAACTTCGAATAACAAGCATCGAATGTGCAACAAAAGAATATACTAAATTTTCTAGAAAAATTACTTATGTAATATGTTTAAAATAGTTTGTATTAAATGCGGTCGATTGGATACGATTTACAATGACATTTCGAAAGCTCTTTGTCTTTAGTAATCGATTGCAACAATTTTTCGTATCTGACTTACTAGCTAGAAATCAATATCTATTAAAATGGATATAAATCAAAATTCTACACAACGACATCTGGAGTACCACAGGGATCAAACTTAGAACCTCTTCTTTTAGTTCTGTTTATTAATGATCTACTGATGTTATTAATTGCTGAAAATATTGTTGCGGATGATTTGAACAACATTTAGAGAAGTCGACGCAGTGAAAGATTGCATAAATCTTCAGAAACAGATGGATATTATATCTCAATGGTGTAGACGAAACAAGTTGCAAATGAACATCTCTAAGTGCAATGTTATGAAATACACTAGAAAAGCTAATCCATTGCGTTACAATTATATGCTTGATAACATCTAACTCAATCGTATTTTTTGATATATTTTGAGTGTTAGATGTAATAGAAACCATATTAAAACCTCATTTTCAAAAACACTGGAATTTGTTATACGAAACTCTAGATCATTTCGAATATTTTCGAATTATTTATAATATTTTATCATATATTACAATATTGAAACTGTAATGTCTTCGTACTGTATTTTTGTAATAGTATACTTGAATATGGAAAGTTAGTTTGAAACCGTTCTACAAGTCACATATGTATATTGAACACTGAGGAAATACTTTGCAAGTTTTTAAAGAATCCGTATTATAGAACAAAATCTGTCTTTTTAGAAGATTAGGTTATAATATCTTCCTACAAATATTGAATATGAAATCTCTTCAGATGCGACTAAAACACTAATGAACTCAAACTTTTATATAACCTCACGAATGATAGTGTTGAACACCCTTATTTACTGCCACAACTGAACTTTTTAATACCACTAACTTTGTCTTGTCAGACTTTGACCTATTACTTACTAATTGCAAAAATCAACACAACTATCAACTCTTCATTATTGGTTACGGCCTGAAATTTTAATATTATATCTCCTTACTGTGATACATTGTAATGTATATCACAGCTTGTATTAAATATTTAGCATGGTCAGAGTGTATTTAAGTTGATATCTGAATTAATTTTTTTTATACTTTAATGGTATACATATTGTAATATATGATAAAATATTATGAATAATTTTATTACGAACAAAGTAATGAGCTTACATTAAATTTGAATTAATCACCTTCAAATTACTCTCCTCTGCTACCGATGTATTTATCTCAACGTTGATTCCATGATTCGAAGCATTTATGGAAGGCTTCTTTCTGAAGGGCCTTTAACTGTTGCGTCATGTCTCTCTCAATGTCGAAAATGGTGTCAAAACTTTCTAGTACGATTTTTATTATTGCGAAGGGCCAGAAGTCGCAAGGAGGACGTGAACAGGCAAGAACCTTTTTTCGACCAAAATTTGCGGATTAGAAACGAGGTATGGCATGGCGGGTTGTCGTGATGAAGGAGGGAGTCATCGGACCAGTTTCTGATCTCCTTTTCCGTACATAGTTTTGAAAATGTACAGTTGTTTCCCTTGGAACAAACACTGATCACCTTCGACTGACGTGCCATCTTAGGGCGAGGAGAGTCACTCGTTTTCTCATCTTATACATTACAAATAAGAATCAAATATAAAGAGAATTTATTTTGGCAGACTTTATATTTTCTTTACACATAGTTCAAAGTTTCATTATTTCATTTTTTATGAAAAGCTTATAATTATATTATTATTATGTATTATATACAATACTGGTCGTAGATTGAGCAACGATTAGTATAGGTAGGATTTTTTCGTGTACTTTAGAGTGGTTTCACGATTTTATAATTTTTCTCTTCATGTTTATTATAAAACGCACTTCTAGATTAAAAGAGAGTGCAGTTGTTTATATTTTAATATTCTTACAAGTTTATTTTATATAGAATTTCAAACTCTCAGTTCTCTTTAAAATATATGTCAGTATACGTAGTAAAACACATGTATGTATGTATGTGAAAATATATGCGTTGTATGTTTCCAGCAGCACAAGCACAAGTCCGTGCACCAGCGGTCCCAGTCTCTGAACCGTGGCGTGAGAGGCCAGTGGAATTCCCGCGGTCCCGAAGTCGGTTCGGACATGTGGTGACAGAGGGGTCAGTGCCAGTGCCCTGCAGCCATGGGCAACAAGCTCAGTTGCTCCTGCGCCCCGCTCATAAGAAAGGCGTACCGTTACGAAGATTCGCCATGGCAGACGTCCAGAAGAAGGGACGGACATCTCTTACGGTATGTGTCCACCATGAGGATGCTATATCGATTGTCTGGATTGTTGGTTACGTACGCATTCCTAGATACCCTTAATACTAATAAAAATCTTACGCAGGTTCTATGGTCGAACTAAATCTTTACGCGGAATTTTTAATTGATTTTAAACAAAGATTTTCGAAATACCTTTCTTGTATTTTTTATGTAACTTATTCCAAATTATTACAACACTCGTAATGATAGTTTTATTCTAACAGTAAATGAAAACGATTGGAATTGTTGCTGTAGTTGATAACGAAGAAAATATATTTTCTTAGCGCTATTTTCCTTTACACAAAGTGTTCCAGGTAACATTTCCAGTATGAGTATATCGCTTAAAATAAAAAATGTAACTTTAATTAAATTAGATGAATTATTTATGAGAACTAGTGAAATTATAAAATATATTTCAATTTCCAAATGTCCATACATTTCCTGAGTTACAATAAGAAAAAGGAAATGTGAAATTTTTTCCTTGGAATTTTTGTGTCCTAGTAGACACAATTTTCACTATCTTAAATTATTTTTTGTACAGAATTTAAATATCGATCTAGATTTTCTTTTCGCACTTTCAATTTTTTACCTTGTTACTAATCCCCTATATATTTATATTTATATTTTGTATTTTGTTGGACGCCTTAAATAATAGAAATAATAACGATAAAAATACAAAGACCTGAAGTGAGATATCAATTTATGGTATTTAAACACTGCGTCTGGCTAACAACTGGATTAAAATATGACTTTACAATTACACGAAGATGCTCCTTCCATTATAAGTAATAATTCTCCGGGCGATTTAGATTAAGAAGGGGATGCACATATATAAACATCCCTTTTATTTAAATAGCGGACAGATAAAATGTTTTCGGGTTCTATAAGA
This sequence comes from Dermolepida albohirtum, assembly GCA_031893035.1. Classification (NCBI taxonomy): domain Eukaryota; kingdom Metazoa; phylum Arthropoda; class Insecta; order Coleoptera; family Scarabaeidae; genus Dermolepida; species Dermolepida albohirtum. The sequence continues at coordinate 196,666 of JAVIWB010002874.1, read as the reverse complement.
ACCAGAATCGCTTTAGAAGATCTTTCTTATAACTGACAAGAAAGAAAATAACAAAATTTAAATTACACATATAATTCCTTACCTTATATACATATATATATATATATATATATATATATATATATATATATATATATTGTCCGTTTATAAGTATATGTATTTATCTGTACAACTACAGGTGTCTTCGCTTTGGACGTTCCTTTCCCCGATGCGTTGATTCGCACTCCTAATTATTCGCTTTTGAACAAATTTATACGATACTTATCGATTTCCACTTGTAGGGACCGATATATAAATATATGTATATAAAATAATCACGATATTATTTTTTTACATATAATTGATTGATACGCTTTGTATCGGGCAATTTACATACCCTCTGAGTAGAATGACCTGCTATCCCAAGGAACAATTTTTAAATTTCGCGAGTGTTTTAAGTTGCCCAAGGAAAAAATAACTACATCTAAAATTATATTTTATTTTATTACAGCATGAATATTAATAATTAAGGTGTATATTTCAAAATCAAAATTAAAACGAAAACCGTACGCATTAAAAACATGTTATTTCCTAATTTCTTGAATGAATTGAAATCATAGCTAACCTTTATTTTTACTACTACCAACTCAAAACTTCCGCGAAATTTAAAAATTGTTCCTTGGGATATGAGTCTAGCTCTACCTCCGGGGTCTCTTCTCTATCCACCTCTTTTCTTCTTGAGCTCTTAAGCCCAACTCTCTTGTGAGCTCTGGAATCACACTTATTTATTGTTAAAATTCTCTGATTATTTATATATATAATTACCAATTTCTGTGAGGTACTCTATACATAGCGATTATCCTCTTCCGCCTACCTGGCTTATTACTTCTAAATACATATCGTAAATTTAAAATATACATAATACATTCAATAAAATTAAAACCTTTTTTGGAATACATTAAGGAAAATACATAATAGACCTAATAACTAAAAATAAAAGTACATGATTATAAAAATTAAAGACCCTTTTCAAATTGAACTGACAATTACAAAATAGAACATATAATACAAGGGCCATAAATATTAATAAAATCTTTCCGAGATTACATTTAGGAAAATACAAATTGATATACATAATATCTAATAGGCACAATAGGTGACTTTAAAGGGAATATAAGCTGTACTTAAAGGATTTACTTTTATTACTCTTTTTTAAAATTGAACCTATAACAGAAATATCAAAGCATTTCGACTATGTAATGCATTTATATCCCTTGTATAATTAGATACTTTATGAGAATTATATTAGTAATACCTTAAGAGAAAATACACATAAATATACCTTCTACTACTTACTAAATTTATAGAAATACCATAAAATATTAAGACCTCCCTCCTGAGAATATACTAATTCATTTACATTTTAAAATACCAATTAAATAACATCTTTATTTGAATTAAAAATAAAAATAGAAAATAAAAAATTTTATACAAAAATTTAGGCGTACCGTTACAACCTAAACTATATTTTTCTTGTAGAAGATCGAGTAGGTTCTGAAATTTTTTCTCAAATGCAAGAACATGGTACTACCTATTAAAAAAGAATTTAAAAATGCATAATAAAACACTCTAGCAATAGGTAGTCTGTGAACAAGTTCACGAAGACCTTCAACATTTTCAATCTCATCTTTTATATAGCCCCAAACAAAATCAAAGGTGTTAAATGAAGAGATCCAGGTACCTTGATTACCAAACCGATTATTTAGGTATTCACTGATTAAGTTTGATTTGTGAGGTGGGAGGCACCTTATTGAAAGTAGATATTAATATTCTTAATGTGTGGTAAATCATCAAGTCTATCTTCTAAATCAGTTTGTAAAAATTTAAATATTTTTCACTACTTCATGTTTCGTCCAAAAAGCTTAGTGCCTAAAATGCTGCACCAAACAATAAAACGAAATCTTACTTGATGCTGACTTTCTTTAACCACGTCAGGATTTTCATTTTCCTAAAACTAAACATTGTGTCTATTGAAAATGCCATTATTTGTAAATATGCTTTCGTTAGAAAGGAAATTATCATTATTCTCACATTGGTAATAACCACTGGCAGAATTATAATCTTCTCTCCTAAAGTACGCAATAGAAAAAAGAGTAAAATGGTTATATTAGGAACATTTGTGTATGCAAAAAGAAAGTATTTCCAAAAATCGTAAAGTAATCTGCTTCTGGGTTTCCGGGCTGGAACCGCGTCGCTAGTATATCTGCCGACGTTTCGTACCCATTTGTATGGGACATGTTCAGGGCCCTGAAGATATCCCATACAAATGGGTACGAAACGTAAACGGAAAGAATAAAAATGTTAGTAAATTATTGACTCACATATGTATAGAGGAAAAGTGACTTGTTTTCGTATGAGCTATTTATTTTATCAATGTACTTGCAATTGTTCCAAAAATGATATAATTTGGTATCCTGGGAAGAGAATATATTCTTATATGGACTAGATCGTACTACACCAAAAATAGCAAAAATAGTGAAAAAAAATATAGTGCAATTAGACATATAGTTAGAAAATATAAATGAACCAGGAGCATCCTAAATAAGGAATGTCGCAGCGAAAGAAAATATTGAATGCTTGAGAAGAACGAGATATTATCAATTAAGTTAAAAAAATCTGAGAAAAAACACGCAAAGCATTACTACACGTATTGAAAAAATAACAGCAAAGAAAATTAATTCAAAACCGATTAGAAAAGTACTAAGAGTGGCTAATTTCCACAGGTGAGTAACCAGAAAAAAATCATTCATAAGCCAAGTAAAAATCACCTAACTGCCGGAACAGATGGAAGAGTTCATTCATGATTTTGGGAAGTGTATTGGTTATAATAGTGCGAATCGGTTGCGATTTATTCGAATTACAGAAAATTGTTGATAAATTGAAGCTATGGATGTTGTATGAGCAAATACGTGTCCTGGACTACTCCACAGTTAAGATCCCAATTCGATTGAGAATCTGTGGCATATAGTATGTTAGACATGAGTTTGCGTGAACATTACATATGGTATGTAGTGAATAAAGAAGATCTGAGAAAATATCTTTAACAGTCTTTAGACTGTATATCGTTAAAAACAACACAAAAGGTGATGTCTTTAATGCCTAATAGATTAGAAACCATAATAAATGCTTGTTAATAATTTTCACAGTTGTGTATTATAATTTGTTTGAATGTACATATATTCTCTTATTGCGAGCCAATTTTTCATTTGAAATATTATTTAGGATTTTTGTAAATATTTTCCCTGTTGTATGTGTTAATATTTCTAGGTTGCGATTTCAAATTACTCTTTTTGTTTATTGCATATTTTAGTAAATTAATAAATGAGCCAATAATTTATCGATTCACTGCACATATTCTCATAGTATGATGTGATGGCTTTAGGAATGTTGTCATTCGCGATTCATTGCATACCGATAACCAACTAGTACATTCCTTTAAAAATATCTCACATTTAAAATATAAAATGTTTGTTTCCATGTATTTTGAGTTAAGCGTACAACTTCTATTTTTTATTTAGGAGATTCATTTTTTAGGACGATAATTAAAAAATTAAAGCACGTTTTTGTTGGTAGAATATTAGTTATCCTCTTTCAGCTCCCGGTTTTCTTCCAGTTAAATATTAAAGCTTCTTAATCTGGTGCGTAGACTTCCGCGGTCGTAGTCTATGCTATCTGCTTCTGGGCTTTCAGGCTGGAACAGCGTCACTTGTATATCTGCCGACGTTTCGTACGCATTTGTATGGGATATCTTCAGGGCTGGCAGTAGTTTAGCCCTGAAAATGTCCCATACAAACGTCGACAGATATACAAGTGACGCGGTTCCAGCCCGGAAGCCCAGAAGCAGATGCATTAAAGCTTCTTATTTATTTCTTTTATTTTTTGGAATAGTATGCTAGAGTAGATTGCAAACATGTTTCCGACAAAGTGTAGCAATGTGTCATGATTACTTTAATTTTATGTTTTGTTGTTTGTTCGAAATTTAACGTGTTTTTAACCTAAACAAAAAAAATGAATCTATGACGATCTGTCTAATTTTTAATTTATAATTAAATGCAGCTTATACTAGTAATTACATAATTATAGTAATGTATCCACAATTTATAGTCCAAATTTTATCCCTTTTCTTAAATAAACTTAATAGAAATGCCACCTTTATCAATCCCATAGACGAAATAAAATAGTATTTAAAACTTTTTTAATTTTCATACAAAGCGCATTGCAAAAGTTTTGCAATATTGTGCGACTTGTGCGCTATAACCAAGGTAGACATAGATCGAAACTTATTCAAACCTATATGCAATGATTTGGTCTCTCTATGTTGTTGTATTCGCTCGCTAGATCATCTTGGTCAAAGCCGAGTATCTGGAAAATTTAAGCTAGAACCGGAAATATTCATCAATGTTTGAAGGAAATGACTCTCGTGTCAGAAGATGATTGTCGTTATCATGCAACCATATTTAGCTAGTATAAGGAATTTCGGAAACAACATTTCAGCTTGGAAGATATTTCTAGTCGTCCTTTATTGATCAGTAAGATATTAGAGTACCAGACAAAGTGAAGACGTAAGATAGAAGAATATCCGGTCATTCATGCGCGAACAATTGATATCATTCTGCGCGATTTTCTACGAGTGCTTAAGGCTTGTTCCCATAGAGTAGCTAATGTGTTAATCGACGCCAAAATTGCACGACACTTTTCATGATGGTCCAAGATGTTCGAAAAGTTTAAAACTGACTATTATGTTATGTTAATAGAAGAAAATTGAAGACATGTTCGTGTCTTTACAAAAATCTCGATACGTTAAGAGTAAGATGGTAGTTGCCTTCTTTACCGTGAGGGGAGCTATGGAATGGATAGCAATGGAAGCATAAGAGAGAGCCGTGGCAAATGGTACACCATAGAATTCATATCCAGAATAGTTGAAACACTCAAAAAAATTTGTTCTTCTTAAAGAGCAAGCACCTGGTTTTTCTACCACGACAACGTTTCGGTCTATCTCTCCAGCTTTCTGCTGAGTTCTTAACAAAATCCTAATATGGTGCTAGAATATCCAGCCCATAGCCCGAATTTCGTTTCATGTACTTTGCATTCTTTTCTCATGCGAAGGCTAAAATAGAGTAAATATTCCAGCGATGGAAATCCTCTTAGGGCGCGAGAGGACGATTGCGCTTAGCTTTCAGGAGAAACGTGGAAGACTTGGTATGGTTACTGGTTTCGAAAAACGGACAAATGTAAAGAATGTGGTGGAACTTATTTTGAAGGATTATGATAACTAAAACTCTATTGCAAAACTTTTGTAGTCGCTATGTAATTCGTCAAATATCATATAATATATGGCGATTCAGTTTTCAAACTGGCAACATAGTACTCTCTGTAACATAATTGTATCGAAATGGAATAAATATTCGGGTTTAAAATTGTTCAAACTAATGTGCTTAAACTACATGTTGATAGAGCCAGTTATTAATTAGTAATACATGTTTGTAATTATGTTTGTAATTGCAATTAATTTAGAGTTGTGCGCTAAAGTTAATATCAAATTTTATGTGTACCGTATAAAAATGTTATGAAGTGTCATAAGAGCTTAGGAGAAAATATGTAGTAGATGTTTTCGAAAATGGATAGCCAAAACAAAACTAACGGATCTTACTAATAGTTACCATATGTACCACGGTATTGATTGCTGAAAATGACATATTGACAGAGAAATGGTTAGGCTACTTTTAAGTGAAGAAGCATGCGAGAAAAGTTTCTGAAAAGTCACAATGTTCCTAATGTGAGAGTCTTCGTGGCTAAGAATTACATAATTTGATTATCGAGTTTAATCACCTGGTTTCGCTCTCTCTGATTTTTAGTTATTTATAGATTTTAACAAAATGCGTTTAAAAGACCAATATTTTTAATATAATTAATATCCATCCCATATGAAACAACTGTTCACGATGAAAACCAGGCCCGCGTCTAGAAATGGAAGCGGCGGTAGATGAGCATGTACATACATGAACAAGAGATGTATTTTGAAGGCGAGAATAGTCTATAATAAAGCATTTTATATGTACATATTTTAAAGTTTTGTTTTCTTTCATCTTTTTAACATCTTGCAGTATTAACACCTTGTAATATTGTTTTAGAGGGTTCTTCTGGTAGTCACACAAATTACACTTTATTATAGAGAGAGGGATCAAAATATTTTTTTTACTGTGAGTAATAAGTATTACTATGTTGACGCCTTAGAGTTGCGAATACTGGTATAGCTTTATTAAATCACAATTATTTGAAGAATGTAATTAATCTAATACAACACATTGTTACAAGTTTCCGTAGTTTGACTTTACGTTCTGAAACATATCTACATACAATACGAGTTGAAACATGCCTACGGAATTTTTAACAATTTTTTGGCATTATTGCATAAGTTAAATAATAGTTTACCATACTATTTTGATGAGATTTTGAAATTTTACTTAACAGATAGATATTTGGTTAAGTAAAAATTTGAATATACATGCACTTGAAATCTATTAAATCTAACGTGTTGTTACAAGGAAACACTGTGTGGATTTGAGCTACCATTAAAAAAAATTAAGCTAGTGACATACCGTGGTTATTTCACAGGTTAATATAATAATTGTATACCAACACCAACAAGAGAACTTGAACAAATTCTAATCTTTGCTGATACGATGGAGAATGGTTCCATATGAAAGCAAAATAAAATTTGGTTATATTCATATTAAGAGGAATTTCACTACGACTTCAACAAAACTAGTCCAATTTTCGAAGTACGCCCCCTTTGTTCTTAAAATAATGAGAGGAGCTTAAAAAATAGTTAAGAGATCTTGATGAAAGTCGTTTCACCTCCAAACGTTTTCATTTGCCATTGCAATAGTAAGTGAATGTTTATATCGTTGAATGAAATTGTGTTGAGATTGTTTGTCATTGACCGTTGAATATTTTTAATTGTTGCAAAACAGTTTCTATTCGTCGCCAACTGCAGGCTAGGTATTAAAAAGCAATTGCAGGGAAGTGAATCGAATACGAAAGATGTGAAATCAAAATAGAAATGATTTGTCATCAAAAATTCAATGACAATTTACGAACAATGATAGAAAATCCAATCTAGGTTGAAGCGATGCAGATATTAATCATAAAAAGATCTTTCGTTGTTACACAGTGGCATAAACACAAACTGAAGAATCCAGACGTCTTGGAATGCAGCTCGGCAGATGTTTGACTTAGAAGAAAATATACTCTAAAATAGAAAACAATTTGTAAATTTAGAGTACTTTACTTTTTGATTCATATACAGTCTCAGTCTCTTAAATGTTACATTTCAGAAGTTTATCCTCCGCCTCAAAACTAACTGAAACGTGTTTGAAGAAAAAACAAATTTGAACAAAACGAAATTTTTCTTATTTCAAGTATTCTGCTTCAGCATAAATATAACGATTTGTGCGATTACGTAGGGTATCAAATGACTTTTTTAGGTCGCTGATAGCAACGGAGCTAAGATTGCTTGTGGTTGATCGTTAAATATCTTCAATTCATACGAATCTGTTTTTTTGTGAAGTTAGGGACAATTTGCAAATAACGAGATGTTATTAACAACAATTACCAGCTACCTAGTTCTCGGTATTCAACGTGAAACGACGACTACTGCTTACGAAACGCTTCAATATACCAAGATAATACTCAATCTTAACCGTCGTACTACTTGGAATGAATCTTTGTGGATAGTCCCTTTATAATGTATGTGTACAGCAATGATTATTGTTTCTGATTTAGACATCCTCAAAAGAGATTTCTTAGGATTCCTTGATTTGCTTACGCCATTCAGCATCACGGTGGTTAGTTTCTGGATACCATTGAAAACACTATATTTTGTTACCAGGTACAGTTATGTTTAAGTACTTTTGGTTTCTTTGAACTTTTTTAGTAATGCTTTGTCCAGTTCGATACAATTTTTGCTCATACATCGGTCGATTTGAAATGAATATTGGGTATTATAAATTCCATTGTATGGATTTTGAAATGCTCAGTAAATAATTATAATATTAATAATGTCTTTATTGTCTAACAGTTAACATCATTCACAGAACATAGTGAATATAACAAAAAAGCAGAGATATATAAACGATATTATAATATTACACACGATGAAGTATTTTGAATCATATGAGTTAAGGGAATCTTTCACAACACATTAGTATGAAAACTAGGAACCAGAAAATCCACTGGAACAGTAAAGTACAACTGGTAAATAAAAGCAAAGAACCAATTTTATCTTGCAAAATATTTATTGGAAATTTGGTTCTTTTCTATGTTGCTTTAAAGATAAAGACTTCGAAAGTCGTTTTCGTATGTATTCAAGACTCGAGTAAATATATATTGCATACCACATAGTTGATGCCTATTCAAGCTTATTTCTCGCAAGTGCGTAATATAGTGTTTTTAATGTTGATAGATTTTGAAAGCCTCGATATATTCTAATCAAAAATCTTAAACCTATAGATCCTAAATGATAAATTAAGTCAATGTGTTTAGAAAAAATAATTGGTTATCAAAGAGAACGCCCAATACCATTTTTCTAAGAACTGAAGCACGGTCGATATATGGTAATATTGACGTTTGATTAACAAGTGCTTTAGTATACGTTACTACTGCGCATTGTCGGTGTTTAATAATTTGTAACTACTACTCACGAACCAATGGTGAATGACTAAGATTTTTTGGAAAATCATGGCAGTCGGAGTAACTTGTAATCTTTTCATATATTTTCAAATCATCTGCGTAGGTCAACAGTTTACAGTCGAAGGATGTTATAATAATATTATTAATAAATAAGATAAAAAGAAGTGGGTCCAGATTGGAACCTTGGCCTATGCCAGTAAAAGCATAGAATATGTTGGATGTATTCTCACTATAGTGGATATAATTGAATCTGTATACAAGATGAGACGACACACACTTCATTAAATTATCTGAAAAGTAAATTGTATCCCGTTTTCGTATTAACTTAATTAAAGGTATACTTTTGATAGATTTGTATATATTAATATAATATTCATTTAATCCTCTGTCCAGAACTTCACTTATAAATTGTGTGATATGTGTTAAGTTTGTTATAGTAGATCTTTCCTGAATGAATCGTGCTGAAATTTGTACTTTTTCGACATTTTCTTCGATCATCATGTCAAATGACCTGAATGTTTATCATGATCTAGATACTTTCTAATTTTCCAAATCGTCAACACTATTTTAAAACCTTGTACTTGTGATAAATATAAACAACTCTAGGCAGTGGGAGTGTTTGTAACCTTTTCACATTCTAACTCTGAACTTAGTTCTTTGCTTTTTTCTAACATATTAATAGACTAATACAAATTAGTGTTATTTAAGTGCTTCGCATCTTGGCTTTTAGTAATCGAAACATCACGAAGTAAATAATTGCTCCAATATTGACGCAGCAGAATTTTACTTATTATAAATACGTGTTTCGTTCTATCTCCACCATCTACTTCTTAATTTAGAATTGTCACTGAGTGAAACTTTTTGTTTTTGTGGAAAAATAACGCAATCGATCCTAACGTTAATTATGAACGTTGTTAGAGATCGATTAACGATACTTTAAATAAGTACTTAACTACACTATTACATCCTACATATTCACCTTTGTAAATAACTTACTCGTTAATTAAATAATAATATACGTACATTGAATACATGATTTATTTACTTTTTAAAATTTAATTATAATTTTACAGATTATGGGCGGAGGTGTTTCACGTTTCGGCAAGCGGGGCTGGCACCGTAAAATGGCAACAAATCAGTGAGGATCTGGTACCAGTCAACATCACTTGCATCCAGGACTCACCAGAATGCGTGTTCCATATCACGGCCTATAATTCACAAGTAGATAAAATCCTGGACGTGCGATTGGTCCAGCCCGGTACGATATTATGCCTATAAAAAATTTGCATTTAGTTTTGTACATATTTTGTCTAAATTATCTTAAAATTAATGCTGAGATATGAGGATTAATTACAATTGCTTACAATTAAAATTCTTTTTACGAAATATTATCAGAAATTATATTAGTGTTTTATTTATTCCTAGGTACGCGAATAGGCCAAGCTTCTGAATGTTTCGTTTATTGGAAAGACCCTATGACGAATGACACCTGGGGCTTAAATTTCACATCACCCATAGATGCTAAACAGTTTAGAGAGTGCTGTGTAAGTATTTCTTAGGTGAATTGTTATAAATTAGATATCATTCCTCACTATTACTCATAGAGTACAGAATTGAATAAATATTCCCTCATAATTGCATGAACACTTTTTTTTGGACGAGCACGCTAGTTTTTGTCTAGTTTTATTCACGATACCAAATATTCGAAAGGTGAAATATATATTATAGCAAAGATAATTAGTTATTTTCTATATTCCAATTAAAATAAATTTTATAAATATAAACTTAGGACGTGTCTGAATATTATTAAATTACGTAGACTTTCACGACTGGTGTCACTTGTAGTACAATCTTCTTGTGGGTTTCACCATGTTTTCGCAGAAGATCTTGAAGAAGTTAGTAGCATGAACAACGAAACATCGACAGAATCTATGACCAAATGGCGAAACCCACAGAACTATAATTGAATGTAGTTGTCGGATTGTATTTCTGAAGTGCTGCACAATTCCACTGATATGTTTGTAATATACCTTTTAAGTTTATCATAACCAATCTTTGCAAGAGGATAAAGCTTGCTTTTGAACAAAGTTGCAAAAAATACATAATTTTCTTCCTGAAAGATTTGCAATTTTTACAGTATATAGCACTTGAACAATGAAGGAAATAAGTTCAATCAAGTTGGAAAAATTAAAAACGCCTGTAATAAATCGAATAGATAAATCTGACTGGCAAATTTAAGATAAACCACGAATTTATACATTACGATTTACCAAAAATAACGTGAAACATTACAAGGTAAGTTTTCATTAAAAAATAAAATATATCAATGAACAGTTCTAATAAATTTATTCTCGGTGTAGAAAACCAGAGCCTGAAATGATTACCCTAAATATGTTGTCATGGACAATAATGATGTAGGGTGGTCCCATAAGTACTCGGCCTGCCCTAGAGACGGCGGTAGTTGTTTGAAAAATATCAATGTATTAGAAAGTACACAATCTACAAAGAATATGTTTCAAGTTTGAAGACGCCGCGTTGTTTAGTATTTGTTTGGCAGCCATCAATAGTGAACGTTTTCAGTGAATTTGTAAAAATGGAGACAATTGGTCATCCTTACGTGACACAATACTTTTATTTGAAAGGCCTCAGCCCGACCGATATAAAAGTTGAAGTGGATTCTACTTTGGACGAGTCTGGTCCTTCGTTTATAATAATGAAATATTGGGTAGCAGAGTTTAAACGAGGCCGTACGAGCTGCCAAGACGAGCATCGCACTGGTCGACCAAATTAGGTGACGACTCCAGAAACGGTGAAGAAAATCCAGAAAGCGGTTCTAGATGATCGTTGACTAGAAGTGCGCGAGTTAGTAGACATAGTAGGCAATTCAAAAAGTGCAGTACATCGCATATTATCTGAAAATTTGGACAAGAGGAAGCTGTGTGCAAGATGGGTGCCGCGTTTGCTCACAATTGAGCAAAAACAGTGTCGTGAAGATGTTTCAATTGAATGTTTAGCGAAGCTTCACAGCAACAAAGCAGAATTTTTGCGCCGTTTCGTAATCATGGATGAAACATGGGTCCATCACCTCACACCCGAGACAAAAGAACAATCAAAACAATGGACTCAAAAGGGAGAACCGGCTTCAAAGAAAGCGATGACCGTTTCATCTGCAGGCAAGGTCATAGCATCGATTTTTTGGGATGCGCGTGGTACAATTTTCATTGACTATCTTGAAAAAGGAAAGATTATCAACGGCGAGTATTATGCGAACTTATTGTAATGTTTGACCGAAGAAATCAAGCAAAAACGGCCGCATTTGTCTAAAATGGAAGTGTTGTTTCATCAAGACAATGCACCAGCTCACAAATCCGTTATTGCAATGGCCAAAATTAATGAATTAAAGTTTCAATTGCTACGTCGTGCATCCTATTCGCTATATTTAGCCCCATCGGATTATTTTCTGTTCCCAAACTTGAAAAAATGATCCGGTGGTCAAAGATTTTCCAACGATGAAGAAGTGATGTTGGCAGTTAATGGCTACTTTGAGGAGTAAGACAATTCAGATTATAAAAGGGGTATCGAACTTACTGAAAATCGCTGGGAAAAGTGTATAGAGCTGAAAGGAGATTGTGTTAAAATATATATATATATATATATATATATATATTTCTTTCCAAAAGTTTTGTGTTTTCTTTGTTGGGTCGGGTACTTCTAGTGGTCCCAGTATTTCACTTTACATACTGATTGCAAGTCTGGATAATAATAATAATTATAAAACTATATTTCTTCTTCTTGTTTGTTATTAAGCAAAAACAATTCTTCCAAAAGTGTGGGTGACTATTTCGGGTAGATGAATTTTCTATTAATCGTGTCTTTCGAATAGTAGCCGTGTCATCTTCTTAGACTTAGAAGAGTCTATGTTTACATTGCTGATAAGTAAAATATAATATAAATGATGAATATGTATTTCGATCTAATCTAGTTCGCTTTCAAAGTAACGCTTCAGTGGTTTGACGCCAGTAATATAAGTTACGCAGCCAGAAAATAGAACCCCCTAATGTATCCAAATTTAATTACATGAAAAATTATCTTTTGCAACCGGGAATAGATTGAGAAAATTGCAACGTAGAATTAAATAAAAATTAAATTCGATAGACTCAAAAGCTGTCCGAAGAATAATAGCAAAGATGTGGCGGATGGTGTCAGTTACAGAAGAAAGCGGTCTTTATGCAATATTATAATCACTGTAATTAACTTGGTGTTTGTTGTTATTTAATGAAGAGTTTAATTTTTTTGAAGAATTATATAAATTGACCTGAAAAATACTTTTTCTCATTTTATATCTGACACGCTTTAGAAGATAATACATACATATTAATGTTTCGTAAAATTTAGTAGGTCGAAAAGTACTTTGACATAAGAATAATATTTATAAGTATACAATCGTCTATTTCCGAGGGAATGTAAAAAAGTGATTTTTTACTTTTAGAATTGGCACTTTTGCTGTCAACGTGTTTTCACACTTTATATAATTCTAAGAATTATTCGCTCATGTGGGAGGTACAGTGGTGCCTTAGGACCTAATGGTTGATGAACGACTACTGCACCCACTTTATTATTGTTTGTGTATTATGGAACTGTTTGCTTACTATATTTTGCTCAAGTAATGATATTAAAAAGGATATCTTTTTACTTTGGTTCATGGTCATAATTAAAACTTGAGATTTTCAAACGAAACTTAAAATTTAGTGGGAAACGCTACAACAATAAAAAAGGAGATATTCCTATCGTTAACTTAAAACTAATTATATGGTTCGTCGCAACTAATAAAATAGTCAATAAAGCGAGAAATAATCACAATGATTTAGGTTATCAGAAAGTGTTAGACCAAATGTCTTCAAATTTTCTAAAATAGTACTATGTCAAATTTAATATTAATTAACGTTATTTAACATATTTGCAACTGTCTCTCTTGCCATATCGAAATTTCCTAACATCAAAGATAGGCTGATATTCGGAGAATATTATACGAGATTGTGTGTATGGTAGAACTTGAAGAACTAGTTGATTTTGAGCTGTTAGCGACCTACCTATTTATTTGATATTTATTATAAATAACTAGAGAAACTTTATTAAGTTTTAAGGTAAAGAGAACTCGCGCCGATCAATCAGAAAAGTTTAATTCTTCAACATGATAATACGCGGAGAACAATTTTTTTGAGTTGCATAATCGATCATGTAATCCGGATCTGGCTATGTTCGACTCCTTTTTACTTAAACATTTGAAAAGTCATTGCTGAGGACGTCGTTTTGCAGAAATAACTTTTTCGATGGAATAAAGTCGTTGCGGAACAGTTAAGCAGTTAAGAAAAAATACGTTGAAAAATAAAATTTAAAAAAAATCGTTTGTCTTTTGTTTAGTTTTTAAGTAGAAAACTTTTTTAGTTGTCAGTAATATTGTTTTCACGACACTGCTTTATTTAAATATAAAAAGCCTTTAAAAACATCGTTCTTTATATGGGTGGCAATTTTTAAGTTATGTTTGTTTTTTAATTTGTACATACAACTAAAATTAAAATCCAGATATAATACTTACTTATTAATCGACTGACAACTCAATGGTAAGTCACTAACATCACGCATGAGGTCTCGGGTTTAAGACCGATGACCTGCTGTCCGGGAAGATTTTCCGTGATTTCTTTTTCCCCTCTAAGCGAATGTTGACAGACGAAGATCTTAAGTCACACCACGAACGCGGTCTTAACAATAATTCATGATCTGACAAAACTCTGGTAATTGGCGTTAAGCTATTGGGGGATGAGATATATTTCGCAAAAACAAATATGAGCAAAGCATTTCTCACGGTTCTTTGTATAACGTCACATCTTCTGAGCTACATATCACTAACTAATAGCCAATATATAGCGTAAAGAAAACCAAATTTCATTATAAAAAAGTTACAATTACATGTTTTAAAGTAACATGACAGTTCTAGACATGTCACATTCGTAAGTACCAAAATTTATTTACTCCGCTCTTTTTAATTCTACTTTTTGCAATTACTTTCATTAACTTCAAAATAATCGTGTACATATCAAGAAATCCGGAAGGGGTAATAAAGGACAAATTGCAAAATTTTCTCTGGATACTAGAGTTCTGAAAGAGGGTTTGGTCGCCGGAAGTTCCACTGGCATTTCAGATAATTGATTGCCTCCGTTGTCAGTAGCGCAACTACCAAATTAATTACGATGCGACAACGGATGCTGCGTGTTTCAGCACACTATAGGGTTACTAATTATTGTAGGGAGTAAAAATTTATGTCGCAACATGATTACGAGAACGAACAGCTCGAGAAAATGCAATCGCTATACAAAAGATGAGAATTATATAGAATAATGTATCTTCTGTTCTGCTGAACACGAAAATATAAAAAAAATATTCCGTCTTTAATTACATTTATTCAATAATTAATCTAAAAGAAAAAAATACCGTTTTATAACTATTATATATATATACATATATATAGGAACATAAAAAATATTTTTAAGTTAGTGTATTTTTATAAAATTACTATAGACATGCGCTGGCTTTAATGAATCACAATTTAGTAGAGTAAAATTAAAAATGAAGTCCACTTATTTAGTTTCAATTATTTCAGCTTTCAGTAATGAATCTGCACTTAGTTTTCCTAGCAAACAGAAAATATTTTGGAATTTCTAAGAATATTGTTTCGAAAGTGGTAATTAATTAAAATGTCTAATAATATTCGAATTTTTTTAAAATAATTTTATTGTTTTCATCTATTTACATAGGCAATGAAAAACTACCTTTTTTGGACAAGAAATATCGAGTTTTTGCAGTTTTGGTTCTTCATTATCATTGGGTTTTCGAAAAGTTCATAATGTAATTTTTCTGTTTTCCGTAGGTCGTTTATTGATATAAAGGAAAATTAATTAATTACATATTGCCCGTTTTTTTCGATAACCTTTTGCCATCTTTTGTCGAGGTTTATAATTCCTTGTACATAGAAAGAATTATTTGATTGGTGAAGGCCTTTACAAGATATTGATTAATAGCCGCATCTGAGCCTAATATTTCACCACGCAAGGTGTTTTGAAGACAATGAAATAAGTAAAAGTGTAGAGGAGTGAGCTCCAGAGGGTATGGTGGGTGTAACAGCACAAACTATCAAACTTGTGTGTGGTCTCGCGTTGTCGCAATGAAATGCTATTCCTTCACGATTAAAGAATTCTGGACGTTTCTGGATGATAGATTCATTCAAACTGTCTAATTATTGAGAGAATGCACTCGAATGAATTGTTTCATTCCTTGATAGAAGATTGTGAAACACGATACCTTTAAAATCATAGCACATTGAGAGAATAATCTTTTTCTGATGAATGTCTTTCTTTCGATGACGTTTCAGGCGAATCATTTAAAGATTAAGGTTGTTTATGGATCACATTGTTCTAAATAATCTACTTTTCCCTACCAGTTATCGGTCAATTCAAAAAATTATTGTTCTTCTCACATTTAAGAGGTATCGCAGTTCTTTACACGTAGACTCTTACGCGTATCGTATATATTTACACGTGCCGTCAAGTGAACTTCTTTGAGTTTATGAGGAAACCAAATATCGAGCTTCTTGACTATCATAGCTTTTTCATATGATTGTAAACGCTAGAATGATGGATGTTTAATGTTTCTGCAATCTTGGGCGCCGTGTGCTGTGGATTTAATTCTATTAATGCATTTATTTTGTTGTCATGAAGTTCAGTGGGCATTCGTAATCGAGTAGCTTTTAAAATCGTTTCTGGCATTAACCTTTTTGTAGAGCATTACCTCTGTAAACTATACACAAAATTTCATTCGTTCTTTTCCATACGGAAGTAAAAGAGTAAAATGTAATGAAAATGCACACTTTGGTTATTAATTTTCAATTATTATTTTCCGATGTCATATGGCATAGTACAAAGATAGATGCGAATGACTCTAGTACTTACAAAAATGAACTAACCCTGTCTGTTCACAACAAAATTTGTAGTAACAATTGTATTCGTATAAGAATTATTTTTTCAGTTTGCAGTATATATTAACAATATATCGTATCTTTTTCATAAAAATTTTGCCATTAAATTTGTAATAATAAACTATGGTTGAAAGTTGCTTAAATACCTAAGTTGAATGCATAAATACGTAGATAAATAAGAAATGATAAAATTTTGAGAAAAACGAAAATACTTACTCTGTTTTTAATAATGTTCATCCTTTTCGGTTAATTACATACTCACTAATTTAAATTCGCGATTCCAACAGGCTAGTCGAAGAACCTCCACGGTGCATGGTGAGCGAGTCTATGCGTTTAATCTTCTACCGATAATATCCTATATGTGTTGTGTTGGGCGAATATCGGAAAATTTGGGAGCCATTACAAAAAATTGATATGTGATTTTTTTAATAGAAGTTTAGAGAAGTTGTTGTCACACGAAGACGTACACTGCTTGAAAAATCTGGCCCTCTTGTCTTGGACGATAAGGAGGAAGGTGAAGTCAATTTTGTTGGGTGACACTTCTGACGAATACCAAAAGCGACTTACATGAGCAAGCGTTCCATAGCGTTCAGCAGTTTGATAGAATATTTTAAAAGGAAATTTAAAATAATGTTTTTACCACATTTCCACTTCAATACTGAGAATCATAGTGCGTTCTTAAGCAGAATCTAGTTTCGTCATTGAGAATTTCTATTTCTATTCTAGGCCACTCGGTATTCCATTGACGGATTTTTCTTCATTATTTTTAAAGTTATTTTCGGTGTTCAGTAGAGAGAGGTAATAGGGCTAGTAAAACTTAAGTTTAAAAGACCTTATTATGTGGTATATTGCTCCTAAAGCTATTGGGAGGCCTTTATTGCTAAATCAAATATTAACAATTGATTTGGTAGTTAAAAGCCGATCTTTTAAAGCCCAAAGTTTTAAGCAGTGGTCTTGGAGGGCAGTTATTCTTCTTTGGGTTCCACCACACCTCCTTTAACTTTGCTTGAAAACATCCGATAACGATAAATCAATTTCGATTTTCGTTGTTAGCTATTCAACAAGCGATGAATTGAATTCATCTCGACTAATAGCTTAGCCTCTTTGCAATTCGCTAATATTATGATAAATTCCACATTCATGGATTCTAGGCATAATAACGGCATTTAGAAAAAGTAATAAAATCAAAAAATATCGTTCACATTAATATAAAAACGTTTGTTGAAAGTTTAAATAGGTTCACCAAATGTTAATTATGGTCTCAAAATTATAATCAATTAATTAAGCGTTAAAGACATCCTGTTATGTAATATTCTTTTAATTTCTTGAATCTAGTAGAAGAAAATTATATTTTAATTACCTTGTAGTACTAACTTATATTAGTTCGAAAGAAGTTATCATAGCTTATAAGATATAATCACATTACCTCTCACATTCGCTCTCTACCTCTACTTTACTAACACGACATGATTACCTTAATGTAAATATCACAGAAATCGTGATGTCTCATAACTGTACTGTAAAATAGTATTAGTAATCGGAAAGGGTAAAATTTAGAATTTATAGAATAGTTTAGACTTGCTTATTTTGTTAGTTAATAGACTCCTACAAAAAATCATCTACCCCATCTGTCCTTATGTTTAGACTATAAGGCAAGTAGATAGTGATAATGATACTTATTAATCGTAGTGTGATATGTTGCAGTCACCTTCATTTAAATTCTCAAGGAAGGCATCTTCCTCATACTCCTTGAAATTGGATCCTCCGAACAAGCAAAAATTCAAAACGAAGAGGAAGCCGTTGAGTACTCCAGCTTCACCGAGCAGAGCACGCGAACCTCAATGCACTTGTATGACGGCCGAACAATATGCCAGACTGAGAGCGCAGGATCCTAGATATAGAGGTATTGTAATGCATTTTGGTAGTTTCAAACATTTTATCAAATTCTGTTGTTGGGGAACAAATAATTCACATAGCAATAGTTGATGTCCTTTATCTGAAAATTGAATAATTAACGTACTAAAACTATACCAAAATTGTCTATATCTGGTTGGCACTTAATAATAGATCTAGGAAGGAATGAATGCACATGTTATTGAAAATGTTTATGCTAATAAAAGTATTCTTTCTTTTTTCTTCATAATTATGGTTAACTCAGATTTAGCTTTGAATAAATTTTAGTGTGTATCGTTAAATTACTATCATTCACAATTTAGAGCTAAAATTATAACATTTAAAGACAACGAATTTTTCGGACGAATTAAGCAAATGGTTTTAGATGTTCTATGTTTTCGTGTTTTGTGCTTAAATTTAACAATGAGAAAGATGTTGCATGAATGAATTGGTTAAATATATTGAAGACATCAGACAAACAGAATCCCCATAGTTATAAATTTGGATCGTCATCTAATAAGTTCAAGCCTTTACGTTTTGTTATTCATTCCATTTCGAATTTGAAATAATTTTTCTAGTAAATATACTGAAAAACTTGAGTAATCGATCTATATCATTACTTAATTTGTATTATTGAGCGAATTAGAGAGAATGCATTTGAATTTAATGAACTATCTCATATCAATTTATCACTCCATGTGAAGACAAGAATTTTAAGACATTTCCATCAATCTTTTTCAATGAAATAAACAATAGCAGAAACGTTAGCGTTTAAAAGAAACTCTTGTCACCGTAATCATCTAGAGAAGAGAGGTAGAATACAAGTTTGTCGAAGAATTGATCAACAAATTAGTTCAATTTCGTCTTCGGAAGCAACTTTGCAAATTTTATCATTTAGTTATTTTTGTTCAGCACAATAATCATATTGCCCTTATGTAATTTTAAGATATCAATATTATCTTCCTTGTTCTGTGATTTTCTTCTATATTCGTCTGAATCTTTAAAATTTATATTGTATTTACTCATCTCTTAATTTTTATATTTTTTTGAACTCGTTTCTTGTTCACCTGTCTATCAAGTCTTTTTCCTGAGACCTCTTTTCCATTTAGTCAAAGAAAGTCCGGTGTTTTCCTTATGAATAGCAAAGACGCAAATTAAGATCAAAAGTCTTTGTATTTTGAATTACCAGTAACCCAAAAGCTTTTCTTAAGCTATATCTTTTCCACAGTTTCAATTTGGATAGCTTTTTATCAGTCTAAGGTTCGAAGTAGTTTATTATATGTATATTAAGGAATATCAAAATTAATAAAGACTTGGTCCTTTTGTTGGGTAGATGATTTTGTTTTGATAGCATTAAATGATATATACTGTGGTAATGCGCTCTTAAGAAATAGAAATTAATTCATCACACAACGGCCTTAGAATATTCGAAAGGCTTAGTAATACTGAATAAACAACGGTGAAGTATTGGTAGCACGAAATTATTATTTTAGCGATGTAGCATGCAATATATTGGAAGAAATACTGTCACAGCTTCTATTTTTTTAAATTCAGGCAATTCAGGCGAATCAAATTTAGATTAGATTAAGCGTGGAAATTTTAATTCTTTAATAAATCGCGTAATATAATCATTCCATTTTGACAAAACCAGTCAATAATGAATTCAAATTGGTACCGAGCTTTTAGTAGGAAATAAATAACCACCTCGCTTTTTTGCGTTGTTATTAAATCATTTAATTATATTTATTGTTCTATGAAATATTTTTGCCAATTATATGGGTGTATATCGAACATTTTGTAAAATATATTTTACCGTGCCTTAGTTAAATCTACAAATAATAATACATTACTAGTAATAAAGAATTTAATATAATTCTACCACAAATACTTTCAGTATGAATTGAAGCTGCCTATAAAATTATCTTTAAGTGATAATAAAGTATCCCCGACGAGTTCGTTTTAGAGGCACTAAGTAATTTCATTTTATATCTCAATAGGTTCATCAACACTACCAAGAGCGCAAACTAGAGCAACAGATACCGAAGTAAGAACTGATAAAGTCACGGCCGCCACTTCATCAACAAGTCTTTACGATAATGTTGGTTCTACACAAACTAACACCACACAAGGTATTAATTGAGTTTTTATTACTTCCTGCGGATTTCCCTTAGAACCCACAAACTTACCTTAACATGTAATATTGTGTAAACACGATAACATTGCATATTCAACAAGGTCCTCTGTCTACACAGTAAGATGTAAATAGAGTTCCTTAAAGGAATTTTTAATTAACTCTATTCCGGCTAATTTTGTATGTATATACTACCTCTTTGATGAAACATAGTTGTTAATTTTATTCATGAACGTAACTAAGCGATATAAGGAAAATATTTTACGGAGGACGTCGTTTAATTCGGACCCGCCTATTCAAACGAAACTTAAGGTAGATATGTAGATCATTTTATTAGTTTTTTAAAGGGAATTTTATAACGTTTACATATACTGGATATTGCTGTCTTTCACATACAAAGTCGAGGAATTTTCAGAAAAGATTAGGACCGTTAGAACTATTTATTTATCTTAATATTCAAACATTTCGTCAAAACAATAGCTACGTGGAAGCAAGTCTCATCAAGGTAAAGCTTTCCAATCAGATTAGGTTGTTTTCTACGTCTGTGATATTTTTTGTTGTTTCATTTTTCTACCCATCGTTTCATCTTTGGAGCATAAAAATATACCCAAGTTTCATCCACAGTAATAATATTCTATTTTTCATCTTCTCAATGAACACATTGGTTTCAGTACTTACAAATCGCTATTCTATTTGCCTTTTTTGATATAGTGTTAGCAAAAAGGAATCCAATGAACACAAATTCTGGACATGTTTAAATGTTAAGAGAGCAAAAATTTCGAGCAAATATTTCACTTTAATTTTTTTAGTATTTTACTTTAGAATTGCGAGATAGTTCAATATGAACCTGTGAATATATAATAGTTACTGTTAAATATACTATAATTATGGTTAAACATTTCTCAGTTAGCATACTCTTTATACCAGCAAAACAAGATATTTCTATAAACGATTCTACAAAAGCCGTCTTGTCTCAAACATGGAAAAAGTTTTTGTTGCAGATTTTCTCAAACGAACAGAGAACAATATTAATCACATATTTTTAGTATTTTATTTCATGCATCAAGAATCTTAGACGCACGACTACTAAGTCACAACTTTCGAATTTGTTCAAACATAAGTAAATAATTTGTGACACGTCATTCTATTTGGATCATATTTTTGTTTTTTAGTGTTTTGCCATTGCATAGGACTGCAGTAAATTTGATCCTGTTTGCCGAAAGGCTTTAATACATTGCTCTAGAAATATTTAAGTTAGATCTCGAAGCCTCTCTCGTCGTACAGGATAGTACGCATAAGCTTTCTTTTTACGATTTTCCCTTGCAGTGTAAAAATTTTATCCTAACAATTCTTGACCATTGTTAGATGATATAGTCTAAGCCCATCATTGAGAATTTTTTCAAAGTCGCCTCTAAAACTCAGCGTTCGATTCTGTTTGAAACCATTTTTTTTAAAGGTCTTTCTTGGATGAGAGTGTAGCTGCAAATTTCATGAGACTATATTCGGAATTAACGGACGGTGTAATAGATAATTCACATTCTTATCCTTAAAAATTCTGTCACAACTGTCACCACACGTGGGATGGCGTTATCGTTGTTAAGTTTCCTATAACTTAAGTTTGTTTTATGGCGATTTGATCCTTTATTAACGGACGGTAAAAAATCATTTGTAATAATTGTCAGTTACTGTAGTACCATATGGGACTTTGTACATATACACTTATATTATTTCCAAGGAACCTAAAAATGATCATGCTTTAGTGGAAGATTTTTCGTGTGCGTACTTTTTTGGAAATAGCGTTTCCTCCTTCAGGTATTATGTTCTTTATTGTTTCATCTCCGATTGTAGCGATACACACAATTTTCATCCATAGTAATAATCGCCGTCCACCACGCTTAACCTTCTTCTGTTTTCAGTACTCACAAATCGCGTTTTGATCCATAGAATCCAGCGAGCAAAATCTCTACACATGTTAAATGTTCATGCAGTAGAATGATGCTACTCCCAGCAGATATTTCAAAAATATTAGAGTCTTACGAGGTAGATAAACGAGCGAATAATTGCTGCTTAAGTGTCGATGTTTGACTCACTTAACATACTAAAGATCTTATGGACCATCTTACAATACACAGTTTTTCCAACCAATTTTTAACTCTTTATGTTATCGAAAACAAACAATAGGTGCAATAGGTGGTTATCTTTATTTTCAGTACTCACAAATCGCGTTTTGATCCGTGGAATCTAGCGAGCACAATTTCTACACATGCTAAATGTTCATGCACTAGAATGATGCTACTTCCAGCAGATATTTCAAAAATATTAGAGTCTTAGGTGGTAGATGAACGAGCGAATAATTGCTGTTTCAGTGTCGATGGTTGACTCGCTTAACATACTAAAGATTTTGTGGACCATCTTACAATACACAGTTTTTCCAACCATCTTTAAACTCTTTATGTTATCGAAAACAAACAGATCTTGCAATAGGTGATGATCTTTGATCTTTTGTTTTATCTAGGACGACTTTTAGAGGCACGATGACAATATTACAAGTCCAGGACTCTGTTAAATTCAAATAAACAATTTTAGACAGCTGTGAATTTGTAAAATGAAAGAATTACTCAGATTCTTGCTGCTTTTTAGGGTGTTGTAACTCGTCGCACAGGACCGTAGTAAATTCTATCTTTAGTTTCTGATTAAAGGTTATTAAAAATGTTTGTGGAAAATTGTATCTATGCCAATGTACAATACTAGATGGAATATTTCCATATTGTTGTTTTCTGTGCTTTCGTGGAATACAATGGATAGTTCAATGTAATATAGGAAAAAATCATTGCTCAAAGCGAATACTTCATAGTCTTTAAAATGCGGTGGTGTCTTAGTATTTTCTAATGAATTAAGAACATTCTGTTACTGCTCCCAGTTTTGGTTTATAAATGATTGTAAATATAACATATAAAAGCCTATAAAAGGTGATTATGAATTATATATGTACATATACATTCACATACATATGTTTACATAACTTCAAATTGATATTTTCATGCTATTATATCGTTTCACTTCTTCATTTTTTCTGTAATTCAATAATAAAATTTTAAAAATTACAACTGATTGTGAGAAATCTGATTATGAATATAATGAAAAATTAATACAGAAATGAAGAGTTAACGAATAAATTATAATGAAGACGTTACAAACCAATTGATTTGACAATATCATAGCAGTATAATTCTCAATGTTGGTGTTGCGAATGCTAAATAAAAAACTTTCCTAGGCGCCAGCTTCAATCATCAATAGACATCTGATATAAAACGTATGTATTATTGTAACGTGTGTATTGAAAATGCGATATTGCTGTTTCTTTATCAATTTTCTTTATATATATATATATATATATATATATATATATATATATACATAAGGAAACGCGCATATCCGCTGCTCTTTATTAGTGCATACTAATAAAAACCAGTTTCTGTCTTTGAAAAATATTCGAGGATCGTCCTAATACGAGGGTAGCCGTTTATATTTATTATTAATAGCAAACAAAAAAAAATTATTATCGAAAATAGTTTCATTGCTTTTCAAAATATTCTCCTCGAAAATCAATGCACTTTTGCATTTGTTTCAACCAATCCGAAAAGCATTGCTGCCACTGTGAAGGCGGTATCTCTAAAATATGAGTTTCGAATGCCTCAACTGCCTCTTCCGGCGTAGAAAACTATTGACCACGGAGTTTATTCTTCACGTGTGGGAACAAAAAGAAATCACAGGGTACTAGATCAGAGCTGCCCGGCGGATGGCTCATCAATTCAATGTTTTTCCCGGTCAAATATTCAATTGTTTGAACCGACCTGTGAGAGCTCACATTTTCCTTGTGGAGAATGATCTATCGTTTTCGGTTTGTTTTCCTTATTTCTTTCAAAAACTTTTGGCAAACAAATAGCTGTGTACGAAAAAACAGGCGATCATTTGTTTTGATGTGCTTCGAGCGCAAACAACTTTTGTTGGTCTTGGCTCATCTTGGAATATCCACACAGTCGACTGCTGTTTACTATGGGTTTCATACGTACAGATCCAGGATTCATCACCTGTGACGACTTTATAAATGTTCTTTGAAGCATCGCCATTGTATTTTTTGTGCATTTCTTGGCACCAATCGACGCGAGTCCTTTTTTGAGCGGTTGTCAAATTATGCGGTACCCAACGTGAAGATAGGTTCTTAACGGCTAAATGTTCATGCAGGATCTTATGCACGCTGGTGTTACTAATACTTAGAGATGTCTCGATCTCACGGTATGTCACATGATGACCTTGCATTATTAATTCAGACACTGCATTAATATTTTCCGACACAACATTGGATTGATTGATAATATTCTTGATTGAAATATTTCAGGGTTCAACAAATATTGTACAGTTTATTCTCATAATAGAAGATTTTAGAAAGCAATTATATAAAATTGGGTATAAAAACATTATTATTTATAAATTTTAGAAAACTAAAACATAAACATATTACCACATGGTTTAATAATACAGTTTCATTTAACAACTTTGGTTTTATTTTAATTACATTCCTTAAAATAGTTTTGTGTTTCTACTGCTATGATTATGTACTAAATGTAGTGAATAAAAATCGTTTCTTAAAAAAGAGGTAGAATATAAAAGAAAGCTGTAATAAGTTGTTTCAAAATATGTCGGGCCAAATTTTAAAACTACAATAACATGTGCGCTTTACATTATCTTTTCAATGAATCTAGATACAAAAGGAACACAACGAGAAGGAAGTCAAGTGAGACAAACTAGAGATCGAGCTATTCAACAACAATCACAAGAAACAAGTACCATGACATCGAATACAGCGACAGGACCAAAAACAGTAACTGCTTCCGTTGGTACTCAGAATAACGTCGGCTCTCAGGTAAATCGAAGAAAGACACTCAGTTAGAGAAAATATTTACTTTGCTATTACCTTACTTGAAATTCGTTTATTAAGTATCAATTGTAAGTAAATTTTTATTAACATTTATTATTTTCTATATACAGGTCAGTCAAACAGAAACCCAATCTCAAACCCAAACTACGGAATTATCAAAATCAGAAGGAACACAAGCAGGAGGAACTCTTCAATCAAACACGAAAACGTCTTCTACTTCAACAAGACCACCATCACTAAGAGAGCATCACGTTTTGACTAATACAAAATCAGTTGATTATTCAGACATGGATATGGTCAGAGATGCTGAATTAAGGGCAGTTCATCACCACAATATGATGAATAGTGCGATTGGTTCCAGAAGGAGCAAGTCTAAAAGCACCGAAGACATGAATAGAGAGAATGGTATTAGTTTGGATAGTAATACTTTAAAGCGAATGTTAAAACCCATGCCAAGTGTTGAGAGCCCCGTTACGTCGCCGGAAATGGGGAGGAGGCGATATAATATCTATAATACACATTATCACAGGCATGGTAATGGCGGGAGGCATTCAGAACCAGAATCCGGTCATCCACATCCTAGGTCTGCAATGGCACAAAATTCCAGATTTTCAGGATCTAGGTAAACTTATATATAAAATTTAAAATATTGTATATTAAGGAATAAATAAAGCACTAACGAATAAATAAGTCTACTTAGTATAATGAAAATTCAAAGAGAAACGACTTTAACAATCAACTAAAAAATATATTTTTAATAATACTATTGCGTAAAGCATTTACATTATGTGGACCTTCAAAACCTTCACTCATGAGTAAATCAAATTCGATTTTTATAATACTGTCCTTCATGTTGTAATTGGTATTTCATGAGTTATGTTGGGATTGAATTAGTTTAATTTATTAAAGTTCGTTCCCAACAATTTTCTATTCTGTCACAGATGTCTCATTATTCTATTTTATCCAAGATGTTTTAGTCAATGCCGAAATGAATTTTTTTGATCAAATATTTTCTTCATTTTATGTAAACCAAAATTGAATTTCTTTACATTGTATATGAATATTATGTATTAGTCAAGCATAAAAGAAATCCTTATGCAACTGCAATGTTTGAATGTGACTTGGGCGTGTCGAATGTACACTATGGTGGTGATATTTGCCATAGTATATGTTGTATATGTATAATACGAAGATAACTTCTTGCACCCAAAATATTAGTACAGTTAGTATACATATTATTTAGGATTACAAGGTGAAATCAAATTAATTTTGATAGTACACTAATTGGCTAATTATAAAATAAAAATAAAATGTCGTCTGGTTCTGATGGCATTTCTAGTTTGATTGCTCTTCAGCGTCCAATAGTATATGTATTAAATTCCATTATCTACTATCTTATTCGAATCCTCGGATCTGTAAAAGTCAATGAAGGTCTGTCCTATCTTAAAGCACGATTCCTCTTCTGATATGAATTCCAAATTCAAGTCTTAATAATTTTGCTAAAGCGGAACAAAATACGTATATTACAATTGAGTCAACTAAGTCATTCATCTACTATGTTAAAAAACGTATACCACACAGTTAAGATCTGGGTTTGAACCAACTGCTTTTTAACAATTTTATAAATGATCCTTCGAGTTTAATGTTATTACAATTTCTCGCTTCTATTTAAATTTTTTCATTTTTTTTTCTATAGGTTTCAAGAATATTATTTTCTTGTTGTGAATTTGAATTATTTATGTAGCCAGCTTCTAAATTATTAATTTTTGTCCTTCATTTGAATTTTTTAAAATTTTTAGACAATAAGAGTTACAATTACTATTATATAAAATGTAAAAGAGAAAATGAAACATATTTCATCTAATATAATAAAGCAAGAAAATTATTTAATAAAAATGAATTTCAAAAACAATGAAATTTTCTTCAAAACAGTTAATGTAAAGAAATGCGAGGTATTCTTTTATTTCGTATTCATTAAGTTTAATTCTAATTTCGTTATTTCTAATTTAGATCCTCGCACGAAATTGGCGCTAGATATCCTGGCAAAGGGGGTCTATATCTAGAATTAGAAAAAGGTTGTGGAGATTTGTCTCCGCCTTCAGATAATGTCTTATTTGATAATCAATGTTATGCAACGACACCTAGTTCCAGTAATGGAAATTCGGATCCAGAATCTTCACATTACCACGGAAGGCAGAGACACATACATCATCAGGTATTATTTTTATTTTTATAGAAATGCCGGCAAAGCTAAATTACCTGACGAGCCCTGGTTTTGGGCGAAACGGTCGTTGTAATTATTGCTTTGTTAGGCAGTAATATTCATATTTCGCATATCTAACGCACGTTCTGTTATATGCTGTTAAATTGATATGAGTGTTTATTTTGAAGTTTATTTTGAATGACGACTACGCTAACTTTCATTAAGAGTGTGCATCGGTTATCAACGAAATCTGCACTCTACATTGTTAGTATACAGCAAACCTTTGAGCGTAGAGTTAATTGGGAATAGAAATTAGGGGTTACAGAATAACTAATATAAACGGCCAACAAATTGTTAGCTGATTGACTTTTGTACACACACTTCATTTTTCAAGCATATACAGTCAAAAATTACTAATTTTCTAGTTAAATTTGCAATAATTTTTTGTTCTATAACTGGAACATCTCTTGTAATTATGTATAAAGCGGAAATATTTATTTTAAATGAACATCAATGTAAACAAGAAAAAGGTTTAATTAGTGAATACAGCTTTTTCAGACGCTTCTTTTATGAATTTATAATTTATCTCTGTAGTACTTAGTATGCAAAGCGAGAGTTATTGTCACATACTTTAATTAAGTGAAAGTAGTAATTATTGCAAAATGTAATTGTATGTTCGAAAACGAGTTAAAAGAGTTTTGTAATATATTATGAATACGAATTAGCTGCGAATGTAATTAGCAAGACACATTTTCCGTAATAGTAATTTTTTACTTCCCTTTCTTAAACGTTCATGGTATTAAACATATCGTTTTTCACGTCAGTTAATATATTCTTGATAATATAAGGCTGCTTGGCGCTACGTGTCATGGTTTTCTGGTACTAATGGCAAAGCTTTTTAAAGTCTGTAACGGAGGAGACATTTAAGTGTTTTCTTAAATGTAAATACAGTTCAGGATTTAGTAATTATATTTAAATTAATTTAAAACGAGTTTGATTGCGTTAGCTATTTGGAATATATGCATTAAATCAACAATTTTTAATAATAACCTCAATTTGTAAATATACAAATATAAATTCCACATTCATATGAATTACTTATAGCTTCTCTTAAATGAAAGAGAACTGTGAAAATCATTTTGAATAGCTTCAATTTTATTAATAACTCTTAGATTTATTGCTGTACTCCTTCATTATTTATGATTGCCTTAAAACGATTTGGCAATTTTGCAACACTAAATCTGAAAAAATGCAGCGACTTGGAAGTCAAGAAGTTCTCAAGCTAATTTTGATACACTATATCGTTATTAAAGGCGAAGATTAATTGATAGAGAGCAAAAAGATGGAAATCTGACGGAGTGAGACCAGGATAATAAGACGGGAGTAGAATAATCTTCTAATCTAATTCTTAAATAGCCGTTTTTCTAATATTAACAGTATAAAGGCGAGCGTTATCCCGTTGCAAAATAATTTCACGATGTCCTTCCGATATTCTTTCTTCAGTTACAGCCTTAAACTGACTAAGTTTTTGTCAATAAATCTTAGTAATGATGATAATATTCCTCAGAAGCAATCCCTAGTTGGCGACGTTCTCTTTGTCTCATCAGATGCACTACATCAACTTACGAATAGCATCAGATTTTGTTCGAGGATTTGTCTTTTGGTTAGGATCAAACCATTCTTTTCTGTTCTTGTTAATATGAAGGCAATATTTTCGTCACCAGTAATAATGTAGGGCAAAAGCGGTCGTTGTTGTTGACGAGCTAAACGATGAAGAACCAGCAAAGAGATGCAAACGCTGATAAGCTGTTGTTTTCGCTCAGAACACGTGGCAACCCAATATACAGATTGTGAACTTAACCAATGAAATGCAAATGTATTATTTTCGTATATTATGGATTTATTATAATCCACTTTAATAGTTAATTCGCCAATGGATTGGAGTAGATCATCATGAATCGAAGCATGCAGACGATCTTTATCGAAGTCCGATGGTCTTACCGTTGAGAATCGTTTATTTCAAAATTGCTCTCTTCAAACCGAGAAAACCATTTCCGTACTGTATTCTCCCCATTATGTTTTACTCGTAAACAGAAGAAATAATTTTAGCGACTTCCGATGCACTAACTCTTCTGCTGAACTCGAAAAAGGGATGCGTCGGAAATGTTTGGTTTTTTGCTTATTCAACACTCCATTTTCTTATGTATGATACATAAATAAAAGAATTTTTTCTCAATTTCGCAAATTCAGAAACTATTCAATAAAACAATAATACGATATTTAAATAACTTTACAAATAGTTGCCAATTGTTTCTTTAAAACATTTTCATCCTAGGTAATAAACACCTACGAACATATGCATCGACCTGTATATACCTACATTTACGTAGCTGGTATTAGATAATAGTTCATATTAGCCTTTTACTTGTAAAGTTTGTCTATTTAGTGGATAATTTCAGGAAAGCAAGTGAGCTTGGAGATTAAGTTTTTTATTATTATTCAACATATTTCCTTGCAACTTCAACTCTCTTAGGCCAACAATGCTGAAGTGCTATTATGCTTATTATTCTCAAAATATTGTTTCTTTGTTGCAATAAGTTCTTCATCCGACCGAAACTACTTTCGAGCAAGGAAAAGTTTGCATTTACGGAATTAGGTTAAAGTCATTTATCAGGAACATACATAAAATATAACCTGAATTCCCAGTTGATTCAATTTTTCGCGAATAACTTGATTGTTGTGAGAGAGTATATCGTCTTTACGTAAAGAATCTTTTTATGAACCATTTCAAGCTGTTTTTAAGAAGCCAGGTGAGTGCTTTGAATCTTAAATATGTTTAAAAGCATGAAAAAATGCGTTTGTCAAATGATAATTTGCAGCTGTTTGATAAGAACTCTGCTGAAACAACAACAATATTTCATCATAACAATCTTCACTTCTTATGGCCGATGAAATATTGTTTCCTTCTTGTTGTAGTCCTGAAGAAGATAGTATAAACATTATCAAAAGGCTGTAGTTTAATTAAAAGGGTACATCTTTTTTATTGGCCTTGACTGCTATTCACAACTCGAATTTTTAGACTTAAATAAATATATTAATTTTGGCACTAAAAAATATACCTTGACTCATTAAAATATTTATATAATATTTATTTAAAATATAAAAGATGTATTAATGTACCTAATTCTATCGTGGGTTCTGTAATTTAGACGTATAATAATGAAAACTATGAAAGAAGGTGTGACTGTACTGATCACATTTGGAATTTCACTTGCTAATTATCGTGAACTATTCAATTTAATTTAATCTCCCTGTGTTAGTATGGAATAGCACATTAGTGAGCATCATGTTGCAGGTAAAAGTGAAATCTTCAAATCAAATAAAATTACTCCGGATGTACTGACAGTACAGTTGAGTTCAATTTTATGTCCGCAATGGCGTTTTCAATGTTGGTCTGCAAGTCGTGTAATATTACTGATTTGTTGGCGTAAACTAACGGCTTAACATAACCCCATAAAAGAAGTCTGGGAGTGTTAAACCGCATGAACATAGAACATAAGTAATTGGTTAATTTCTAAAAGTATTCAATTCACCAAATTTAGTTGAATTTGATGGAGCCTGTGGTTGATTGACTTGATCAATAAGGTTGATATATAACCCCTTTCCACAATTAACTATTTGTAAATTCTGTATACGCATTTCGACAACCAAGTTGTCATCATCAGCAGATAATTTCAAAGTGTCGCACCTGGTAAAACACGGCGAAAAAATTGTACGAAAAAACAAACTCCGTACGCGATCCGCACCGTTGAAAAACAAGATGTGCACTGTGTCTGTTTCACAAGATTTTTAAAAAATACTTTTACTTAAACTAACATGCACTACATTGAAAAAGGTTATTATGGTCAAGGAAATGTCTGTGTGATTTATGTGTGTTTTATGATATTGTTCCTCCTGTCTTTCAGTAGAGAGAAGAGAGGGGTTTGCAAGGGCCCGGCGTCATTAAAGTTTACCACATGGCTTAAATTCTTTAAGATGTGCATGCTTTCATACGCGTCCAGTTCGCGATAATTGTACACGTTCTTTATCAAATGTAAACAATCCATATTAACACTGTGGTTATTTTCTAATACATGTCTCGCTATACCCGATTTTTCCGGTCGGTTGAATTTTATGTGCGAAAGGTGTTCTTTATACCTGGTTTCGATCGATCTTTTAGTTTGGCCGATGTATTGTCTATTGCACTCTAAACATTCAATTCGGTAGATTCCCGATTTTTTATTCTCTTCAATTTTGTCTTTCGCATTTCCTAACAGCATTTTAAGGGTATTATTGGGGCGGGAACATACTTTAAACCCGCGATCTTTAAAAATACTATTCAGATTTTTTGTCACACGATGGAAAGGTAAACAAACAAAATGCTTTTCCCGATTGCTCTGTGGTGAAAGACATGTGGTGTCACGGATTGTTTTTCTTATGTTGGCCTTTCTAATTAATCCATTGATTATTTCCGAATCGAAACCGTTGTGTACCGCGATATTCTTAATGAGGTTCAATTCTCTTTCATATCTTACTTTTGTTAGTGGGAAATTGATCAAACGATTAATCAGAAAATTGAATGAAGCCATCTTCTGTTGCATGCTGTGATTTGAGTCAGCCGTAATGAATCTATTGACATTGGTTTCTTTTCGGAAAATATCAATTTCTATTTTGAAATCATTCCTAATAACTAAGGTGTCCAAAAAAGGCAACTTGTCATTGTTTTCTTTTTCTACTGTGAATTTGATTGTCGGGAATTTTGAATTTAACTGTTTAACGAAATCATTTAAGTTGCATTTTTGTGTATTGAAAACCGCGAAAATATCATCGACATACCTGACCCAAATTCTAGGAAAATATTTAGCTTTATTTTTTAGTTCTATTTCAAAGTTACTCATAAACAGGTCCGCTATGAATGGAGAAAGACAATTGCCCATTGCAGTTCCCTGTTTCTTTAATAGATTAATTAGAAAGGCCAACATAAGAAAAACAATCCGTGACACCACATGTCTTTCACCACAGAGCAATCGGGAAAAGCATTTTGTTTGTTTACCTTTCCATCGTGTGACAAAAAATCTGAATAGTATTTTTAAAGATCGCGGGTTTAAAGTATGTTCCCGCCCCAATAATACCCTTAAAATGCTGTTAGGAAATGCGAAAGACAAAATTGAAGAGAATAAAAAATCGGGAATCTACCGAATTGAATGTTTAGAGTGCAATAGACAATACATCGGCCAAACTAAAAGATCGATCGAAACCAGGTATAAAGAACACCTTTCGCACATAAAATTCAACCGACCGGAAAAATCTGGTATAGCGAGACATGTATTAGAAAATAACCACAGTGTTAATATGGATTGTTTACATTTGATAAAGAACGTGTACAATTATCGCGAACTGGACGCGTATGAAAGCATGCACATCTTAAAGAATTTAAGCCATGTGGTAAACTTTAATGACGCCGGGCCCTTGCAAACCCCTCTCTTCTCTCTACTGAAAGACAGGAGGAACAATATCATAAAACACACATAAATCACACAGACATTTCCTTGACCATAATAACCTTTTTCAATGTAGTGCATGTTAGTTTAAGTAAAAGTATTTTTTAAAAACTTGTGAAACAGACACAGTGCACATCTTGTTTTTCAACGGTGCGGATCGCGTACGGAGTTTGTTTTTTCCTCAAAAAATTTTATTAAGTACAATTTTTTCGCCGTGTTTTACCAGGTGCGACACTTTGAAATTATCTGCTGATGATGACAACTTGGTTGTCGAAATGCGTATACAGAATTTACAAATAGTTAATTGTGGAAAGGGGTTATATATCAACCTTATTGATCACCAAATTTCTCTTTTAGTAAGTTAATTGTTTGATTGCTAGTACGTCAAATGGCACTATCTTGTTGAAACCACGCGTTATCCAAGTAGAAGGCATCTAATTTTGGCCGAAATAATCTAGTCAACATTTAGGGGATAGCTAGTTTCATTCTACTCACAGGGTTAGCAGCATCGAAAAGCAATACCTAAAGATTCCTCTAGAATGAAATGTGTACTAGACGACCAATTTAAGTGTATGCAATGCTTCATTATGTATTAGATCTGGCCAATCGTTTCGACCAGGTACGGCTGTTTTGCTTATTAACAAAGCTATTAAACCAGAAGTGAGCTTCGTTACGGAAGATGATTTTTTTTATGAAATTGGGAATTGTCTTCAAGTTTCTCTAAAGCCCAATTACTGAATTCGCGCATTTAAAGCAATCTTGTGAGCACGTAGGGCAAGATCTTTTCTCGAAATTCGTTATAAAGGTATTGGAAATGACTAACAGCTTGACACATCTGGAGCTTTGTCTCACTAGCAGGAGAATTTTATGAAGTGCAATTCAAGTGAGAATTTTATGAAGTGAATTCACTTCAATTTTTACACAAAATGTTCAATTTTTTTCAATTCGAACAATTATAACGACCGAAAATTGGAGTTAATGCATGTAAAGTAAAACAACTAAATAATTTGTAAACTTATATAAATGCTTCGTTGGTAATGGGAAACCCCTTGGAGAATTTGAGTATCTTTACAGGTTATTTTGAATGACAATATATTTTTCATTCTATAGTTATTTAGTTTAAGAAAATAGTTATAATTCAAAGCTGTTATTATTTTATGTTTTTCAAGGCATTTTTCATATATTCATCTAATTCAATTAATAAGAAAAACCAAAAATATTAGGTTATTTTGAAAGGACAATACAGTCATTCCTTATTTGTCTTTAAAGGTCACCTATTATTCTTTCTGATCTGATATTTTTGTTTCTAATGCAACAAATATTGAATTTAGAATGAAATAAAATTGTTATAATTCTATTCAATTTTTCTTACAGAATTCTAACATAACGCCAACGCCTGGTTCACCTACAAGCAGACTTCTGTTGGAGTATGAAATGCATCTTAGAAACACATTAGCCAAAGGCATGGATGCCGAAAGTTATAGTCTTCATACATTCGAAGCTTTATTAACCCAAAGCATGGAAAATTTAGGTAAACATATTTAAAAGAATATATAATGCATAGAGAAAAACTAACAATGCTTGCGTCCTTTTAGAATTTGCCGAAAGCCTTCCAGGGTCAACACAACGCAGTCCTTATCCGACTCGGAGAAGTAAGCAGCTATAATTAATATTTTTTTTATTCTTTCAATAACATTTTACTATTTCAGGACCAGCTTCAAGTGCTTCCACTAATAAATCTTCTACACTTCCATTATCACACAGACTGAGTAGTGGTAGAGATCGTGATAGAGACGGATACTACAGCGATAGAAACGAGTTAATGAGAGAAAGGGAGAAAGAAAGAGAACGAGACAGAGGATATTTGAGTGATCATAATTCCAGGTAATTTTTTTTAAAGCGTTTCCAGATAATACAATAAATGAAAGAAGGCAACAGTAAGTCAATAAAGAATCATTTATTAGACAATTTTTAATAGTGCCATAATAGTCCAGCCTAATTAATATAGAGAAGACTTCCAAAAGCAATTATTTACTACTTTTTAATATAACTTTTCCAGACACGTCTTTGGTTTATCTTTACGTTATAACATAATATTGAACTTTTAGCGCACTCTTTATTTCTTTAATGTCAATCTTCAGTATTCTTATTGACTGTGAAGTTTTTTCTTTATTCATTTTAGGAATTAGAGGGTATATTCGATACGGTGCTGATATTTAATAGTTGCAAGAAGTTTCAATACTAAGTCTGTGCTAATATGTGCAACTTGTCCACAGACGACTGTAAACAATTCTTTTAACATTTTAGCGAAATGATTGGGTGTTGCAGCATTTACCATTCATTAAATGTAGTAAATGATGAAGAAAATTCTTCACCATTAACCAAGGGATGCAATTTGAGGGGTTTAGACTGTTTTTATCAAAAATTTAATCACGGTTTTACTTTAAACAGTTCTGTAATTTAACTAATGCATATATTTGCATAGATAAATGTTGTTTTGTGCTTACGCATAAAATGTGTTTCGTGTAGATCGGGTTTTTATGGCACATATATGTAGGCAAAGGTGAGAAATGATTGAAGAATCACAAACTAAAGCCGTTGTTACGAATCGGACTAATAAGTGTCATACATGGTGTTATATTTCTTTTTGTTTAATTTATTATAAACAATTTTCATAAAGGACAATAGGTAAATCATATTTAATCACTGAAGGTTGATATATAACTCCTTTCCACATTAATTTTCGTATTTTGTGTATGTATTTCGACAATTAAGTTGTCATCATCAGCAGATAATTAAACAGCGTCGCACCTGGAAAACTACGGCAAAATACCCGTACGAAAACAAATTCCGCAGACGAACTGTACCGTTGAAAGCCAAAACGCACACTGTGTGCGTTTTGGCTTTCAACCACAGCTCCATCAAAATTATCTCTAGGTAAATCATGTGATTAAATTTACAATAGGATACGCAGGAAATATTTTTTGTAAAATCTTTCCAAATATATGCAGTTTATAAAACTAACAAGAAAAATTATTTAATCAAACTTTTTTATTAGGCCCTTTGGTTTATTACGTTTGAAGTTACTTATTTCACTATCCACATTTGATTGCTCACGAAAACATGTGTGTGTACACTAAGTCAGCCTGGTATTTTTTGCAAAAGCATCCCCATTTTTTGCAAAAGCATCTCTGATTTGACTGTAGGTATTTGTACATCACTTTCCAGAACAATATTTGGAATATACCATGACGCATTATTTATTGTCTTGACGTAATTTTGAAAACATTACAGTACTATGTTTGACTTGCTTCAGTCCCAACTATATATGTATTTTGTGTTGCGAAAGATGAGCGTTTGACATACCAATCTTCGATTGTTGTGCTTTCCTAGATATTTGGTTTTATTTGCTTGCTTTAGTTGATGAATGTTTAAAGAAGTGGATATTTTCTTTCTCAGTGCGAATGGTGCGTGTGTGTATTTCCTTCCGCTTGCTTTGATTTTCCACTTTGTAAACCGCATATTTCACTGAGATTTTTTTACAAGTTCCTGGGAGCTGTGATGAATCAATACTTCAGGATAAGTAGGTTGTATCCTCTATGAATGAAGGCATATCTGAAGAGAACTGTAAATATAGTATTGGATTCAAAGCACTTTATTGAAGACTTCCAAACTCTATATGACATAGGTTCACATATTCTGGTTTACGTAATGTGCTAGCTGTGAAAGGTAGTTTTCCTTAATTTTAAAGTACGCTAGCAATGTGTCATGCTATGTCAAGGGCCTGGTTAATATAATAATATATAAAAATATAAAACAATTTTACAGTTATAAGTTTTTATATTCCACCGTGTTGAAATTTGGAGATATTTTTAATGTCAGTTTGTCCATTAATTTATAGATATGCTTATAAAATAAAAATAAAACAAATTAAATTTGCATTTAAATGACATGGAAATATTAGCTGAAAAGTATTTATTTGAAATATTTCCTTAACAGGTGAATATGATGTTTTGACCTATTTTGTACTGTTTGTATACCCTTCCTTGAGATAGACTAAAAATTCAAATTTATTAACATTTTAATGTTAACGTCTAAGAAATTGAATCTTTCAATTGTTCCAGTCTCAAGTGCGGATTTTGTTAAGCTATATCGAATATATGTAATTTAAAAATGTATTTGATTGTCTTTTTGTTCCAGTAAAAGATGCAATAATATCAACTATCTTTGCCAAAATAAGTGAATTTTTAACATTCTGTGTATTCATTAAATATTAGTCAGTAATATGAATTTTCATCGAACAGAGGTCGAACCAATTCAATTTCTAAAAAATTTCAAAATTGTACATTTCATGCTTTCTCGAATTACTTATTCAACGTTATTTTGAATAGATGGAGAGTTTAATGATTATTTAGTAGTAAAAGCCCGATTTTTGATCGTTCAATATTTCCCTAGTTATAATTAGAAATGATTGCGTATAGGCGGACGTACACTGTCACCGAGTAAGTGCAGTTTTTCTTAAGGAATACATTTTGTCTCAGCATGTGTCTACGTATGTACATATATATGTATGTACATATATGAGGGGATACTCAAAAATAACCCTAATTGCTCTATAAAAACCTGCATCTTATTTTTTTAACAAAATGACCTTAACACCTTCAATCGAATCGATGATTTCATTGTTAGAAACATTGTTCGAACTCGTTTTTCTGTACGGCTGTGAGCTACTGTGCCGCTGTTTTCTTCGCCTTTTCCACATCGTTTAAACGATGTCCTTTTATGTCCCTCTTCATTAGTGGAAACAAAAACAGTCGCACTGAGAAGGTCAGGTAAGCCGGGGGCGCGTGACAAAGGGGTCATGCTGTTTTTAGATAATCAGCCCAAATGCAGGACACGAACTTCGCGACGACTCTTATCATCCCAAATTTTCCCGATA
Source organism: Dermolepida albohirtum (assembly GCA_031893035.1). Taxonomy (NCBI): domain Eukaryota; kingdom Metazoa; phylum Arthropoda; class Insecta; order Coleoptera; family Scarabaeidae; genus Dermolepida; species Dermolepida albohirtum. The sequence continues at coordinate 158,262 of JAVIWB010002874.1, read as the reverse complement.
AAATTCGCTGCACTGAGCTCCAAATTATTCCAAATAACTCTGCAATTGCTTCAATGGTTCGTCGTCGATTTTCAAATTCAATTGCACGAACTTTCTCGACATTTCCATCCGCTTTGGAAGTTGATGTCTTCAAGTGATATTTCACCTTCCTTGAAACGAGAAAACCATTCGTTTACTTGAGTATATTCCATAGCGTCATCCTTGTAAGTTGTTTGCAACATCGAAACGGTTTCTGCCGCATTTTTTCTCAGCAGGAAACAAAATTTCACAGCTGCACGCTGTTCACTTAAGCCTGATGTAACAAAAAACGACGAATAAACGAAAATGTTTTTATAAGAAATGCAATATACAAGACACAACCTTGTTCAGCAAAAGAACCGACTGCACCGAACGCAGAATAAGTTGCGTCACGCGCACCTAGCGGCAGAAATTTGTCCTAATCGAGCCCATTCCCTCGTATTTATGGGGATAGTTTAGGAGAAAACACAAAGTCATCACTGACTATATGCATATAGAAAGCAAAGGATATACTTTAAAATTATTGAAATTTTTGGAAATTAACGAACTTAAAATATAAATGAACAAACAAACGAACGAAAAAAATGAACAAACAGAGGTAAAGGATCCACTCTTTCTAAATTTGTATATTTTATTTATTAATTTATTCCATATTGTACATATCTTTACAGCTCTCCAATATACGTTAGAATTTAGTTTGCGTCAAACACTTGAAGAAGCCCTTGCGTGGCATTATGTGCAATATTTAAAGTGAATTTATTACGTATTACCTCTCGATTTGTGAAAAATTGCATTCCAATAGAATGAAGAATGTACGTCTCTTATACGAAGGACTGAATGTTATTACTTCCTTTTTAGAGGATGTTTACTTGAGTTTATGCAGTTTTATTGGTGACATTCCAAGATATTATTCTGATGTACAGGATTAGCACGCAGTCGGCTTATACATCTCAAATGATAACAGATTATGGAATGGATTTATTTCATAAATATACTAAAACATACGACTTATTATATAAAGTTAAATTAATGGAATGTTGTAAGCCCTTTAGAAAATAACTTCTGCTTTCTTGATTCTGGGCTTACATTTGTAAAGATAAAATTTGATTTCTTTAAGAATTTTATATAAATTTCTCTGACTTGTATATAAAATGCGAGACTGCTGATATGTCGAACTTCCTGGACTGAGTTTAATATCTTCCCTCATTCTTTGTAAGTACTCGGGCGTGCGCAGTGTTCTTGTCAGTGCGAACACATTACCGTCATTTCCACACGTCTTCACCCAAGCCAATGTCGTTACATACTACGTTACGCTTCTGCCACAGATATTTTTTACCTTTCTTCCTTTGTGTCGCCCAATACAAGCTATTTCGTCTACGAAATATTTACATATGTTTGAAATCTCCATGCTACCCATAAATGTTTCATATCCTACGACGATGAGGTCCAAAAGTATGTCATTTTTTGTCGTGGTTCTTTTAAACTATTATATCCATATAATGAAGGATGAATTAGATATGGTAGATACAAAAAAGACATTGAAAGACCATATGTGGTTTTTCTATGGCGAAGTGTATATTTTTGTGAATATGCGTATCAACAGATGCTGTCATTTATCAATGATATAACGCTTTATGCCATAGCTGATTATATCATTCACACGTGTCTTAAAATTATTAAACCTTCTTCATAGAGTTAAAAAAATTGGGCTTTAGTTTTTGCAGAATAAATGATTTTCACTTAGTACATTTTGTATGTAGTCTTTGTAATAAGTGGGATAGCCGCGTTTAACAGCTCGTATAGGAATTTCATTTAAAAAGTAAGATGTTAGCATTGATAGTGGATTCCTCATGGAATAAAAAATACAAAAAGGCACTAAAGAGAACTATCTTTGTATAAAATTAAACAGAAAATATTAAATATGAATGCTGAAATTATTATTTTGGAAATTTTGTTGCAGTTTCAGTTCGAGATGTGCATCATGCATTGGCGAATCGAGTAGAGCCCAATGGTTTCGCCATTCCGACGGTTGGCGTTCGGGTAGTTCCAATTACGGCTCAATGCAAAGCGTACCTCAGGGTCATAAGCGTTCACCCTGGGACTCATTACCATCTCTTCGACAGGACAGTAGTCTCAATGATAGCGGTTACAAGAGCAATAGGACGGATTCATTTGAGCAACGGTGAGTATTATCTGTGTCAAAGTTTATATGAGAAAAAAATTGAAATATGCTAGTTTTAACATTTATCGTATACATTCTAAAATACCAATTGTGTCACCTTACTAATTATTAGACGATATAGTTAGTCGTTAAGAAAAAATCTGCAAAATTCTTATTTTTTCGTCTTATTTATGATCAAGAAATATATATTTTTTTAATAAAGCATGTATTGTAGTTATGATTTGATAAGAAGGTATTTTTTTCTATTAACTTGTCGAAATTTCTAGTTTGAATTTATTATAATGCAGTAACGACACCAATAGTCTTCTAAAATTACAGAAATTGCCTTTTGAAAATTTCCATGTATTTGTAGACCATAGGTAATTTTACACCTCAATAAACTACATGCATAAGAAATTTGTTCCTTTAAATTATAATTTAATTACAACATTATTCCAATATTTATAAATACCTAAAGTACAAAACAAAAATTAAATTAAAAACCAAATAAATATTGGAAAAAGATAAATTTCACTACTTAAGAATGGTAAAAAGCTCCAAAATAGAGTAAACGAGACCATCTGCAACAGTTCACGACGAAAGCTATATATACCTCAATACTTACAAATACCAGAGAGGGTACTAGGAAAGTTTTGCAATACAGCTTTGTTTATTTAATTTTTTCAAAGTAATTTCCTCTACACTCAATACACCTCTCCATCCTCCAAAACCAATCTTTAAACCAGTTCTGCCAAGTTTCAGTAGGGAGTAAAGCACACTCGTTGTCCCAAGCCCGCAGAAGATCCTCATCACTGGAAAATCGCCTCCCTTTTAGCTTCATTTTCACATTCGAGAACAGTGCAAAGTCGCAGGGAGTACGATCTGGACTGTAGAGAGAGTGCTCGAGAAGTTTTAATCTTGTCGTGGTCAAACATTCGGTGCAGGCTTTGGCGCGGTGCGCTGGAGCATTTTCGTGATGGAGGAACCAGGTGTCCATTCTTGACTTTGGTCGCAGGTTCTTCATAGATCCAATAGCTTTAGGCAGACACTGTTGAGTATACCACTTAGCTGTGACTGTCTTCTGCGTGTCCAAAACGACGCGTTCTACAATTCCACTCGATTTGAAAAATACAGCTATCGTTTTCTTCTTTACAGATCGGGATTTTCTGACAACTACGGGTGTGTTCTCATCATCAAAGACCCAAACTTTGTTTTGAGCATTGGTCGGCATATCGTAATAGTACAGCCTAATCTCGTCACCTGTCACGATGTTGTTCACATACCGAGATTGTCCCTTATTAAACTTTTTTACTACCTCCCGGCAGCAAGTCACACGTCATGTCATCTTCTCTTCAGTTGGTCGATGCGTCACCCAGAGAGAACAAAGTTTCTTCACGTGCAAACGATCATGCAGAATAGAACGAATTGCTGATCCATTTAGGTCTGAAGCACCCTCTATCTGTTGGTAGGTCACTCGCCTGTCCTCGCCAAGTATTTTCCTCACAGTAGTAACGTTTTCCTCCGTAACTGACGTGCGTGGCCTTCCCGGCCTCTCGGCATCCTCCACAGTTAAATTTCCCCTTTGGAATTCTTTATACATCTGAATATCGTTGTGCGATGTGGACAAACATCACCTAGTGCAAGAGTCATTTCTTCGAAGCTCTAGTCTGTGTTTAAACTACGCACGAAATTATAACGCAAAACTGACCTTATCTCATTTCGTGACCACAATGCCATCGCAAGCACTTTACACTCTCACTGCTAATGAATAACTGAGCCCATCGACATGACGCGGCGTCTACTAATGCACGTATGAACATGTCTCAACATGCAGCAACAAGCAGCTCGCTACGACTCATTGGTGAGTCATATTGCAAAACTTTCCTAGTACCCTTTGTACAAGACAATTAATAAAATAAAACCAGAATATAATATTAAACAAACGTACGAGTTGCTTAAAAATGTACAAAATCTGCAAAATAGGGTAAACGGGAGCATCTGCTGCAGTTCGTGATAAAACTTCTGAATACTGCCTTACAATATTCACAAATACCAGAAATACAAAACAAATATTAAAATAAAAACCAAATATAATATTAGAGAAACGTACGATGTTCGCTGCTTAAGTATGGACAAAAGCGCCACTGTCAGTTCACAACCAAACCTGTTAATACTTCATTTCTTACACTTTTATAATGCTTAGTTCTTTATCTACATAGTTTTATATAATCGCATATTCTTGAATATACATGTCTGTAATAAAATTAAATTATTTTGCTACTTTCTATACTTTCTAGAACTCTTAGTAGTGACACAAAGGGAACTACAAAAGTTTTACAATAGAGTTTTAGTTTTCATAATTTGTCAAAACTATTTACAACACATCCTATACACTTGTTCGTTCATTGACATCAATTATCATATCAATTGTTTCCCGTTTCTTTTGAAAGCTTGGCAAATTCCTTATGCATGCCCTAGGAAAATCCAGTTTCCAAAGTTTCCTCTCCTTCAACCTATTCATCGCATGGACAAATAGTGCAAAGTTGTATGGAGCAAGGCCTCGGTTGTAAAGTGAATGTTTCGGCATCTTCGGTTTAATTATAGCTATGTACTGGAGACGCTGGAGTGTTAGGCCGAAGTGTTGTCGTGGAGAAAGAACCAAATGCTTAGTATCAAGCGAGAACGCATGTTTTTGAATGCAATTTGTTTCTCAGCGGATCGAGATTTCCGTTCAGATAAAAAGATTCAGCCGTTGTTATGTCCACAACATAGTAAAGCCAGATTTCACCATATGTTGAAATTTAACATTTTTAAATTTCTCGATCATTTCGCCACACCATAAAACGCGTTGTGCGTTGTGTACAAGCCTTCCTCACTGGAAAATATTCGTGTAGAATGGTACGAATTGCCGAAGAATCAATGCTTAGACATTTGACTACATCATCATAATTTACCTCTACCGTACTCGAGAATTTTAAATATTTTCTTCGGTAATTAATTAGATGGGAAGTACTGATCTTGGAAAAACTTCCAAGCCGAAGTTTTCTTTCCGGAATTCCTTGTACCACCGGAAATTTTGTATGATATGGACAATCATCTTGTTATCAGAAGCCATTTTCTTAAAACACCGATCAATATTTAATACACAAGTACAGTTGTAGCATAAAATTGGCTGGTTTGCATTACTACAGGTAGGGAGCAACTAACCCAGAAAGATCAAATTGTCGGGTACAGTATAGGTTTAAACAGGCAATCTACACTGAATTTATTACAGCGAGTAACGAAACTTTTTTGATGTCCTTTATATAGTATTATGATGGGTTTGCTATCGCCTTTTTCCAGATTAGTTTTCTTTCAACAGTTGTTCGTGTTTTTATATTTTCTTCTTTTACCTCTGTAGTTCTTCTTGAATTTTGTTTTGTAGTTTCTTTTGTTTCACAAAAACTTGGTTATTTTTATTTTACTTACCACTATTTAATTTTTGTTAAATACATATTCGATTTTCCCAAATAATGTTTTCTTCATTCTGTTCATTTTTTCTTTATTTTTGTTACCCATCACTTCGATTTTTTTGATATAACATATTTTTTGAATATTTTATTATAGACCTTTACATTTGCTTGCAGCGTTTGTTTTCATTATTTATTTCAATAATAAGATTTACTTTATTGGTGTCCTGTGTCCTATGTATACTTTCGTCTCCATTTTGAAAGCTCAACCGATGCATACCCAACAAGTTTGCTTGAAAATATAATATTTATCATTAGAATGACCTTTGTGTGTGTGGTTTCAAATATAATGTTGTAAGTTGCAAGCTTTATTATTTCACTAATTTGTAAATGAAATTTAACATTTCAATTGTGTAACATTTTCTTAATGCAAATAAATTATGCATATATACCGAATGTGTGGTTATGTTATATATATATATTGTCGATATAATACTTTTTTCCATTTCCTTACAGTAACATGTTTGACCGTCAAGACAGTCTAAAATCGGATTACATGAGTGACAGGGAATCTTCTAGATATGGTATAGTTCAACAAGCATCAATCGAAAGTGCGGATTCGCGCCTGTGTTATTTGACTTCATCGGAGGTAAGTAATTTTCCTTTTCCTCTTAAAATATTCGATTTGGCGGAAGTTAATTTCAATTTTTCCGTGTTAAGATGACGTTGCAGATATTAAGTCGATTATCAAGCTAAAACTCAAGCTAATCTGTACGTTCGTAATTTAAAACAAAATAAGAACTATCGAAGACTTTTATCGGTAAATGTAAAACGGAAAAAACATAATTTAGCAAATTTTAATTTCCTTCGGATGCGTCGCTGTTTGATTATTGCATTATGTAAAAAATAAACACAACTCTTTGGGATTTTATCGATTTTCCTATGTAAGACTTTTTAATATAGTTTCAAAGTGTAAAATTTGTTAAAAACAGTAATTCTTTAAACTGAAGTTAGTTGGCTTAAAATGATTAAGTTCACATGTGCTTGCACTTAATGCATGATTATATATATTTATCATATCATATATATATATGTAAGTATATATATATATATATATATATATATATATATATATATATATATAATCGTATAATTTTTAGAAATTAGTAGATGAACATACAAACATTTCAGGACATAAAGAATTTTCATATTGGTTTTAAAATATATTTTACGTAATATAAAATAAATCAATTGCAATAATTTTTCGTTGATTTAGTAAATCAATTTTTAGAAATTTTTAATTTTAAAGCGGGAATTAAATATTAAATGAATAAATTGTATATAATATTTCTATAAAACTAAATAAGGACGCTATTCTATTAAAATTTTTAAATTAATGTTATAAGAAGTGATATCATTTGTCACTAAATTTTATGATATAATAATCTAATCATATTTTTTCATCAGTAATAATTTATTCATCAATAACTTTGCTATTCTAACTTTTGTATAGTTTGTATTAACGATTTTCTCACCTATAATATGTTCATCATTAAAATAATATTGAAATACACTGCCCATAACAATTAGAGGATATTTGGAAAAATAATAATAAAATAAATAAATAAATAATATAAGACACGCAAATATTTTTATGTTGAAACTATAACGCTTTTAAACAAAAAACAGAATGTATTGATGCAGTTGCCACTGCTTGAGGGTATAAAAGCGCATATGCGAGCGATTTCGGCTACAGTTAGATTTTACCATTTTCTGTATCATAGCTAATCTTTTAACTGTAATTAGGGGTAATATTAGAAAGGCAACGCGATTTGACTCCTGTACAGGCTTGGAGAACCATAGGAAAGTTGGAACGTGGACGGAGACACCAAGCTGTTGCTATTTTTGCAGTTAGCTAAAGTGTGATTTCGTATTTATGGAATCGGTTTTTAGAAGCTGAAAATGTTCAGAGAAGACTAGGACAAGGACGCCCAGCATCTACAATACCAAGAGATGATCGACACCTAACAGTATTTTCACGTACAAACCGCACTCGTAACGCAACGCAGTTTAGAAGTGAGCTCGCTTCTGCTACGGGAAGAGTAGTGTCAACTCAAACAATAAGAAATCGTCTTTCTAACGTTGGTATGTATGCTCGAAGACCCCTAGTATGTGTTCCACTAACGGCTCTTCATAAAAGTCGCGAAGAATATAGGCTGAACAGCATAAAAATTGGAATCACGATGACTGGGCATAAGTACTGTTTTGTGACAAATTCTGATTCGCCTTAAATCCAGATAATAAGCATATTTTAATATGGCGTGTACCTGGAACACGCAATCAGTCACAATTTGTTCAAGAAAGGCCGCCATGTGAAGGTGGGAGTATAATGGTATGGGCTGGTATAAGCGCAGGAGGTCATACAGACCTTTATGTGATACAAAATGTCAACCCGACTGCTCAGAGGTTTCTGGATGAAATTTTGAGACCCACTGTTCTTCCGTACGCTGGCGTTATCGGTGAAAGATTCATTTTTATTGATGACAATGCTCGTTCACATCGAGCAAACATCGTGAACAAGTAGATTGAATAATTGAGAATCAATAGATTGGACTGGCCAGCAAATTATCTTGATGGTAATCCTATCGAACATAGTTGGGACGCCTTAGGAAGATGTGTTGCGCGTACAATTCAGTAATTTGAAATTGCTCTTATAGAGGAATGGAATGATATTCCACAAGAATTTTTTGATGTCCTGATTCAATCAATGCCGATGAGGAGTCGAATCTTTATTGCCGTTCTTGGAGATCGTACGCATTATTAGAAATAGATTTTTCGTAATTTTATCAGTAAAATTTCTTATAGAGTCTCATAAATGTGTATTCATTTCATGATATTTATTCACTCTGGTGCCTTAGTAGCTTTATAGTGTGCACAAACAAGTTCAAACGTGTCAATGCGTTCGGTTTCCTGCTTAAAAACGTTGTAGCTAAATATGAAAATATTTGCGAGGTGCTACACTCTTTTTCTACATTTTATTTATTTATTCTATTACCATTTTTTCAAATATCCCCTAATTGTTTTGACCAGTGGATAAAGAATAATGATTCAATGTTTAATAGATGTTTCTCAATAATATTGATGTTTGTAAATAAATTTTACTTGCATGCATGTAGTTTCCGCAAGTTTTGTAGAATTGAAGGACTGCAAGCACACCTTACATGCTGTATTCTTTTAAATACTTCAAGTAAAATAAATGAAGGCAACGTTGTCAATATATAAAAAAGTTTCCCATTGATGACTGCGAGAATTCAGCAATCCCGTACCTTTACATATATCTATAATGGGATAAAGTAAAATCTAAAATAAATGAGACCTGCGCTAATTCAATTATCACATGCAGATATTTTTTAATATATTTATATGCGTATTTATCTTATCGTAATTGTCTTACTTTGTTACTCTGAATTTTTTGCTTTTATGTTTGAATTTTCGTCCATTGGGGAAAACAAAGCACCTACTTAATATTACCGACGTTTCGGTGGATTTCTCGTTCTTTTTCATATTTTATTTAGTTGTTTTCCTTTTTTTCTTTTACACACATATATTGATTATATATATATATATATATATATATATATATATATATATATAATTGATGCATTTTTATTAATATTTATAAGTACTTACAGTTCCGTACGTAAATGTAAACGCACAGAAGCACCTAATTTTGTTAGGTAAAAATGTTGTAAATTGATGATTTTCAACAGAAAAAATGCATTAAAAAAATCCACTTATTAATTACATACAAAATAAATGTTTTGTTAAAGAAAAACAACTAAATAAAATAACTTGAAAAAGAAAAAAATCCCCTGAAACGTCGTTAATATGAACTAAGTGTTTCATTATTCTTAATGGTCGTAAATCGAAACATAAGAGTAAAGTCTATAGTTAGAATAAAACATATTTATAAAGGAAAAGAATACGCTATCTTTACTTATTGTATAACCATTTTGATTTATATTGTTTTAAACACTTAAGCAATATTTAAAATCAAACTTCATTCTAGTATAACGTTAAATATAAATCATGTAATTTGTCTATCATTGAATGATTGTAAATTTAACGTTATACAAAATCTTGTGAACAAAGATAGTGAAGAATGAAGAATTTGTATGAATGTGTATATAGCTCGACGGTGGGAATATTGTATTTAAAAAATATTTTGAAAATAATATAAAAAGGTATTTTTATTAGTGGTATTTATTATCTGCTTGAACAGATGATTTTCTTATTGAGGCTAACTTTTATTATATTTCAAATGTCTTTCACAATATCATTTGTTAACACATGAGACACTTTTTCTGATTTTTGTTTCAAAACACTACCAATTTCGAAAAATCTTTGAGCAACGAATCATAACAATAAACATATTTTGTTGTTTTCCAAATGTCAAAGAAGACAAAGGGAACAACAAAAATCACAAATGAACGATGAACAGTAATGATAAATGGCAGATATAAAGATAAAATAGAAACAAACACAAGTGTCACCAAACTATGATGGTCAAACGGCTCCAATCTGGGGATTTTTAAGATTCCAATTACAGACATATTAGCCTTTGTTACCAAAGTAACCTAAATTACTAAAAAATCAAAATAGTTGAGTAATTTTGACAAAAATTATTTTATTTGTTTAGTATTTCCTCTTCAACAAAAATATAATATCAAAATCAAATTACATTTTATGTCGCCAAATACAATGATGGTAATATTGCTATCGTTGCCTTTGGAATATCTTCAATTCGTTTAAAACGATGTTTTGCATTGCCAAATATAGCCTAAAGAATAAAAATATTTGCAAGAAACTAAATCAAGCATGAGAGCGCAGCGCCAATTGAAAGAGGAGAAGGTATGTTATCGTACAATAATCACGAGTTGCCTTCGTATTCTACAGATGTCTTTGCAATGTCCAATTCAGTACAATTTTTGGTCATCCGATAATCATGTGGAACAGACTTGGAATTAAGTCCTTCAATCGTCGTTTCAATTGAAGTATATGAACCTGTATTATCATCCACATCCACTGCTTTCTCTGAGTCGTCAATGCCGCTTAGAAAATTGTGTTTATGATAAGCGATTATCTATGTCAGTAACATCATGAATGTCAAAAAGAACAATCTTGATTTTTGATCTGAATTTTCGACATTTTCGCTCGTGATTCCTTCCTCTGTAATACCAGTTTGATGTCGTTCTCGTTGCACCATTATTCGTCACTCTTGATGATCATTTTAAGGAAACCGGAAGTTCGAGCGGAACTTTTCCAGTCGGTGCGATATTCGATCCTTCTCAATTTCTTGTCAAGTGTCAGCAACTCTGGGACTATTTTTATATATATTTTTCTCAGTGTCGAATACACGAAGCTTTATAAGAAAGTCAACAGTCGTCCTGGTATTGGATTGAACTCACAGTCTTCGCAAACCTCGCTGAAACACTGCATCTATTTGAAACATAACTGTTTTCTTCAGTATGTCTTTGTAAAGAGCCTTATGAATTTTTTTCTCAAGTTTAATCACAAAAAATTCCACCCTCAGCTGTACATTTGGCTCAGGGGTTTGATGGTTATTGACGCTTCAGACTATACATATTGTAGGTATTGTTACTTAAAGACGTTGTATCCTCGTTTTTAGTGAGCAAAATATCTACAATTTTTACAAATTACTTGGGAAGATGAGCCTTTCATACATCGATTTTTCATTACTAGACGACGCCACTCATTCCATTAAAATAGAAGTAACTCGGTTAGCTTTGGACAAAAAGTGTACAGTATGTTTTCATATATATATATATCTGAAAATTAATAGAAATTGTATTAATAATTAAAAATCTAATTTCCATTCTTTTTGGCTTGTACATGATAATAAATAGTTTAGAAATAAAATCTAGAGTCAATAAAACGGAATGCATGTATGTCGACATGAACACATTAACAAGATCAGTAGTTCTTTAATTGTCAATTTAAATTCGAGCATTGGTATGAATTGATAATATTTATACGCAATGAAAGTGTGTTAGACATTTTAATTGACACGCTAGCAGAATATATATATTTCGTTATCTCGTTATTACTAATTGGTTGATTTTGCAAATTCAAGCACTGTTGATGTTTTAATCATACTCCCATATATATTATAAATTCTCATGCATGTTAAATATAATTGCTATGTTGGTGAGAGTCATTATTCCTTTTTTGTGCATACAAATATCAACTTTTTTTTGATATAAAACGGCATACTAAAAATATTTACTAAATTTGCTGACTCTGCCGAATTATTTAGTCGATAGTGTATGCATAATACATATACATAAATTAATATTCAGTACAGAAATAAGTCTATTAAAAAGTAATGTGATAGTAAAAATGACTATTTTAAATGCCGATATATACATGTTTCCATTTAATTTATATCCTCTTAATATATATTCATATTTATATTATATTTTCATTTGCCCTACTTTTGCGTACATAGAGTTAAAAATAATGAAGCGAGTCAATACAGTTTGTTCCAGATAAATACAGTATAAGCAATACATCTAAAATAAGTGTATGTTACATTTAACAATTGGATTTATACAGTACAGTGTATAACATTCTTTTATGTTTTTTCAACAGCAGTTTTAAAACAAAATGATTGCATTCATTATATAGCATTTATTTTAATTTCATCGTTTGTATGAAAACAACTTCCTTGGAGTTTTTTTTAAAGATTGAAGCAGATGTAAAAGTCATCTGGAGCCATGCTAGCATTATGCAATAAATGGTCATCTGGCTAAATAGAGGTATAATATTAGGCAATTACTATTTTTATTTTGTGTGTTAGTTATCATGATGGTCGGCTTCACCGGCGCACAGTAGCGCGAGCAGTACGAGTTCGACTAGTGCTCGATGGGATGATTTCATTTATAACTATATCGCGTAATTGTGTAGAGTTAGATCGACAGTACACAGGAAATGTTACGTAAACTAAAGCACAGGTTACAAGTAATATATCAAATTATTACAGATATACATTGGTATCTTCATTTAATATACCGTGGTAGTTTCGTAAAATGTGATATTTGCGATGTTTAGTTAACGCTTTATGAATAAAACGATTGCAAATGCCAAGCAAAATTAGCACAAAAAGTTTTGAAAATGTATAAAATTTGCGGTTTGCAATTCAGTTCTTTGGAAATCAAATTTGCAAGCATCATATTTTACGGAACTGACACGATATATCAAATCAGAGTACCGATGCATATATTTAATAATTCGATGTATACCTTGCAGCATGTGTTTTGGCTTACGTAATATTGTCGCTCACACCATTGATATAGCCCTATTGATCTAACCAGCGATATGCACTCTAGAGTTGACTCAAGTGAATTAATATGAAATTGAGCGATATAGCCATAAATAAAATATCGGGCGCGCTATTACTCGCACCCAAAATCGACTATCACTAATTATCAGCAATTCCAGAATATTGTCGATCTTGCTCTTTCGTTTGATTTTCGCCATTCGATGGACTTCATTTTAGATAACGGATACTATTATTTTATTGCTGTTAACGACCTACTGTACACAATTTTTCATTGTTAATTTCTCAATGTTCCAAGAAAAAACAATCAACACGGTGTTAATTGCGTTAAAGAAACTTTAGTGCTTTCTTTGCAATAGTTTTATTAATTTCAAAATAATTGTTAAGAATTCCTTTAAGGCTCGTGTCTAAAAGTTAATTTTTGGCTTTTATTCGATGGTCAGGTAGTGCTACACTTTCAATAATGATAATGTTATCTATCGGCGCGGTCCTATTACAGGAGGAAGGCCGTCGTATTTAGTAGAAGTTTGCTCCATATGTAATATATACAATTTATCGATAATTTTTCATAATACAAACAGAAGGGAAGATTTTTCGATAAACATCCAAACGAAAATTTCTCTTTTAGAAATTTAAAACTACATTTTTTAATTTCTATGATTTTTATTCAATTAGTACATACACTCCACTATTATATTAACTAAAAAAGCTATCACGTTCCCACATCTATTTTGAATCTCCAGACAATTTACGTAAATTTTCGTAAATTAGACCGAGATTTATATCATGTCTCTCGTATACTCGTAAACGTCCATTAAGACCTGTAATATCTGGAAAGAAGGAAATTTGTGTTAAGCGATTGACAATAATACTTTATTATAGAGTGAGGTGCATAAGTAACGGATAAATATATTTTCTACGTAATTAATGAGTTTTATGTAATATCTTAATACACGTCAGTTTTTGATTAAATAATGCCACTATTTCTATAGAATATCATATCTTTCCTCTTCAACCTACATTGAGTGACAGTTGCCCCTTCAATAATTTAAAATAGGAGTCATGTACGGCACTACCTTATTTTAAAGGATTTTTGATTCTCTATATAGCAATATAAAGTTTTTGAATAATCCTAATTTTTGTAATAAAAATAATACATTCTTAACATTATAAACAACTTATTGTAAACAAAATCAAATGTTCGAACTGGGAGTCGTTTAATTAATTTAAAAAATTTAGCATCATTTCCTATTTGTAAAGATTTGATTGAGGTAGATTCTTACTCCTACGGCAGAAAGTGATGGAGGTCTATTTTATTGTTATCAAATGTTTCTATCGACTTCGTTCGAATCAATATGATCTTTGATCGATGGTCTTTTTAATTCTGGAACTGGGAAATTTTTAAAAAGAACAAGTAACTTTCGATTATTACTATGTTATCAAAGAAATAATCCAATTTAATTTCATATAACTCCAGCCCAAACATTTGTCCTATTAGCATATTGTGTGTCTCCATTAGCCGATGTGATTTTTTCACCTTATTTTAATGGATTTTTAATTCTTTATATAGTGAACCTATCGCTATATAAAGAGGGATTTTCTGTGCTGTTGTATCAATCGGTTTGCTTATTGACTGTTCTATTTAAGAAAAAAAGTTTCTTCGTAAGAAAGAAAAACGTTTTTCATGAACAACGGACTCTACTGGCATTTATTTTTCATGATTTCGTAAAATTTTAGTTGATGATCGATCATCTTCGCTTAGTTCTAACTAAATGAAGTTTGTACGGGTGAACCTTTCTTTTCTTAGAAGACGTAACACAGCTGCGTTACTAACATTTACTAACATCATTATTGGCAACAACGTTTCTGGTTGGTTTGTGTAGATTAGTTTCAATATCTAACAATATATGTGTCTAATTTCTGCTCAATATTAAAAATAGGTTTAAGTTAAAATTTCTGTTTTATTCTATTAATAATAGAGACAGAAAGAGACTAGAGAAATCCGATGGTCAGGATATCTATTTTTGAATAAATCACATATCTTCATCTGAGCCCTTGTTTTGGTATCACATCCTATTAATATCAAAATTTCTATTTTTTGCTATTCAGAAAGTCTCATACTGATCATGTTAATCAACTCGCCAAACAATGTCAAATTAAATTTTTGAGATCCAGAACATACTTTTCATAACCATTTCACTATAAATTTAGAATTAAAAATTTATAAATGAATAAACAAAATTCAAAAGAAATTGTTTATAGTAACTGTTTATTTATTATTAAGAATATATTACTTTTATCCCAAAAATTAGAAATTGTTTGTAATGCTTCGTCCTCCACTTTATAGGATAATAAATAAACGCCCGTATCCTTACCTAATAAACGATGCTTTCGCATGATCTTCGAGGTGCTAAACAAGCTCCAGAAATTGATTCGGAGTGTGTTTGTGGCGAGAGGGATTTCCTGTTAATAAGTTCTAAAAGCACGCCACAATATTGCTACTCTGAAAGCTCTTACGCCAATATTTAAGCAAAGATGAATCAAAAAAATACCCTCGTTATTCAGCTAAGACCAAAAAGCCCTTTTGCAGTAAGAGAGTTAAGCTCTATACAAGTTTATTGTATGTGTTCAGTAACTTTTGGTAATACACGGTATGAAACAAGGTATTAATATAAATAAATATTTCAGCAAAAAGGAAAGAAAACGCTTAGGGTACAGTTTAAATTACCAATATAAATATATAAATAATAATACCCTCCTATATATATATATATATAGTTGGTTCACACTTGTGGTACAAAAATGCAATAGTGTATGTGTCAAAAGAACAATTTAAGCCTTTTGTAAACATTTTTCATATGCAGTGTATAACTTTTCAATATATCAGCTTCTATGTATGTTTGGTTGCATATGTTTCTCAATTTTACTGATGGAACTTAACAGTAGTTTTACTAGAAATATTAACTTTAAATCATTATTTTGTTAGCTTCTCTTAAATTTAATGATTTTGTCTTCTCTTTCTTTCTCAATCTTCAATGCTGTAGCAATTTTGTTGCTTTTTTATTCCTATAAATTCTTTTTTATATATAATTTACTATTTGAGTTCGAAATTGATTTTTTCCTTTCTTTCACTTTAGTACAACTCGTATATTCCAGATTTGAAAATTTACATTTTAAATTCATGTTCAATAATTTCAATTTTAGTTTTTTAGAGTATCAGAGCCATTCATATGTATCTTTATGCTATGCCATATAGCAACTGATAGCTCTAGCTTAATTTTGGGAAAAGAAACGATTTCATTGAGAATTTTATAAAGAGTAGAAAAGTTTTTTTGTCACATTTTACTCTTTGACCGGGCTTCATGCTTGTAAAATGTTGCGTAAAATTTACAATCAAAGTGCTTTATAAGAACGTCAACGCCAATGAAGGTACACGAAATTCTATGCTAATGATTTTGTTCTTAATGACGTTTCTCAGTCAGGGAGATCCACTGATGCTTATAAAAATAAAGACATTAGTCGAGTTGAACCCATAGCATACGACACGATAGATTAAAGAAATGCTAAACATCCATCATTCAAGCATGTACGATCACACGAAAAATCTAAGATGCGACTGCGATATTTGGATTCCGCGTGAATACAAAAAAGTACTTGAAAACCTGTATAAACAACTACATAATACTATTTAAATAAGAAAACGATACTTTTTTGGAATGACTGATAATTGGTGATCAGAAACTGTTTACAATAATGTAGTGCAAAAACAGTCTAGGTTCCGGTATAAAGATTCATCTCAACCGTCATCGAAAGAAGATATTTATTAGAGGAAGCTTATGTTCTTAGTGTGATACAACGGATTTTAAAGATTTTAAAGCTCCTTTCAAGGGATGAAAGAATTATATCACGTGCATACTATCGAATATTGGGCAACTGAAATGAATTGTTTTACATAAACGTCCAGAGTTCGTTATTGTAAAAGAGTGGTATTTTATCACGAGAACACCAGACCACGCACAAGTTTGATAGTCCATCAAAAATCTTGCGCAATTTCTCTACTTCTAATGGCGCAAATGTCATGATATTTTGACATAACATTAGTAAAAGATCTACCTTACTGACTCATATTTTTTTAAATAGATGGCGCCTCTAAGAATTTTTGTTTTAAAAAAGTTCCCTTTTCTCTGCAAGAGACTGTATATAGACTGAACCGACGAAAAAAATAAAATAAGAAAAGAGTTGTATAAAACTGCATTAATAAAATTTCATATATCAGGGTTTTATATAATATGCAATTTATATAGGCTCATACATACAGACAACTTATTTAATTACTAGAACTAATCAACGCTACGACAAATTATAAACTTTCTTGCCAAGTATAAAAGATTGTTCTGACGACGCTACATTACTGAGTTTGTGACGCGTATGCTAGATGAATGAAAATTAAGACATTTATAGAGAACGTTCGGAAATTATTCCACAAATCAATCGACGTAGAGCGAATGTCTGGCGTCTTGGGGAATTCAATTTTCTATTGCTGAATGCTTGTAAGTAAAACATAAATAAGTATAAAACGATACACGTCTACATTGCAGTTGGTCATGAGTTTGTGAACAGTGTAACATAAAGCCACCAACTCTACTGGAAATAAAAGTCTTGTTTTTATATTTTTTGCAACTGTCAATAATATTATATTCTAAAATTAATCAATAGATAGAATCAACCTATACATACTAATACTAACATTAAGTATATCAGAGTGAAAATACACGTTGGGGAGAGCTCTATTTTCCAATGATTCTTTTAGTGGTTAACTATTTTGAGAAAAACGTATATCGCATGCCATCTTGTGCCACATAAACTGTGCTTTATGTATGTATGTTGTATATATTAATTTGCTTACTTATATTTTGGTTCATTTAGATTTCAAATTATTATAAATATTTGCGCACTCTGTTGTTACGTATAGAAGTACCGTTGTCACAATTATCATTGTGATCAAAATATCGGATGACTACAAATTATTGAATTTTTCTATCTTTCTCTCAAACGTCTATGTAATTAGAAAGGAGAGATCAATCGCATTAGTGAAAAAGTTCTTTAAAGAAATAAGGACGGAAGTCGTAGCTAAAATTATTCGAGGTCAAAAATTGATTCAAGATTGACTATCAAAATAAAGAGAAAATTCTAAAGCTGTATGATAACGATCGTCTACAACTGCTGGACGGTCACTGCGAAAAACTTCGAAGTTAAAATTAGTAGTTAAAATATCTAGGAAATCACGAAGAGAACTGAACTTACGCATTCACAATGATAAAGGGAACGTAAATCAAATACATTAAAATCGCCAATTAAAAGAAAACTGTGACCTAAGAGATACACTTCAAATTGCGTTAAAAATACTTCAACATCATCAATCATGGATTAAATTGAAAATCAATTAAAAGCAATCAATAAACAAATGAGTACTATACTGAAAAGGGAAATAAATGCAGTGAAAGCCAAGACGCACACAGTGTGCGGTTTGGCTTTCGACGGTACAGATCGTGTACGGGATTTGTTTCGTGCGGGTTTTTGCCGTAGTTTTCCAGGTGCGACACTGTTTAATTATCTGCTGATGACGACAATCTAGTTGTCACAATACGTGTACAGAATACGAAAATTAATGTGGAAAGGAGTTATATATCAACCTTAAGTGATTAATAAAACTAAATATTAAAATAGAAAAAGAATAGAAAAAAGTAGAACAATATATATATGATAACAAAAATAATAGCATTTATTATCATAAAATACATATAATATCGTTGGCGCTGTCAATTTTATAATTACATATATTTACGTATTATTACGTAACAATAGCAAAAGAAGATAGTGAGCAAAAATAAAGTAACACAACAAGGTACCGTCACGATTTAAACGTTTAAATATTCATCAAACGAATAGAAAGCTCTTTATAACTAGTACACTTTCAATGAATATTTAAATTTTTTAATGCGAGAACTTATAAAGAGCATTTTTAAATGAAGATAAAGCATTGAATGCCTTAATGACTGCGTAATGTGGACTGCCTTGATAGAACAACCCGAGTGTTCTTTTCAGTTTGTCACAAATACGTAGGTTTCCCTACTTTGTTTTATATTTTTGATTATTACCTTAAATTTACTTTAATCTCCTGATATACTTTTTCTATAGTAGATAAGTCATGTAGTAAATATAATTTCGTAGAAATTTTTGAATTTGAAATTAATGAATTTGTGCAATTTTAGTTGATTTGCTGATGCAGTAATCTAATTTCTTTTATATAATTGCCAGCGAAACGATAACGATTTTTGATTACCCATTACGGTTCTGCGGCTTCGAGATTCGAGGAATTTTGAATGCTTTTATTTTTGTTTTCAAATGCTGCCAATTGAACTCATTGAATTGATCATTGCAGAATGACGTTCGTTAATATAACCGAGCCGTATCGCCGAATGATTGACCTGAATTTTTCGGCATTCATATTCATATGGACGTGTTATCGCAAAATTCGCACGAAATAGGGCGAAATAGAAATTGACTTTGTTTCGTTGCTGCTGCAAAGATGACAGTTGTTATGATGTGACGCATCCTGTTCTAAGTCCACCAGATTATTCAAATTGAATTATTTGATTCACCTGAACTGTTTAATTTCATCATTTAAATACATTTACAAAAGTGTCTTGCTACATTTGCGCTTAAGCTGTTATCCCAATTTCTTTTACTGTAGTTAATTTTGTACTGTGGTCGCCGTATTATGGTTATTAATCAATTACAGTTTTATTAACTTGCCTGACACACTTGTAATAATAATGATGATAATAATTCCTTAAAGATAATTAAATTTTATAATAAAAAGAAGAAATTTCTTATACTATATTACGGCGATTACAAATACAATCTGCTTTCCCAATTCTTCCGATTGGATGCTACTTGCTCAGAGTCTTACCAATTCAAATTCTTTTTTGTTAAAAGCAACTCCATTATTAATGATAACTTTAACCCTATATTTTCGGAATGTAAAATAGTTAACTCTGAATTAAAAGAATGATGATATGTATTTAAACATATTGCATAGCTGGACTCGTTTTTGTTATGATTAAAACATCTTTTGTCTTTTGATCTCCTTGTTTCCATAGATCTTCCAGTTCGACCAATATTTATCTTAGAGCAATCACCACAAGAAAACTTATGTCTCCCGAATTGTTGGATTTATTTATTTTGGCTTCGTTATTTTGAATAAATAAAAACAAGGTAACGTTAATTTCTATTTCAATTGATCACTTAGTGATAATTCTTGAAAGTTTCTAGATTTAATAATAGCAATTTATCAGAAACCTACCCACAGAGATACCACGATACATACATAATTCTTCCTGTCACCCGTTTAATCAGAAAATATCAGCGTATAATAGTATGATACAGAGATTGTTAACTATTTCCCTTTCTACTTACAATTTTTAGAAAGAAATAAATATTATTACACAAATTGCACTAAATAATGGTTATAAAAGCGATTTAATTGATACCTTACTAAGAAAACGTCAACATAAAAAAGCCTTAGGAATGATATATCCGACCAATACCAAACAATTACAATCTGTTGAGTTACAGAATTTAAATAAATAAGTTACTTAAAGAATATGACGTAGATATTGCTTTTGAAACTAACAATACGTTAGAAAAATTTATTAAAAATAGCAAAGACAAAATAAATAAATTTAACAAATCGGGAGTCTAGAAGCTTTCTTGTGATGGTCGCTCTTAGATATATATTTTATGAGTTTGTAAATGCGCGAAAGCATTTCGTACGGTCTTACATTTCTAACGTACTTGACCTTACTACTTCAGATAAGCAAATGCTTATGAAGCTGTTCTAAACTGAATCTACTAACTCACTACATAACACATATACGAGGCGTAACTATAAAAATTCTGAATAGTGCTATAAAGTCCCTTATTGGCTTTCTTTCATAATTTTGACAATATGTCCTTCAATATACTCTCATCCACGATCCCTACATCGTTTCATGCGAATTCTCCATTGGATGAAGCAATACTGTAGATCATGTTTTGAAAGCATGTTCGTGGTCGTCGCTTTTTCTTCCATAGCTTCTATTGTCTCTTTGTTGTTTTTCAGTGCTTATTTGATCTTGAGAAATAGAAAAAAAAAGTAAGATGGGGCCAGATTTTGTGAATAGGGTGTGTTCTAACAGAGGGACCTCATGCTTGGCCCAAAATTTCCTGGCAGACAGTGCAGTATGGACCGACACATTGACGTGATGATGAAATCATAACTTGTTTTTCCACAATTCAAGTCGTCATCTTCTTAATCGTTCAGGAAGGGTTGACAGGACATTAATGTAGTAATGTCGGCGCTTTATTCACTTAACTCATTTTACCCATTTAACATTCTTCTGATGAAGCGTAGATGTAAAAGACATTTCGAATGAATGCCACGGCCCAACTAAATGGTGCACAGCTTCAACGATAACAGCAGAAGAGAGGGGGGGGATATAACGTGGCATAGTCATGTACCGTTTGAATTTAATTCACTTAGATCTTTATAGCTATGACTCGTTATCTTACTGCATTCTTGTTTTGCAATAAGCCTTAACCTATTTTTTGTATATTTGTGTTCATATTAAATATTTTAAACTTTTAATTTCAAGCATTTATCGGATATTATTATTTCTATACTTCCAAGTAATACTAGGTCAAACTGTCTTACGTTCATAGTTATGAATATTTCAAGGACTGTTTATTCACTGAACCATTGAAGTGAAATGAGTTTTGCATTCAGGTCTTCTTTGAACAGCATTTGCATACGTACAACGAAGTCTTCGTTGTGCATAGTCCATTTCCTTAAACAGCTGAACAAGCTATATTTTGTAGGGATGGAATTTTAAAGTAAAACATACAATTTTTCTCATAGATGCAGGGCTCATCTGCGATATATGCATACATGTTGACGTGTGCATCTATTCATGCTCCCGTTAATTGGTCTCTCGGGCGTTCTCGCAATTTTTTCTAGCCTTCTATATCATTACGTTTTCTGCTGCTCTCAAAGATCCAATATTGTGACTACAAAGTGTTCCATTCCGACCTTATTAAAATGACGATAAAAGTTTCGTTGTGTAGTTATGGTAGTCTTATCATTACTTACCCAGATTTCGTATATTAACATGCAGTGTTGTACCATTACCCCCGTTGCTCTACAATCACTACCGGCTCTATACTAAACATTCAAAAAACAACCATTTCCTGCAAGTAGCCTTGTATATTTATGAATAGTAGACAAATGTTATCTCTATATCGTGTCAAATAATGAGAAAAATTGATATTTTTAAACTGTTTAAAATACATCCTGACTACTATGTTTAAAATGAGATTGTTTAAGTCTTAGAATTTAAGGGATATCATGGTTTAAAATATGTCATATATCACTGAAAGACAATTCAAAAGATAGATAACTCTCAACATCGAAGAAAATGTTGCGCAAGCATATGCTGCTGTATATATTAACAGTGGATGAAGACGCAAATGTTTTTGTTGCAGAACTTGAATGATACTCGCGGTTTATAATTATCATGAATCATTGAAAGAACATCCATGAAGAAAACACCCTCAATTTACAACATCGAAAAGAATGTTGTATTTGTGTGTGTTACTGTGTCTATTAGCTCGTGAGTAAATGCTCGTGTTATAAGAGAAATTCAATATTAATACATAAAGCATTCACATAATTATGCATCAAGTTTTAGGTAGCAACAAATTGTACGTTCTAACATTGTTCCACGACGAATAAAGAGAACGTCGCGTGGAGTTACTACTAATTAGAAGAGATGAATAATGTGTTTCCTATATTATCTGTCTATCAAATGACAAATAGTTGAAGGTGCGGGCTAGTCAAAACTCAAAATGATGTCTCGGACTTAATCCATTGTTAGTTTCGTTTCATCTTTACGCTAGTGCACAATTAGATTTGTTCTTACTTGTTATTCAATTTCTAACTAAAAGATCTATAACTAATCTAATTTCGTCAGACTTTTTGTTCCAAAAATTGAAAACTTCGATTCCATCAAATTCAAATAAAGAAATCTGACGAGAATTTTGAGAAGCATCTCCGGATAAGATTACGCACAAGGATTTTAGCGGTCCTACATGGGTTCCAAAATCTATATCAAGGCAAAAGTTAAATAAAACATTACGCTTTGTTTTGCTTCGTTGTTCATAAAGAAGTTAATTTTAGAACTTTTTGAATACTTTACTATCAGAAATATGTAAGAATGTGTTCTGGTTCATGGAAGTATAATTGTTAACTCAATGTTTAAAGAAGTACTTTGCAGTATCTCTCTTGTTTTCTCAGCAGGAACAAATTCTGAAATAATACTGTATTTCTGTTGTGCTATTTTTATTTATTGGAATCTGCATTTGTAGTAAAGTGAAATTAAAATGTATAGAGCAAATATCTAATTACATAATTTTGAAAAGATATTCATTTTTAGACAGACGTTACGAAAACGAAGCTTTTTAAAATCATGAAATAGTTATATACTAGAAAACTTTGTGATTAGATTCAGATGAAGTTCATATATGCAGGTACGTTCCCTACGACTCAGAGTAATAGTCAAATATGCTTAATTAGTTTTCCATTCCCGGAAAATAGAATTTACCCTTCTAACTTCTAACAGTTCTACGTTAATCGTGGCGATTCAAACAAGACTTTCTTCAAATGAATAAAGCGTAATTGCGGTTCCTTTTAGCCGCTTACTCCGCGTACACTTTATAAACGAACTACATACATCTGAAGATATTTCATTTGGTTTCGGCAGTTAATCGCTCGAAAGGTTTGGCTTTCCAAATTGTTATTAAAATCGTCCATCCCCTCATCGTCGATAAATTATCAAGCTAAGCTAGACGGACAGACAACTGCCTCATAGAGAAGTTATGTATCAATATTATCACCAATAAATAATGATTAAACAGCAGTTGCACCACTTGTTGACAAGTGGATGGCTTGATTTATAGCCGTGCTCTTGTTGAATTTCAGTATTGTTCCGCAGTAGTCTGTCAGCGTTAATATCGCTCGACTATAAAGCAGGTACCTATTTGTATCTACTGGTGGATACAATATCGAATTAGGTGAAGTGAAGGATCGTGATGGGTGGGATACAGGACAGGGACAAGGGCCTTTCATTGTAAATTAGACTCATGTTTCAAACGGCTGCGGTGTTACGTTGCGGAGGCGACGGACGCAAACCCTAATTTCATCAGACAAATTATTCAGTTTGCGCTGGGGTGTCTCTTTATTTGCATTTTGCCTTTTGGTACAGCGAGAGAGGTAACGGATTACTTACGACAACATTGCATTTCCGTATCACTTTAGCAGACGGTAACAACGTTTGCTTTTACTTACTTGATGCTTCTCTGCAGAACTTTGACGTTTGCATGAAAATATAATATAGTTAAATATTATAAATTTTCCATTCAATCGGAATGAAAGTATAAATATCATTTATATCAAATTACCCTATATATTCAATTTATTGTCAATATAAGTGACCACTGTCTGTTAAATATTACATACAAGTTCGAGAAAACGACTATTCATAAATACAAACAAAGCGTTTCGAATCTTGAGCTATGCGTTAAAGTTATGGATAGATAGTGAAAGAGGTTTTTCTTGATAATAGTTAGAACAAAAATACAAATGTTGTAAAACACAAATTCAAAAGATTTTATTAAATAAGTGTAACATTAAATCAAAATGAAGAAACACTGTGAACAAAAACGTGAAGCCTAGTTCTCTTCAGTTTGATGGAGAAATTAATAAATTGGCTTTTGCATGGTTTTAAGGAAAATTGTCTATAAGTAGTCCATTATTGTAACATGAAGCTAAAAACTTTGCAAAACAGTTAGATATACACAACTTTACCATACCTAATTTTATATTTCATGTATTATTACCTCCTTTGTTTCGGGTAATAAATAATGAAGGAAATATTTAATCGTCAATATATTTATTTGCACGTGATGGTTAGTGAATTTATTAGGAGCGCGTGTCCGGCTAGCTGAAGCGCTGTAATAAATACAAATAAAAAAAGAAAGTAATGTAAGCAGTTAATAATTAGTAAGTTTGTACAATGAGTATCAAAAGTCCAGGACGTGTGCCAAGCTGAAAGAAAGATATTAGTGGGAATAAAACAATAGGATTGCCCTTAAAATTTTATTCACTAAGTTAAATTAATTCTTAAAGCTTGAGTATATTAAATAAAGATATTTAATAAGAACGGGAACAACAAATAAAACAAGATAAGCGTAATGGCACAGCTGTAATAAAAGTAAATCTAGAGATATAAAGCTGTTTAAGAAAATATAAAAAAGTGTTAGATTAAAATATGTATCGTACGATACGTGAAGTACTTAAGTACTTGCGGTTTGTGTGTGTATATCCTGGGCCAGGATGTTAGGTATATTTTGTGGCCGCAAAATAATCATTTGGACACTGCGTTAAAAACTTAACTGTACATCTCGCGGAAGTGATGCCTAGAAAACGACGCGGTAGGGGTTGGTTTATTACAACCTGACCGTACGTGACGAAAACAAAAGTTTCCTGCATTTATATTAGGTGCGCAACTAAGTTCTCGCTGTTTTTAAAGAGATAACTCCAGTAGTAAGTGCTGGTCGATTGTGACATAACCAAAGCATCATGATTCAAGCTTAGACATATGATAAACAAACCGCTTTGACACATTAGTGATTTTGTTTTTGCGTCATATAGTTTTGGTTGTGTGAAAATATCTGATTTTGTACCAAATAATCGTCATTTGCGGGAAGTGTTGCTTTTCTTCTTTCATTCGAAGAAAACGACGGCTGATGCGCATCGAGAACTCTAAAAAGTTTACGGAGATGCTGCTCTAAGTGAAACAACGTTCCGTGATTGGTTTCGTCGCTTCAAAGGCGGTGATTTCGATGTTGACGACCGTTCGCGTGAAGGAAGACCAAAAACCTTCGAAGACGCTGAATTGGAGGCATTGCTCGATGAGGATCCGTGCCAAACGCAAAAGAGCTTGATTCAGCATTAGGAGTTACCCGCCAAGCCATTTCCCAGCGATTACATGCGTTGGGAATGATCCAAAAACAAGGAACTTGGGTTCCTCATGATTTGAAGCCAACAGACGTTGAGCGTCGGTTTGTCGCCTGTGAACTACTGCTCCAGCGGCAAAAAAGGAAGCGTTTTCTTCATCGCATCGTTACGGGTGATGAAAAATGGATTCATTACAGCAGCCCAAAGAGAACAAAATCATGGGGACTGCCCGGTCATGCTTCTACGTCGTCGGTTCGGCCGAATATTCACGCTGCGGAGGTTTTGTTGTGTATTTGGTTGGCCTCACGTTGCCAAACCCGTTAAAACCTACTTAGAAACGCTCAAATGGGAGGTCCTACCCCACCCGCCATATTATTACTTGTTCCGTTCGATGGCACACGGTCTGGCTAATCAGCAGTTCTGCTCATGTGAAGACATCTCAAAATGGCTTGATTCGTGGATAGCCTCAAAAGACGAACACTTCTACCGTGACGGTATTCGCGCTCTGCCAGAAAGATGGGAAAAAGTTGTCGCTAGCGATGGGCAATATTTTGAATAATTCATTTGTAAACATTTTTTCATAATAAAGTTGCATTTTCATAAAAAAAAACAGCGAGAACTTAGTTGCGCATTTAATATATAGCACAAAAAGGTCAAAATAAATAATAACTTATGAATTGAAAATCGAACTATTTTTAAATTAAAATAAATTAATTTTGAAAAAACATGGTTATTATGATTATTATTGAATTATTATATATGCGGAGCGTAATAGTATCAGGAAATTAGTAAATTTTCTAATTTTTTCTCTAGTTTCTTATCACTCAATGACTTGAAAGATTTATGAAGACCATTATTAGTATGCTCGTGCATTTTTTCTAATTTGATTACGAGGGTTATTATCTGATAAGTTTTGAGCATTTTTGAAAACTTTTATTAGTCATTAATTCCATTTATAAAGACTAAATTGTGGACTTCTTTTTAGGCTTTCAAGTCGATATCATAATTAAAAAAAAATTTATATATCAGTACTTTGTTTTATATAGATTGGACAAAATTTCTCACTATTTCTTACAGTATCTTGCGTTTTAGTACTAGCACTATGCCTTTCTCTCTACTCGTCTCTTTCCATAATCATCACTACCATTACAAGCTCATACTGTGCACTGCTGGACATAAGCCTTTCTCAAGTTTTTGAGAGGTCTGTTAGTCATTTTCTTCCATTTTGGCTAAACGGGATCGAAGATGGTTGAGAAGATTTGAGAAAAATGGTTTGCGATGGAAATGTGCATGATCGAGGTTAACGTGGGCGGTGTAGCATCCTTGAAATAAATCTATCTTTGCCAAGATCATAAAGAGTGTTTGCTTCCTACTCATACCATGAAGTATGATTTGGTACTTAATCATGACATATTTTATTGCAAAAATTTTTGATAGTTTCATTTGGTTTCATTGAATTCACAAACAAAATCATTACTGATGTACTATCAAAAGTTCCCACTGATAAAGGGTTTTCCAATAGGGACTTGACAACTTTTAATTCAATTTGTGAACGCACCCTTTCACTAATCATCGAACTGTCACTGTCAATTTATTCAGTAAACTTAACATTTTCATCATGGTAAAGTACACGAACGAACAACGTCTGCAAATTATAAAAATTTACTACAGAAATTCGGAGTCGGTGACCGCTACTTTAAGAGCGTTAACTCCGATTTTCGGTCGTAATTCTCGCCCTAGTAGACAGGCAGTAACAAGTTTAGTGCAAAAATTTGAGTCTACATATTCGTTGTGTGATGTTGCCGTGCCAGTGAGACAACGGGTTGGTCGAAGTGTCGAAAATGTCGCTGCCGTTGAAACGTCCGTAGCAAATGATCCAAATCAGTCAATTCCATGGCGTTCTCAAGAGTTGGGCATCGAAATAGCAGCCGTTTCGGCCGAATTGTGTGGCCGAGTCATCGAAAATTGGGTCCAACGAATCGACCGCTGCAAACGTGCCCGCGGTGACCATATGAACGAAATCGAGTTCCATTCATAAATATTTTGATTGTACTTCAACCCGATAATAAAGTTTTTGAAATATCTCAAATGGTCTGCATTTTATTTTGAAAAAAAGTCTTTATTGGAAAACCCTTTATATCTTTCTACAAGTGATCTACTCTACGTTAATGCGTACCGACTTTAATTGCTAATAGTTCTAAGTATTCATCATTTCATCACAAGACAGTCAAACTTGAAGATACTTTAAAAATTTTAGAATGAAATTCTGCGAATCATCAAATAACATGAAAAAATTCGGGCTCAAACTGAAGAAAGTGTATCATCTAATCGGAAAGAAAACCAAATTAACATTAGTTCTAAGTATTCATCATTTTTATTGCTTTTGAAGTGACTTTATGAGAAGCGCTTTTGCCATATACCAATAAAATTTGCTGCAATGTTTTTGCATAATAATACGGCAATGGTTCTAATATGCTACTTTAAGGTACATCGATCCTAATTGGTGTTTTAAGTACCATCATCGTTTCCGTTATATTCCGAATTGTTCTTAGAAATATAACTTTAAAAGTTAATTGAATTCACTCGGCAAACGTAGATTAATTTTATATAATAACCGAAAGTTTGTCTTACATCGAGAGATGTAGGACAAACTTTATTATTTATCATACATCGAGAGGTGTAGGACAAACTTTATGTATTTCGTAAATAAATTAGTAACTCTATGCACTTCGTCTATAACATTCTTGGTCCTGAAATTTAGAAGTAATTATACCAGACCTTTTTCTTCTGTTCTTGGACTGTTTCTTTTTTAATGTACTCATTAATACACTCTGTCATTCGGAATGTACTGTGACTAAAGTGCAGAATTGAATATATTTGTTGATACAACCCTTTCTAGGACGTTGCTTTAAATACTTTTGCATTCGTTAAGAACCTAGAAAGCTTCTTAAAAGTTAATATTTATCTTAATTTTGGTTATTATTATTTTCGAAAATATTAGAGGTATTTTCTTCTGGGCTTCTGAGCTGGAACCACGTCACTGGTATGGGACATCTTCAGGGCTCAACTACTGCTATTGTCTGTCGCACTGAAACTGACTTTCCTATGTCCCACAAGAGTTAGTACGAAACGTCGGCAGTTATACCAGTGACGCGATTCCAGCCCAGAAGTTCAGAAGAAGATAATATGGACTACGATCGCGGAAGTCTACGTACCAGATTAGAGGTATTGTTATCCATTGATTATTAATCGCTTCACTACCGAAAGCTTGTTGAATTTTTTGAAGCCGTAGTGTGATTTCTATGTGTGCGTAGCTTTAATTGATGTTATTTCAACTTTTATTTTATTATTTATTCTCCGAGGAAAATAAAATAGCACCATCTCATAAATTTCTGTTCTATTATTATATTTTATATATATATGATATATACTCGTATATATGATATTTGTCGGCTATTTTGAAAAGTAAAGAAAGCGTATTTCATATTATTATAGAAACTTCAAATAATTATAAACTGGTTTAATAATTTATGTATTTGTAAAATTAAACTGGTCTTGCGAATACGACGAAAATCAAAAATTATATTAGTCGATAAAAAAAATTACAACCAAAATGTGGCAGATTAAAAATAAACTACGAAGCGTTAGACTGATATATTTATATTCATATAACAATTAATTTTAAGAAGTTTACTTGCTCAACTGAAATATCCGATATAATGTAACTTTTATTTCACCGAAATGCTTGTCAAAAAATTTCAGCAATTTTTTAAGAAACTAAATAATTGTATATATTTTTTCTCTGAGATTGTTTTAAACTACTTTTCTTGAAACGAAAAATTATTATCGATATTTGGTAAGTGATTTAAGACAATTCTTTTAGCTTTGGAAGCGAAAGATAAGAATTTATTGAAATGAATTAGATAAGTTTGCAGCACATGAGAACGAAGACAGAGATAGCAAAATTAAAAAAGGCAAACAAGGATACGCGATGAGAATGGAAAAAGTTTTTAAAGGCGTTTTTGAATACTGAAAGGCGTCAATTAATTTCTTGAAAGGGAGAGATCATTGTTTCGGAAGAACAGTAGTTTCTTTTTGTGTGCGTACAGGGTACATGGACATCATTCAGGTGTTTCTGACAAGCGATTCATGAATGAAAAACGTTCGAAAAGCTATTATTTTCCTTTTATTGCGCTGAAATTGACGGACTACATCATTATATTGGATTTTTCCGCTTTTAATAATACGAAAATGAGTTGAACTTTTTTCGTGAAATATAAAGATCTCCGAACAGTTATTTAAAAATTAAAATATTAATTTAAATTTATCTATAAGAACAAGTTAAGACATGTAAACTATGATATTCTATAGTAAACTAGTTTTTAGACATTTGTATATCTGCTATTCGTAACATCATAGAAATGGTCAAGAAATAATTAATGCTATTATTTCATTATTAACTTGACAAAGCATATGTTGAGATAAAAGAAAAGTACAGATTCAAGTGTCACGGCAATGTGGGCACCGTATTATTATACTTTAAGTGCTTAGTAGAATCCTTAAAAGTAATATTATTTGGACTTAACGTTGCGATTAATTAAAAAATTGCATGAGATGTCTTATAAATCTGAGAAATTTTAGTAGAACAAATTATGTAATTTAAGTATATTCATCACCTTCTTGCCATTTGTTCATATTTTTTGTTTCCATGTAAATAGAATTTGTTTTTTTAAGAAGAATCGATATTATGTTACAATTAAAATTTAAGCATTATATAAGGAATTTTACCAGAATAATATTCCATTTAATTTTGGCTACTTATATTTACTCCCAAGACACCAATGGAATTGTAGTTTTATTAAATGTGTGCTTCTGCTATATTGGTGGTTGGTTTAAATAGGATTCCAAATACATATTTTATGCTATTAGCTTGTAACAGTTTATATTGATGGAGGTAAATAGTTAAATAACATAAGTATCACGCTTTAGTGCAAATGTTACTTATATCGGCTTGTCTTTGTTTTGATTTTTGGATTTCTTAAACCATATTTGTATTTCGTTTAAATGGCGTTTAAGTTTTTTAGTGTACTAGAGCAGCTGTGTCGTCAATAACTGTGGCAGTGGCTACTTTCGAGCTATCCCAAAATGTTTCCTTAATTTAATTGAGTACAGATTTGTGAATTTTATTCTATGGTTAATGAGAAAAATCCTTTAGCGCGAAGTAGATTTAAAAGTTTTATCAAGAAGTATCATTTAGATAATTTTACAGTGTACACCAATATGTCATACCCAACAAATCCATGGTTTGCCCAAAATCAGTTGCATTTGTTATTTACTTACTTAATAGTGAGTCTTTCTAAACTATTAGGTTGGTTATCAACATTTTGACGAATGTGACAAATTAAAAATATTGATTGATTCGTGAAGAAGAAAGTACGTAAAAAAACTCGTGAATAGAATAGACAATAAAACGTTTTCCAATAAAATGGCAAGAATTTGAAAAAGAAGGACGAGAAAGAAATATTTTTATTAATTTATAACATTCAGTTACTTTAATTTAATCTATCAATCTAATTTTGCGTGCAGAACCAGATCATTCAGTATCAGATGTTTTTGGTCTATAATCAGAAGATTAAAATTCAGCCATTGAATTTATCTGAAACACAATTAGTATAAACAGAATCTGCAAGTGTGAACCTGAAATTTCGGATTTAGATCACATTATTTTAGCTTGACGGAAGTACTCATATTAACGAGAACCCTTTTTTCAAACCTTTCTTAAAGAGAGCTTTTCGTTCCCACAAAACTTGTGTCAATGTTAGAAATTTTAGATAACCTTTAACAAACCAATAGTCAATGCTTTTAAAAGTTTGTTCAAAATCTCTAACCTCGTTTCAGAAATATACTTATATCTAACTACCAATTGTGCTTTTGACAAAAACACGTCACCGTAAAACAAGAACGAATAAACAAAAAAAATTAATAAGGACTTAGAAGGCAAAAGGTTCTGTAGAGTAACATTCCTGGATGTCAGTTCTGCCCCATCACTTGTATAAAATATAAGCAGACACTTGTCTGATAAATCTTTCTTAAGTAGACATAAACACGAATATACTAACTCATATTCTATCGAATCTGGTTTACCCTAAGGGAACGTTTTGGGACCAGTATACTAGCTATTTATTGCAGATTTTCCAACCATGAGGACAACAACTGTTCAACATGTTGATGATACAGCGGTGTTTGCCTAATATATTTAGAAAATACTTCAAGAATTTTACAAAACCATCTATTTCGAATTTAAAATATGATGGATGAATGAGAATTTAGAGTAAATAGAGATAAATTAATACATTTGCAAGCCGATAATGAAAATTACTTGGAAGTACTTTTAGAACAACGGCTTACCTGGAAAAAACACATCTTCAATAACAGGAAAAAATTCGGGCTCAAACTGAAGAAAGTGTATCATCTCATCGGAAAGAAATTCAAATTAACATTAGAAAGCATATTATTAGTCCATAGAAATAATTTAAAATCAGTGATGACTTACGACATTTAGCCATGGGGCATCACAAGACAGTCAAACTTGAAGATACTTTAAAAATTTTAGAATGAAATTCTGCGAATCATCAAATAACATGAAAAAATTCGGGGTCAAACTGAAGAAAGTGTATCATCTAATCGGAAAGAAAACCAAATTAACATTAGAAAGCGTATCATCATTAGTCCATAGAAATAATTTAAAATCAATAAAGACTTACGACATTTAGCCATGGGACATCACAAGACAGTCAAACTTGAAGATACTTTAAAAATTTTAGAATGAAATTCTGCGAATCATCAAATAACATGAAAAAATTCGGGCTCAAACTGAAGAAAGTGTATCATCTCATCGGGAAGATATCCAAATTAACATTAGAAAGCGTATCATTAGTTCATAGGAATAATTTAAAATCAGAAATTTCAGAATGAAATTCTGCGAATCATCAAATATGATAGAGAAGAACCTGTGTCTCAAGCATTAAGAGTGAAATGAAATGACAGACAAAATTACTGTAAGGGAATTAGTAAATGCACTCCTGAGTGCTTTAATCAATGCTACAGGTGATATGCGCCTGTTAAGATGATTTAAATCAACCGATATGACTAGTGGATTTGATTAGACTAATAACTTCTCTTTAATTTATAGCTAGATAAAATAAAGAGAATGGGCCAGGAAAATTTTCTACATGTAATTATAATACGTACATACATATCATTCACTTCTTGTTCTAACAAGGATAGATTGGAAATATGATTGGAGACGACAAAGAAAAGGTTTTTTTATTGACTCCTTCCTTTACATTTCTTTTACATTTTGCTTGGTGGAATTTCCTTTCTTTTAAAGGTTGAGTCTTGTCTATTTGAAGAAGTTTCTTCGGGCCCAAACTGTGAAGCCTTCTTTATTGTCTCCTTTTACATTTCTTTTACATTTTGCTTGGTGGGGTTTCCCTTCTTTCAAAGGTTGAGTCTTGTCTATTTGAAGAAGTTACTTCGGGTCCAAAATGTGAAGCTTTTATTTTATTGTCTCCTTCTTTTACATTTTGTCCAAAATGTGTGTTTCCGTGTTCCTTTAACATTTCTTATTAAGGTATGTGCGGTCCGGTAAAAATATCTTGTTAGAAACTTATAAAAATTATTCGAAGTGTTTAATGGACTTCGATCTCGAAATTACGAAAAAAATATTTTTATTTGTATTATACAAGCAGACTTATACTTTTAAAAGAATAGTTATTTCGTTTCAAAACAGCAAACAGGAGGAAATTGAATGAGAAAAAATAAAGAATTAATTTCCGTCACACATATATACATATCTGTTGATCATGTGCCAGTCTTAATTGCAATTTAAAACAGTATTATTGCACAAAGTGCGTATCCGTGTAAATCTATTCCGTCATTCTCTCAATACTGATAAAAGCAAAATCGTGTATTCTTTCATATACGTTTCGAGTGAAATAGCGAGAATAGATTCAAGCATCTCGATACATTGCATGTATGTACGTAACTACCTCTTGGACTTTAAATAACAAATTTCTTCGTAGATATTTCGTTATTCGTTGCAGAATTGATGGTATGAAGCAAGTTGGTTCGAAATAATAAATATTATGAGGAAACTAACAAATCGATTTCCCAATTCTTTATCATATTTAATGTACTACAAAGTAATATATCAAAGCAAAATACATAATATTGAGACCATTTTTACAATGTCTAAAACATCTGATAGCAACGTAAATACTACTATATATATCCTAATGCGGTAAAGTGAAAAACTAAAAAATTGATTAATTTTTTAACAAAGAAAATAAATGAACTAATATAGAACATAACTTTCTCCATTATTTCCGATCGTCTCCTAAAGATTTGGCAATTTTTGGTTTACCCTAGAAGAAGCCCAGTAATTTGGAAGTGAAGAAGTTGTCAAGTCAATTTTGAAGGATAACATCGTTGTTCAAGGAGATTCCTTGAAGGATGTTTGATAAAGAGCGAAATAGATGGCAATCTGATGGAGCGAGACCAGAACAATAACGCCTATGTGATCTCGCTGAATAATCTCGTAATTTATCTCATAATTTTACTGCAAAATGACTTGTTGATGTCTTCCCGGTCTCTTTTCTAGAATTGTAACCCCCAAGCAGATGGATTTTTTGGTAATAAATCTCGGTTGTGATGGTTATATTCTTTAAGCAACTAATAGTCAACCATGCTTTTTTTGTGTCACTAGATGCCTAAATTAGTATCAATTTTTGTTCGGAGAGTTTTTATGTTAGAGCTAAGCCATTTTCTCTGTTCTTAATGAAGGTACCATTTTTACCACTAGTAACAATGTGCAACAAAAGCAGTTGATAGTGTTGATGAGCTAAATATTGGAAAGTTATTTACTCTTATTTCAAACTTACGGTAAATTTTATGACATTCTACGTCTTGTAAAAGTTCAAATCCTAGTTGTTGAACTGCGCCCTAGGTGGTAATGGAACTTGGTAAATTTTATTGGAATTCATGGATATTATATATATTATTATATATATATATATCTTTTGTGCTTGAAATTAGAGAAATATAAGCTCATCTTGATTATATTGTTATCGTTTTCGAAAAAAATACTACTTAATTAAGATAATTTTGATGGAGCTTATGGTTGGTTAACTTAATCACTTAAAGTTGATATACTTATATGTATATTTCCACATTAATGTATATATATATATATATATATATATATATATATATATATATATATATGGATCTTTATGATCCTATGCAGCGGCGTAAATTTTGTTGGAAGACCAGACCAAGACAGGTTTTAAGAAAAAAAATGTGATTTAAGTGGTGTCATGCCGCTTCAGGATGGTTTATTAATAATCTTTGATAAATTATTTTCCGTCTTCCTCACAGAAATAAAAATCATTGACTCAATCGCAGATGTATCTTTAAACCATAATTGATGCTGATTGGTGACATTTTTCCTATTTGTCAATCAGTTCGGGGGCATCTCTGGGCATAAACTTGGTTGTTTTGCTTAATAAATTTTTGTTGTACAGTAACAATTTTCTCGATATTTATGTACCGGTCACCTACGTAGTTCATCAATAGTCACATCGATTTCTTTACTCTGTTTTTTTAAGACCTGCGATAAATGATACTAACTTAATTATTAAATAATATTTACTATAATTTTTTTTTGTTTGCGGAAATTCTGGCTTTGACTGTTTTAATGTCTTGCGGTGTTGGTACTGGACGTAAACGCCCGCATCATTGACGATGTTTGAGTTGGATCACCCTAAACACCGACATGCAAACATTCGACTGATCCCGAATGAATAAATTATTGTGAAAATGTCTCACTTATTCATGTTACACTTATCAAGCGCTACAACAGCAATATGTTTTCTTTATTCCATCATTCTATAATGAAAACAAACAAAAATTCAAATTCCTTCATTTATAAATATTAGTAAATTTAAATGTTTAAAATCATGTCTTAAATCTAGAATGCGTTAAAGTCCAATATCGAGAATGGATATATTCATTATTGTAATAGTATTTTCGTCCCTATTAGATATATAAAAACATTTTGGCAGTGCTTTTTGTTTTCTCCATAATGAAAAACTGCATTAAATATAAGTACATGTTATTTGTTTCATAAATAATAAGTCCTAATATATTTCATATATTTTATAATTAATAATAATAAAGCTAAATCCTGTCAAATGGTGCAAGGTAATTCTGACAAAATCCAATCACGAATCTTCGAAAGATGTCTCACCATTATGGGTAAAGACTCGTGTAGAAATCAGGTTAACGCAAAAATTCATAGGATTTTTGGTATTTAGAATGAGAATGCTTTGAAAAAATTATTAAAAGTTATTATAATGTGGCATTAAATAGTCTTTGAATGCGTGTACTAGGGCAAAGATTGTTTTATTTATTGACAAAAGAAAATAGAATGTCAACTAGAAAAAAAAACCAACATTTCCAACCAAATCTTTTTGTTTGAGTTAACAGAGGAGTTACAGCATTGAAAGCTACTAGAATAATTTGTGTGGCATACGGAGAAAACGTAATTGGAGAGAGTAAAGGATGGAAATGTTTTTTAATAAGGATTTCAGGCTTCAAAATTTGCTTGACAACTTCTTCACTTTCAAACAACTGACTTTTTTCAAGCATCAAATCGAAATATTTTCAAACCATTGGGAGAGGAGTATTCGTAAATATTGTTGGAGAATTCATGATTAGTTCATGTACTTTGCTCAAACATTAATATTTTTATTAAAAAAAGCTATTAATTTATGTATCTACCTGATATGCTACCAATTCGTATTGGCAGCATATCTGTAGTATATGCTTAAGAATCGTTTCGAAGCATAAAACTGAAGAGAAAATTTCGAGAAAATTACAAGCGAAATTCATGAAAATGGAATTTGAAATATCTAAGACAATAGTTCATAGTGTGTATCACATGTATTGATTTAGGGATGGTTGGCTTCGTCAGCGCTCACTTCTCTACGAGTTTTTGTTTTAGTGATACATGTTTTAGAAGCGATCTGAGCGACCTATTTGTGCGAGTTACAAATGAGACCTCTCCCTCTCTTCGACACCAACCAAACTCATACCGGGCGTGCACTTGTGCGTTGAACAAACCAAAACCTGTAGTGAGACATAGTATCTTCAATACAAACCAGTTTCTAGGGGCCAAATTGCTGGATAATTGACACCATATGAAAGCAATCCAAAATACTTCGTTTGAAGAAGTCGAAAACCAAACAACTGCTTATTTCTGTATACGATACTAAAGGGATTACTCATAAAAAATTCGTTCGAAATTATGTAACTACTAACGTTACGTATTATTTTAGTATTGAAATGTTTGGTAGACTGAATTTTTCGTTTTGGTTGTCGATTATGTATCTTCTCATTGATTATAAATTATCAATGATTCTTTTAACCAAAAATATAAATTCACATCACTTAATTTGATACACTCTTTGAATATGCGTATCCGTATGTTTTTGATATGGACAGAATATTTCGAGTAAATTAAATGTATCAGGACTTTAACAGTCTTTGTTTTCTTTAAACAATCCAAGTCATTTTTGGGGAGTAGTCTTGTTGTTTTGTCATAATCTTACTGAAACATACGATTAAAGCAGTCCAATAAATTTGTGAAGCAGTTAAGTATTTCATTTGAATTTTTTTCGAATAAAACATATATTTTTCATTGGTTAAAAATAGGTTAATAGTAAACATAAGCAAGAAACTGCTTAAATTCATTACATACTATATATATTTCAACATTTGGTGTAGTATTATATTACCGTACTTCTCCTTTTCTTCCTCACATAATAGCATCTTAAACTTATCTTAAAGCAATGAAAGACTTTTATTTAAAATAATGGAGAGAACATGTTAGCACACCGGCAAATAAGTGATGTGAAATATTTTCCCCAAATTAAGCTCCAATTGCCTCAGGCAACGGAAAGTACATATTTCACATCGAATCGATTCCGATTCATGATGCATGTATGAGAGGAAATAGCTGGGGAGGAAAAGCGGTGCGGCCTTCTCCAACTCCAACTTTAATTTTAAAACCGGTGAAATATGGGATAATGTGGCGGGATCTAATTTTGCGGCATCGATTGCGAGAAATAGTTCCCAGTTTTCGTGTTTCCACGTGTATAACGTGTTCTATCAATTTAGATGTCATTATCGTACACAAGTAAGTTTTCTGTGATGAAAAAATTAAGGCGTGCTTTCTCATGAATATTCATTCTTGTTAAATGGAAAAGTAACCTATCAAAAGGAATATTTGCATTTATATAGTTTAATAACCTACGCTTTTTGGAGGCATGTAGGATATTTACGGTTCGAATGTAAAAATTCCAGGAATATTTTAGATAATTCTGAGACAAAATAAAAAATTTTAAATTCTACGTCATAAATACTTAAAGAAAAGTTATATACGTATCTTAATTTACATAAAAGTGATTTAAAATGATATATCATTGGAATTATTGGTACTGTAAAATTTTAGTGGCACCAAAATTGTTGCTTTACACAATACATGGTATAGTCGTCTACCAATACCACTACAGTGTACTTGGACTAATTTCTAAATATCAGGTCTACCGGTAAGTTCTGTCCGTTTTTAGAATAAAACAAAATAATAAATTGTTCATACTTTGAATAAACTTTATTGGATAATATAACTTCCATCATTATTTATGACTTCTTGGCAGTGTGTAAAAATGCCTTGTCCCTAGAGGCGAAAAATTGAACCAGTGTTTGTCTCATATCTTCTTCGTTTTTAAATTTTTTGTCCTGCAAAAAATTTCGTAAGGACAGAAACAAGTGATAATCGGAGTGTGCTAGGTTCAGGTAGTATAGCGGATACGACGGAATTTCTCAGTCTAGCTCTACAAGTTTCTGACGAGTCCCTAAAACAGTGGTCTGGCAATATCATGAAGCAGTATGATGTCCTTCATATTGAACATCGCCATCCAATTGCTGACAGTACTTCTCCGAATTTAGCTTTTCGTTTGGTTTCAACAGCTCAAAATGTATTGGTCCTGGATTGTCCCTTCTTATACACAACATTCTCTTGCACAGGCTCAACTTCAGTTTAGAGGTGAAGGGAGTAGATTTTCCGGATTCACAATATGCCTTTTTTCTTACGATGTTTTCATAGGCAATCCATTTTTCATCCCCAGTTATCATCTGATCCAAGAACGGTTCGATTTTGTTCCGTACAAAGCGTAGATGTACATATGATGATTCGATCATTCAAATTCTTCTCACTTAACTCATGTGAAACCCATCTGGAATATTTCTACACCAATCCTAGTTTCCGAATATGGTCCGAAATGATTTGTTGTGTTGAATCAAGCTTTTCCGCAATCTCTGATGTTGTCGAAAAGGTTTTTGCTCTACCATAATCTCAACAATATCATCGTGGATCAAAGATGGTCGCCCAGAACGTGGCTTATCAGAAAGGATGAAATATCTAATAATTTTGTACTAGTAACAGACCTTCAGTTTCGGCATACATCGAGGGGAACAGTAATACTGAAGCTTCCTTTTGCAAGAATAGGAAAATGACGATGAGCCAGATAGAAGTACCAGTGAGGCGATTTAAATCCAAAAGCCACGAAGAAATTATACATCTAATCATGCCATAAATTTTGTTACAAATTAAAAGGCGAATACCTAATAAAAAAAGTTTTACTTTCTACTTCTTTGCACAAAATGAAAGAGTATACTATAATATAGAAATGAAAATGTATTTTATTTAAAAACTAAAAATGTTCAGTTGAGGAATTTCATTAAGTACTTAATTCATCGGTAATAAATGAAGTAAATGTACTGAAAACATTTGCTGATCTAAATTACTCTTGATCTAATCTAAATTTCTTTAAATTCCGTTTTATTTTAAAAATTTACAAAAACATAAAAAAGAAAGATGTGAAGAAAATAATTTTCCTAGTATTTATAACATGAAAAGTTTTCTTTATATCGATCGTTTTTTTCGTTATTGTAATGCCTAGCACGTTACAATAACTTTCTTATTATTCTTTAACATTCATTGTATAGGTTTTGTCTCGCAACGTCGAAGGTGTTTCACGCGGATAAATTAGGGCATCGTCCCGAGTTTCCACGTTTTGGAATGCCTACAGTGAACGATAAGTACAAGGAGAATGCATTCTGCCCGAACACAGATCATTGTTTAAAAATAAGTAAATAAAAAGGAGAATACAAAATGATCCGTTATGCTGTTAGGACGTGTAAAAATCTGCGGTGACGCTTATGAAAAATAATGTTCTCGCTAACAAAAGGAATAAAAATTATGAAAAAAGTAGAATCGTATAAAAGAGGATTTGACAAAAATATGGTAATTTGTCGAGATTAGCCATTTACTACGGAGTTGTAGCGTTTTACTTTAAAAAAGCGGATAACTTATTTTACCACATTGTACGATTCAGAAACAATATATTTGCTGCCTTTGTGAAAGCTGGTTTGTAATGGGAGTTTCAAAGGTCTGGTACATATTTTTGCCTACAGCGATTTTTGGGAATGTATTGGAAAATTCTGTACAACACTATGTTTTACCTTTTGTTTGATAATATAATTATAGAAATGTGTATCTAAAGTATTTTTGAACATTAAACATATACGTTACATATTTTAATTTTCCCATGTTTTATTTCTTCATAGAAATAAAAACCTATTAGAAAATTCGACGCGAAACTAGATAAAACAGTAATCTCGACATTATGAACAATCGTATTTTCATTATCTTCTGGCCATATCTTGCAGTTGTGTGTGTTAATATTTCTATTTATTCCAAAATGCACCTCACCTGCCCAAAAGATTTTGGTCTAATCATTCAGAGTTTTTATGTATTTCTGTTACCATTTAGAAAGCGATACTGATTCGAATCTGTGTACCTTGTGCATAAGTTTAAACCGCGTTTTCATTGCAACACAGTCGAAGCTGATTCCTCAGATTTCCCCACACATGATTCACATCAACAATAACACTCATTCATAAACGTCCTGAATTTCTTGTAAAAGTAAAGCTGCTCCTGCTTCGTTTTCTATTGACTTTAGTGTATCCAATCGCTCTTTATCGCTAACTGTAAACTTTACCAGTTTCTGCAAATTCTTATACGAGCAAAATGATTTTACTGGGCAGGGCCCATTTCTCAATCCACGTATTGTTCGATATCTTCTTCGATATTAGTAGGATTCGTAGTAGCCTTAAATAAGGCCAATTCCGCCTATAATGGGAAATCCATTTTAAGAAGTATAGAGCGAAAATTGCTATCAGTACTTAAAGACGTAGTAAAACTAAGCTATGATAGCAGCCAAAGAACCCAAAATTCCAAACTCTAAACCATAATGATGTTTACATGAAATCGAAATAATAATATGTGCAAAAGATGATCCCTTACTAATTGGGGAACTTACTTTTGAATAGCCCTACAAATTTGTATGCATTTTAATATTATACTTCATTAAACAGACTTAATTCTTACGAATCCAAGACATCTTGATAAGAGTCTTAATTCATAATAATAATTCTATTAATTAAATGATCGATGTTTCGTCGTCATGAAAATTTTGTAAAACATATCGAAGTTTGTGTTAGTGTTCATTCTGTTGTGTTGTATTGTTTGATTTATCAAATACTAAACATGCTCGACATCTCAAACATATGCAGTTGTTGAAATTAGTTGTTTAAAACATCTGTCATTACCTTTACCTTTTTTACTGCAAAACCCTCTTAGTGATTAGCTGATTAACTTTAATATTGCTATTACATACACGTAATATAGAAGGTAAGAAGCAAAACGGAATAAGAAAGAAGATGAATAAATAAAATAATACCTTATTATAAGAGCAAATTACAATTTTAAATAGCAAATATTTTATTATTAAACATAATATTCTCTTAACTTACTACACTTATTACAACAAACCTGAAACACCTCTAGTCTGATAATGAAAAAATACATTTTGTTCTAAGAATATACATATATTAGTATGTAAAAATTAATTCGATCCTTATGATATTTTAATAAACTTTAATGAAATGATTAGTCTTTATAAATGTTTGCATAGTGAATAAATTAAATTGATACTTACTTTTGTCATGTAGTTCAGTACATATTATTTTTTTTAAGTATTGAAAAACCCATTTAAATTACTCTTAATCTAGGAGTCAGATTTGTACACCGCTATGATGATGGTTATTTAGAATTAAGCATGAACAATTAATAAATCTTCCGGCTATGGTATTTAATAAACGATTTTGTAATATTTTTAATTAACTTTATATATGTATATGTATACGCAATCTGTCGCAGAGAAAACGGCACTTTTTTAAAATATTAATTCTTATTCGTCTATTAAAAAAAATATGCGTCAGTAGGGTAGATATTTCACCAATGTTATGTCAAAATATCATGACATTTGCATCATTAGAAGCAGAGAAATTGCCCATAAAGGAACAGTGTGCATTTGGTATTTGTCGAAAAATGAATTTTGAACAAAGAGTAAATATCAAGTTCTCTTTTAAACTCGCTAAATTGCAAACTGAAACGTTTACTTTGGTAAAAAAAGTGTATGGTATGGCGTGTTTTCACGTACGAATATGTATGAGTGACATAAACGATTTAAAGACAGTTGCATGGACATAAATGCCGACGAACATCTTGTTGTGGTTACGGAAAGTAGCATCGAACTTGTTCGTGAATTTATCAGAAATGAGCCGAAATCTTCATTGCGATACGTAGAAATGGAACAAAATATTTCCAAAGATTCAATTTATCGCATTTTGACACAACATTTGGACTGAGTAAGATTTGTGCAAGGTTTGTATCACACAAGCTAACTGAATTCAACATTATACAGACTTGATCAAAAATTCAAAAAAAACTTATTATTATTAGGTATTCTATTATAACTGGCGATGAGACGTGGTTTTTTCAGTATGATCCAAAGACTAAGCGTCAATGCTCTGAAAGACCAAAAAAAGCCGTTTGGAGAAGTCAAAAGTGAAGACAATGTTGGCTTGTTTTTACGATTCGAAAGGCATAGTGCACAAAGAGTGTGTACCAACTAGTTAAACAGTCATTGCTGTATATTATCTTGGTGTTATGAAATGTGTTTTGGCGCGTATTCGTCGTGTGCGTCCTCAATATTGTGAAAATGTTAGCTGGTGTTTGTTACATGATAATTCACCATCTCATTTCTAACTACAAATGACATTTTAATCATCAATCATTCCCCGTATTCACCAGATTCGGCTCGGATTCGCTCCAAACTACATTCGCCGATGAAAGAATAAGCTACACGATACACTACATTTGTTTGAAATTAGCTTCCGCAGAA
This sequence comes from Dermolepida albohirtum, assembly GCA_031893035.1. Taxonomy (NCBI): domain Eukaryota; kingdom Metazoa; phylum Arthropoda; class Insecta; order Coleoptera; family Scarabaeidae; genus Dermolepida; species Dermolepida albohirtum. The sequence goes on along the minus strand of JAVIWB010002874.1, from coordinate 114,728 downwards.
GTCCATAGAATGTTTTAGAAGCATGCCCGGCGAATAGCAGAGTGTACTTGTTTGTATGAACGGCAATTCAAGAACACAACTTACTGTTCATAGTTACAAAATTAAGTTATGGGCAGTACTGCAAATTGTACATTAGTTATTATTGTTGCCATTTTCGGTTCTTCATCTCTACATTTGATTCTTTTAGACGCATTAAGAGAAAAGTAAGAAAAGTGGAATTTTTTTAGTAATTTGAAATTATCCAATAAATAAACGTTAAAACACTTTTGAGGTGCATTATTATCCGTTAAGTAAGTATAAGAAAACCGATATAATTTTACCCAATTTACAGCGGAAGGTGCGTATCGAACGAATGAAGGTTTACTTTTTTATGTTTAATTTACAGCGGAAGGTTCGTATCGAATGAATGGTTTACTTTTAATGTTCTCTAATTTGCATTTTCTTTTATCACACTAAAAACAGATAGTTCACCAGTAAAATTGTGATTTTTATGTGTATTGTATAATTAGTTTTTATCATTTTAATTAATTACCTAATATCACGTTTTCACGATAAGAGAATAACAGAAAAATTTATTGGCAATTTAATTGTATTGGTATTACAGGGCGAATTTTTTTATTCACATTCATGAAAATACATTTCAGCTTTTCAGCATTATTTTAATTAAAAAATAATAACATTTATTCATTATGTGTCTAGTATTAATGTCAAAGTATATGTTTTATGTTCCATTATAGAATAAAAATAATATTAAGCCTATAAAATCATTAATAAGCAAACTTTTAACGTTCTAGGTAGAGGTAGAGGTAGGCTGTGACCTCTTCGTATAATTAGAGAAACAATCTTGAGGCGGCAGAGAATCTGTCTGATCTGAAATATCGCTTTTCCTTTTGACCTATTCCATCTTCCAATATACATATATATGTATGTATATTCGACTCCGTGTAAACGAGTTTTCGGCACCCCAAATTGATTCAAGGCAAAGAAATCGCAGCTTTAGTTCTGCCCGGCCTTGTCCCGTATACGTTTCCGGGTTGCCGGAGTTTGCGCACCTCCCCACTCGGAAAGTCCACTGTCGTGTAGTGCGCGTATAACTGTGCAGAAATATGTGCGTTCTTGACGAGGATCTTGCATAGAATGACCGTTATATTTGCATTTTGCAATGACTGCAATGTGTTCAGAAGGTCTAGGGACTTGCACTCTAGGGGAACAGAAAGGTTTATCGATTAATCCGTTCCGAATTCCGTATGTTTCTATAATCAGGAAGATTAACATTGAAATGTCACACATTACAACGTAACAGTAATAAGAACGCAACTTATAATCACTGTTGTACCTGTTGATTGATCGTGTGTATTCGTGGTGTTTCTTAAGACTTCGATGCTTTCATTGAAGAGTACAACTCGAAAAAGCTGAGGTAGGGAACGTACTAAGCTAACGGGGTAGATAGAGTGTATCGAGGGTAGAGATGGAAATGCGGTCATATATTTTGTTTTTTGATGAAGAGAGTTTGCGCATAACTAAACGAATGTTGATATATTGGTAAGTTCATATGAAGCTTTCTCTTTAGTGGTGTTAGTATACGGAGGATCATGTAAGGATATACTTTCCCTAAGATTTAATCGAATATTATAAGAAGAACTAAACCTAATAAATTAGTTTTACTTTAAGAAAGATGAATCGATAGAATCAAACATTGCTGGAAACATATCTACTTTCTTTGTTGAAAAGTAACACAATTTGTCGAACCTATTTATATATTTTGCGTTTTCAACTACCATATTTTAATTTAAATTTACACAATGTTTTCAGTTTAAAACTATGGCGATATTATAGAAAATTTACTCTTAAGCGATATAGAGCGAACCAATTAAATACTCTGACTTCTAAGTACATTAGAACATATGGTACCAGATTGTCAGACACGGAAAATGCCTTTATTATGAAAGCGTACAGTTTTAGTATTTACATATTCCAAAAATCGTGTTCGAGTAGAAATTTTTTATTTCGAATAATCTATTATTAAGATTAATTTAATATTTTTCTATTTCCAACGATAAAGAGGAGTGTATATTAAGTTTTTTCGATTAAAAATTGAATAAATGCTTTTCAATAGCTGGTCAGACATCACGTTCTTTGAATTCATGAAACCTCTGATAGAAATAAATAAGTTTGGAATACATTTGCAGGAAACAATGATATCTTGCGGAATTAAAATAATATTTTCGAAAAACTAGGTCTGGAATTACTCATAGCTACGGATTCAATAATGTAATCATCATCGATTTCTATAGAGCCAACATTTTATGGATATAATGCAGTTTCTTTTGATGTTATACATAATGCTATTGCTTACGTATATATTTCACTGAAGCAGTTACAATCAAAAGACATTAAATTAACATAATTGATATTTAATCTAACTAATATATTATGTACTTGTCATATATTGACTTTTACCAGTAATGGACACCTTATGTAGTGGCAATGCCAGCTATATGTAATCCTAATTTGATGACAAGGAAGTATATTAAAAAGAGAATGATATTTTTTTGATCTTTTATAGTTACATAAAGAACTTCAGCTAGTCAAGTTGGTCTTAGTCTTGGTTGGTTATGTTTCTTCATTTCTGGTGTTTTGCTTTCCTTTCTGTCCATTGATTTCTAGCCATTTTACATCGTTCTCTATCTCTGTTTTCCATCTCATTTTTTGTCTTCGATCACCCCCTTTTTGTCTATTAGTACGTGTGTCATCATCATCTTTTCCCTCAATATTATATCCATATGTATGGAACACACGGAACACACAGCGTATTCTTTGAGATCTTACAATGAGCACTATGTTCGTATCTTCGTAGACAATTCTCTAAGCTCTGGATTCTAGTAAACCATGCCTGCCCCAAATTTGTTTCGTCAAATATCGTTCTTAACACCTTCCTCTCTCCTACCTTCAACTTTATTTGTTCTGTTTTGTCTATGTTGCACTTATGTATACGACTCCCTCTCTTCACCCTCTTGGAAATTATTTTCGCTTTTCAAAACCTTTCGAGCCTTTTTTCCTTTATACTTGGTATTCTTACAAATTCTGAGTTATATATTCTATTTGACTTTTTCAAATTTGTAGACTTTCCCTTCATCCGTTTTTATCTATAAGTATTTTTTTTTCTTTGATTTCTTTTTCAATTCACTGTATATATTTCAGTTTTTCCTTATTAATATAGAGGCGCCTTTTCTTTGCTTCTTTGTCCACTCTCTGTGTTACTTCCTTTAATTCCTTTCTATTCTTTGCAAAACAACTAGGTCGTCGTCAAATGTAAAGTATTGATGTTTTGCCCGATAAATAAATTATGTTCTATTAAGTGTAGTTTCTTTTATGATCTGTTCCAGCAGTAGACTGAATAATACTGATGACTGTGGGTAGCTTCTTACTCCTTTTTCGGTATAAAGTTTTCGAATATTATATATTTTATTTTTATCTTATCTGTTGTAGTGTTACTAATATCATGTTTCTAAGTCTTTGGCTTATTTCCATTTCATCTAGTGTTTTATGTACTTCATTCCTTTTTACCATTATAAGCATGTTGGAAGTCGATGAACAATTGCTTCTTGTATTCAAAGTTGTTCGCCTGTACTTCTAGCAGCATAAGTTTGATCTATTGTACTTCAATTCCCGAACCTACATTAATACTTTATAATTATATTTTTTCTCTTCCACAATTCTTTTTATATTCATGCATGTATATTGCTAATTATTTCATAATTAATAATGTTATATTTAGTTTTTGGCAACATAAAGCCCTACAAAATAATTAAAAGACAGGCATAAAATTAGAATTTGGTAGGAGATTTGCAGAACGGTGTTAAGCGTAGGAAATATATGATAATTACAGATTCTTAATGGAATGACTTTGTTAAATACTATATAGAAAGAAGTGTTCTATTATACACAATTATATTATCGGGCAGAGTTATATATTAAACTTAAAGTTTGTTAAGGTTTTACACATAATACTACAGAATTATTACTTATGTCTGTTTCCCTCTAATACCATAGAAAGAACTCTTGCTTGATGATGACAATGTCTGTTAACTTTCGGCTATAAAAATATATCCCTTCAACTAGTTTAAATTTTATATACCTTCTAATTCGACTATGATATTAACAATATAAAGGATAATGAAAAACAAATTGTGCATTATTTTTATTTAAAAAAAAATTAGGTTATGCATACGAAAAACAAATATCTACACATGTAATATGTTACAATTTATAATTTCCATATGTTTTAAGTTCGAATACTTGTTATCAACGTAAAACATAAAGAAGTCTAATACAACGATTAAATTATTAATAAATACAGTCACTAACTGGGCCAGATTATAAATTTACCCCGTTTTTAGTATTAGCAAACTTTTTATTTTTTAATTAAAAACTTCATTAGAGAAAAGTGTATGAGAGTTTTCAATCGCTAGTCCAGCAGATCGCTCTTAAAAAGACTAGAAAAAATATAATATACTCGATGGTTATTAAAAGCTGATAATAATATTGCTATTAATTTATATGTCGTTTCAATTTTTTACTGTATGCTACTAGTAAAGAAAAGTTTTGTTTTAATAAATAATTGTTAACACATCTTTAATATGAATTCTATAGCCCTGGACACGTTTACAGTAACATATACACGTGAATACGCGGTTTCTGCAGTTAGTATAAAAATTCTTATACTATATACATACATTATTTAAAGGGTAGCACCTAGACTAAATTTTGAAATAGTGACCTGGTATAAAAATGCTGAATGATGTCAATTTTAATTTTAAATGGCCTCTATCTTGTCATAAATTAACACTTGGCATTTCATCCTTCTTTGTCGGATAACGTCAGTTATTGTTTATGATATGATGTTGACATTAACTAATAGGTCTTTCAGCTAAGATAACACTTCTATATTTTTATATTCACGATACTTAACAATGATTGCTTTAATATAAAGAATCGAATAAATTGTAAAGAATATCGAACAAATTTTTTACATGAACCAGTACTTTATAAGATATCCAAAATTTCCACTACCAACTTCGTACAAATAAACTTTGATGAAAGCTTTCGCGTATTCTCTGTAATGTCTGGGATATAATTTTCCTACATACCAGCACATGTACGAATTGTGCTAGAATTTCTCAATTAATAGGTTGCATAAATTTTATGTGGAGATGTAATGCCAAAGGAAAAAGTTCAGTGTATACATTTGGTGACCTAGCTGGTTGAACATCGTGTATCGGTCGGTCGACCAGGAAAGTTTTAGCTCAGATATTTATTTGGGATACTACGATATGCGGAGATAATAATACTAATAATTAGCTAATGTCATATACTTAAGTTTTACTACCACGTATTTCTTTTGTCTTCCTTTCTTTGCATTTTTTTAGGTGGTCTTTCCTATGTCATTTCTGTCATGACTAACATATAATCAGTTACCATCTGCTTTCTCGTAATTTCTCACATCAGTAAACGCCCTTTGCATAGTTTATTTCTATGAGAATATGGTTAATCTGGTTCCTCGATTCCGCATTTGCCGCTATCGAGTTTTTTTAGATTCTTGTTATCAAAAGCAGTGTTAACAATTTTCATATCAATCTCAAGAGTAAAGTCTATAACCCTCTTCCCATTACCATTACTAGAAGTGTGTCTAATTTTGTTTGTAGTTATCTCCTTGTAGTCTTCTGCCCTTCCTACTTTGACATTCAACTTTCCTATCAAGAATTTTATATCAAACTTCGGGATTCTTCTTAGGAATCTATACAACTCCTCATAAAACGTAATTTTAGTGTCCGGATCTTCTTTTTCGGATGATGTATGCGCATTTATTACATTAATCTTTCCAAACCAGCCCCTGATTCTGATCCTCCACATTGTATATGTTCTCTTTGAAATAAATAACTTTATATTTGAATTTATTATTAACTGTAAATCCTAGTCTCAATCTAAAAAATATTATTTTTGTAATCCTTTATGTCTTTTGTTTAATTTCCTGCAGTGGCAGAATGTCTATGTTATACCTTTTCATTTCCCTAAATAAGTGTTTCAGGACATCTTAAATGTACCTCTAACATTCCATGTATCTAGCAGCAATTCATCTAATTTAACCAACGCTACATTTTTTTATAATAAGCGAAATCCCCATGCTGGAGATGTTATCTGGGATACGTATAAAAACTGAAAATTTAATTCTCTATTAGCTTTAATATATGAGGTGTGGTTATTAAATAACGAGATTGAAGAATATTTACTTATTATCACCTTCAATATACACCCCGACTCTATCCCTACAACTCTCCATGCGGAATCTTCCATTGTTCAAAACAGTGCTGGAAGTCTTCTTATATCAGCTCCTTTAGGACGCGTGCCGCTTTTGCTTTCACAACTTCAACGGAGTCAAATTTTGTTCCCTTTAATTCAGATTTCACCTTAGGAAACAGATAGAAGTCGCACGGCTCAAGATACGGCGAATAAGCCAGATGGTCTAACACTGGGATGCTGTATTTGGCTAGCAACCTCTTGACTGACAATGCGGAATGAGCCGGTGCATTGTCTTGGTGGAGAACCCATGACTTGTCCTTCCACAATTCGGGATGTTTTCTTCTTATTCTTTCACGGAGTTGAGCAAAAACGTGAAGGTAGTAATGTTGATTAATAGTTTGACCATTAGGAACCCAGTGAAAGTACACAATCCCAACGAATATCGAAAAAAACAATCATCATTGCTTCGAATCTTGAAAACGCTTAAACCACTCAAAAACACGTGCATGCGATAAACATTTATTGCCATACACTTCTTTCAATAAATTATAAGTTTCAGTAGCGGTTTTTCCAAGTTTCATGTGAAACTTAACATTTTTCCGGCGAAACAAAAACAACTCTAATGCGAATGAAGGTTACGGCTATACTTATTTGTTTACAGAAGCGAGAAGCACTGCATTCGAAAGAGAATGCTTCATTGTAAATAACTACCAGTAGTTGGCGTTTGACGCATACGCACTTCTTCTGTACCAGTGTCAGTCACGTTATTTAATAGCCATACCTCGTATTTTTTATTTATAGAATCAGTAATTACATAAAGAAAATTGTCCTGAGGCGAGTATCGAACTTTAACTGGTTCCAGTCACTTTTATCCCTTAATAAATAATACTTAGAAGCTCACGTGATTCTTACAAGGTCACGTGAGTTTTGTTTTTAATACTAGACTACCATAAACAAAAGTAATGAATAAAAGTTTAAAGTAATTAATTCCACACCTGGTAGCCATCTAGTAGAGGATTAGACATGTAGATCCATATTAAAGAAATATAAATCTAAAGAGTTTATGGCGCAACTAGCGTTAATTAATTTAACTAATATTTACCAGAGGTTTGTCAACCTACGATCCCTTTTTATTTATTGAATGATTTGAATTCCACCCTTCTGGGTTCATAAGTTCGTCACCAATACTTCAAAAGCGTAGAAAAAGCGTAACATATTTATAAAATTTCCCACATTTATATCTGAAAGGTCAAAGCATAATTTTAAAAATAGTTTCTATGGTACATATGTATATACAATATACATATATACATACATGAGTTCTTACGTCACTAGTTTGAAGTTAATTCCAAAGTGATGGACGTGTAAGCCAGTGCTATTAAGTAAAATTGGTCGGGAACAATTCTAAATGGTATTAAGGTCTAGCCTGTCCATTAGATGACTGTAACGACGCGCGAGTTGGGTTTACATTCATCGAAGCGGATGTAATTAAATGCTATCGCGGCACCCCCGAGCGAACTGTAACCTTTTCTAATTCAGGAAGGAACAAGTCGAATTCAAGATCGTGTACGCACCTAGTGCGTTCTACGTTTGTTCTAATTAGAGTCACAGAAAATCAGTTATCAATTTAAGAAAGAACTAAATGATTTTTACACAGAGTGGATCACTTGAGTAAGTTCTTTTTTATATGTTTTCCGTAATTCAATTTGTTTGTTCTATAAATAGAACTTGCATGGCTAAAACAATTAGTTGTTGTTAATTTATATATTTTATGATCCCATACTACATTTACAAGAGAATTCGAATTCATTTCTAAGTGTTATATGTGCATTAAGAGGAAGAAAGCGAAAGATATTCTTGAGTATATAAATTATAATATTGAAAAAACTCAAAAGAAGAATACGATAATACATCCATAAAAATAGAGATAGCTTTCCATCATACGATTTTAAAAACAATAAATACTGTTTTTAAAATTTAAAAGAAGTAGCATGCTATTTTCAGACGGAAAATGTAAAATCATCTCTAATCAAGAGATTGTGATATGTTGTAGATATATTTAATTAATTTAGGGGAATATAATAAAGGGTTTAACATGTAGATAGTAAAGTAATTTGTATTCTAAGTAATGTATTATACGTAATTACTCACAATAAAAATTCATAGATCTTAAACCAAAGTTCCAATGGTTTTACAAAACTGAAATTTTTACTTGCCGAATTATTATCAATGTAATAGAGGCAATAACGCGTGAAAGTAGAATACGAAACGAAGAAATAATAAAAGCTCTAGAGATTCAGAATGTTGAAAAATATGAACAAAAGTGGATAAAATACATACATCAAAAGAATAAGATAATCCATCTTGAGAAACTAATTTAGTGTTAGCAAAGCTATAAAATATCAGCGAAGAGAAAACAAATTAGTGATCCAAATTGCAAAAGGATAGGATGGCAAGTAAATAGTACATTTACTGGGAAAAATATTAGTGTTCATTCAAAAGTGGGCTGTTACTTTGCAATATTCCACTCTTTGAAAATAATACAAACACACTTTCTTTCATAATACTATCACTTTAATATCACAACAAATTAATATTGATACAAATTATAATGCGCTTTTAATATTTTTCATTCCAAAGTACGAAATTATAACAGCAATAATAAATAGATGCGATAAAAAACTAAAATAGTGAAATATAAGAATGGTTAGCCATTATGTTTTTTATAATGTTTCAACATATACTGCTGCAATATTAACGCATTTGAACCAACTATGATGAAGTGCTATTATCATATTTAGTAATGATCTTTCTCTAGATTCTCAACCTACTGCAACAACGAAAAATTTGGATTTGGAAATAAGAAGATATTTGGGGCTAGACCTGTGGAATAAGATAGGTTAGATATAACTAGAAATAACAACTTGATGGGTGCAATAAAGCGCGCTTTCGTGATAGAAAAGAACTCTTCACGGATCATTCCAGGCCATTTTTTAGAAATTTCTTTCTGATTTTAGGAAACGTTTTGACAGTTTTTGAGGAATGACTATCATTATATGCCTACTGTCGAGATTTTCGTTCGGTTTGACGAACGTAGTAATTAAGCAGAAATCGATTCTCATTAACGATAACAACTCTTCGCAAAATCAGTTTAGTTCTTGTTAAAATGTTGTCAAATATCTCTTGATGTTCGCATTCTTTCACTCTTAAGATCATAATTCAATATTTGCAGTACCCGCCTTGCTAACAGCTTGGACATACGCCTTCAGTTAATATAATCAAGATAATACATTTTTTAAGTCAATTTTTCGGTGGTTTAAAACAATATCAATGACTTTTTTGATTATTTTCAATGGTCATATCACCAGATGACAAATATATTTTTTCATAATAGCCATGATTATTAAGTCTTCATTTATTATTGAAGCATTTATTTCACATTCAAGAATAGTTTTCAGACTTCCGTATATTTTTCGTAACATAAAAATGCTGTAGTTTTGCAAATGTAATTCGATAGTATATACGAGGGGCAGCTTCGGTCTCGGTATCCGGGTAATTTACTAATGATGTAAGTAATTTGACTAACTCATTAGATAATGACATTATCTGAGGGTATAAGTATAAAATTTCGTATAGCTGTGATTATTAGTTCACTAGCAATCTTTACTCAACGAAGATTCGAATAGTTGACGCGGTATTGATGGAGAAAATTGAGCACCATGCTGTGATTAAATTCCTAGCAAAACAAGAAAATTACGCTGTCGTTATCTACAATTCAAAAGTGGTCAAATGAATTTAAAAGGAGCAGAGAGAGCAACGAAGACGACACTCGCTCGAGCGGCCCAGTTACTGCTGCTATAGAAGAAAATGTGACAAAGAGGTGGCTAACTTATTCGTTGGTACCATACACAGTATTCTTCATGACCTTCTTGACGAAAAGTTAGCGCAACACGGATGCCGCGATTGTTCACTGCCCCTCTGAAAAAAGTGCGAGTAAAGAGCTATAGAGAATTTTTATGACATTGTCGCGAAGATTCATCAACTATTTGACCCTGGAAGTACGCAGAAGTTCATGCACCGACAGAAGGGTACAGACTACCAAAGAAATTTAAAGTTACTCCGTCTACCGGAAAAGTCATGGCCACAGTATTTTAGGATTAAAAAGAATTTTGCTGATCGAATATAAAAAAAATTAAACAATAAACGCAGCATTTTACGCAATCATTTTGATAATTTAAGGGAAGCAATTAAAGAAAGAAATGCGAGGTAAACTAAGCGCCTGTATATTGCTTCTTTATCACAACTCTCCTATTCACACGCTGCGTATTTCCAAGGCTGCTATGCAAGATTGTGATTTCGTAGAGATTAACCAGACTATCTATTCCCTAATTTGAAAAAAGACCTTCGTGAAAAACAATATTATATATATATATATATATATATATATAAAAAGTATTGATTGAAAATAAATTTCGAGTGTAGTGTAATTAATTCATCGAGGTTATGGGGGATTATATAGAAATATGAAAAAATTTAACTGTTTTTACGTTTTTCTTCATGCTGATATCGAGAATATCTTAAACGCCATTCGTAGTACCATCTCCACTAGTTATATGGGCTGTAGATTCTAAAGAGGACCACTAGAAGACTTCGAGGACTAAGAAAGAAAGGAAAAAGATCGCATACATGAAGCCAGTCAGATTTAAATAACTAAATTTGTGAACTCAATTTGTCAAAACATTAAGCAGGGCTTTTAATTTCAAGGCTAGCATATGGAATTTATTCGACAAAAGATCGAGGATATGCGTCTTCCGTAGTAGGCAGTAAGAACTGCATCATTTACTTTCAAACTAAAATGATTTGACATTCTGTAACGATATTAGCGTCGTTTTAGAGGCAGTGGGTCGGCATTACAATCCAGGAGAAAAGACGCTCTTTTTATGACTTATAGTACTAGTATAGTAGACTAGTACTGGGTTTGCGAAGTTTTGCTATTTTCTTCTATGATTGTTATAGTATTCACAGAAGAAAATCATTATATTTAGAAGTAATAACCACGAAGAAGTACCAAATTGAGATTGATGAAACGCTTCGTAAAGGCAATGAACGTTCGTAAGTTTTCTTTATTTAAAAAATAAATGTCTCAAAATAAGTGAAGTTAAAATACATTTTTCTGGGGCCCTAAATTATGGGACTAATGAGTGATGCCAGTCTCGACAATATTTTAGATAAAAGAGAGGCATCTGCTTGGCAGTCCTTCACAAACGTCCCTTTTTGGGATACAAAAACTGAAAACTACAAACAGATGAAAACTACAAACAGCTGCTTAATAAACTGTTGCAGAATTACAAAGATTTGGAACCAGGTATCTCTTTGAAATTTCATTCACATCTGAATTTATTTTCAAAACAGTCTTAATAATGTGGGCGATGAACACGATGAAAGATTTTTAAAAAATGGTACGAAAGCACGCTTGCAGAGTGCTAGTGGAGTCTTAAGAGCGATAATTCGACAATGAAATGAAAGTTGAATAGAATTATGTTTTCTAAATAAATCACATTATACTATGTAGCTTAATTATTTCTTAAAAAAATTAAATTTCTGAAACTTCGAACGCGTTTTATTCAAAAACAAAAATTATTATCATTCAATTATTATTAAAGTAACGAGGAAAACACGTTCATCGGAGCTATTAAACTTGTTTATTACACAAACAAATTTAGTAATGGTGAATCATTTATTAGGTTAATTGGCTTCTTGAGTTTATTAATTTCTAAGAGTTCTAATAAATTTAGCTTATACTCGTATCCTTTGCTTTCTATATGCAATAATTTTATATTTATAATTTAACAGATGCTTTTATTGATTAAATGATTAGCGAAAGATTTCGTTCGATATATGAAAGCAAAAATAAGTAGCTGTCCATTTTAAAAAACTTTTTCATCAAATATTAAAAGTAATATATATAATATTTCAGGTTAATATTGAATTCACAATATGTCTATCTGTAGAATTCTTTGGACAACGAAGGGGTTTTCTAAAACATTTCTTATTTTAAGCATGAAAAATCTTCCTAGATTAGTTTCAATATTTTACTTTGATTAATTCGCCAAATTCACTTTGCAATAGGAAATTAAGAAAAGTTTAGTCGAATCATTAGTTTGCATCGATTGTAATAAAAGAAAATACAAGCTAGCATATAACAAGGTTTCCGATTAGGCCCTGTTCTTTTTCAAATATCTAATCCTTTATTATAACTTCGCATGTAACACTGTTTCGATTTATATCTGAATCATTGAACCAATTAGAATTCTTAGTCCTTAGCTACGGATTATTCTCATTAGGAATTTAAACTTTGTAACTTTATAAATTCGAGTTGGAAAATTGTAGGTATGTTTTTGCAACAATCCACAAAAAAGAATATTTTTACATTCGAAATTTATGAATGAAGATCGTGAGGCCGAGATTCCAAAACTTGTATATTACACCGTTATGTAAGACCTACACAATGAATGCGTTTTTTTATTCTTCGTCCTTCTCTTTGCGGGCATAAACAAATAAAATTTATTGCCCGAAGAGTAGCATCGCCAATAAATTTATTTGCACCACAGACTTATGTAACTTAGTTTCATATTTCCGTTTCAGTCTCTTCCTATTTTCCCTGAATTTTAAGTCGTCGTTTTTATACTTCCCTCTCTTTCTCTCCCTGTAAATGTATATATAGAAGGCAAGGGACACAACAACGAAGCTGCGATGGTAAGGTGTGTGTGCGTCTATGTGTTATTTGGTGTCACAAAAATATCTGCGAGTTTTGCAATACCGTCCAATACATCAAATTGATTTAATGTCGGGAATACAAAGTTACTTATTATCTTCGTAATGGGAATTCGTGTCCATTTTAACAATTTATGGCTTCAGTAGATATCGTACAATATTTTTTCTTCTTAATTTGGTTTTTACATCACAAAAATAGCTTCCGATTGCATTCCTGTGTCTACATTTTTAAATTGGTGTACGGTATATACAGAAATTGCTTTATATAATAATAGAAATAATAATTTATTAACCAAATATACTAAAATGTATTGTATCGTCAAATGTATAGTTGAGGCAAAATAATTACAAAGAAAAAAAGACGACATTGTAAGAACATGTGCAATTTCAGTTCTCTTTATTATACGAAGAGTGTGGTTTAATTAAATCAACCATGAAAATTACTATTCATAATCACTCATTATCTGAACAGTACAGCTAGTTAAAATTAACAAGACCTTGGAAACAACCAGTTTTGTAACATAGCGAGATACTGCTACCGTTAACCCTGTTTCTGTCAAAGAAGAATTGTCCGTAAGCAAATAATTGGGATATGGCGCAAAACACATTGATTTTAGGCGAATCTCGTACATGTTCAATGGCTGCATGTGGGTTCTGTAGACCCCAAATTCGAACATTGTGTTTGTTTACCAGAATACTATATGAAAAGTCGCTTTATCACTGAACACGATGCGTTGTGCGAAAGTGTTATCATTGTCAATAGCATCATGAATCTCGTTACAAAATGTTACACGTTTCTGTTTGTTATCAGGACACAGAGCTTGTAACAACTGTAACTTGTACGGCTTCATAACCAACTGACATCTCAAAACACGCCAAATTGTTGTTGTAGGCAGTAACTCCTAACTGGCACGACAAGTTGATTTTGAAGGATTACGTTGGAAAGCAGTTTGAATTCGTGCAACATTTTCTTAGGAAACACGACGGCGGCCAGGACTCTTTTCTTTACATACACATCCTGTGTCTACAAACTGTCGATACCATCTACAAATGTTTCACCCATTCGGTGAATCAATTTGGTAGCTCAACCTGAACCGTCTTTGCACTGTAATCACGGAATTGCACTTCGCAAACTCGAGAACACAAAATGATTTCTACTGCGGAGTAGCCATTTTAAACATATGATAGTTACCAAGAAAAACAGAAGACAACTGACATCTAGCGGCTATTGAATAAACTAGACTATGTATTCGTTTCTCCAATAGCCGAGCCGAGTGCAGCGATCGATAGTTTTGACAAAATAATATTTTGTAATACGTATATTCTTTTTGAAACACGCTGTATAATGGCTTATCGAATATATTTTCTAAAAGCAGAATATCACTACATGAAACTATTTATAAACTGATATGGACCGAATACAGTTTTAAGAAATTTTAAAAGTGTTTTGCTAAGTGTTCATAAATATATAAAGGATTGTCTAATTTTTTTAAATTAAAATCACTCACCGAATAGAAATAATCAAACATGGTAAGACAATTTTATGTAAGCTTCACTGAAATTAATGTACATTTCATTAGTGTTATACAGACTTGCAAATAAGTTTACCTAAAAACAACTTTTGTTATACTACTCACATCTTAAGTTCTTGATATCTGGTATAAATTCCTAAGTAGGTTTCTTTTAAGTTCTTTATTATGACTTATCAATAATTCAAGTCACAACTTCATCTTATTTTTGAAAAGGGCATTTTATTTTAGAACAGTTATTAAATTTCGTCGATTATTAAATGGTATGAAAAAAGAAATATATGGCGTCGAATTGATAAACCAAAGCGGAAAATTAATGACACTTTAAAACAAAATATTGCGATCGTGTTCTAAAATTATTACTTCTTCTTTTTACCGATCTTTTTCTCGTTCAGTCCATCGATAAAAACCATGTTGAAGCGATTTACGTCGCATATTACATTTCAAAAAAAGGGGAATGCTGAAACAAATTGTTCGTAGAATAATCAATCACCGACTAACTAATGTAGAAAACGCGCATAAAATGAATGGGTAAAAATAAAACCGACCACCCCTATCGCATAATATTAATTGCTCCTATAAAAAAGAAAGCAATAGGCAGTAAAATTTTCATTAGATTTCACAGTCTCATTTATAAATTTCTACACGCATCGTTTTTTTCCTCCCACTGGAGAATCAGATAAGAGGGAAGAAATGAAAAACTTATGAGAGGTTAGTAGTAGTGGCCAGCACAGTACTGCTCTCGTATCAAGTGTTCTCCAATTATATTCTATGATATTTGTTTCGCAACTTCCTTCTCTTGTTTCATTTTCTTGATTTTATTTGTTCGACTGAAGAAATCTACTGAGCATGCCGTGATAAATCTGACAATGTAATAAAAGCAAACAACCCACTATGGATTTGGATGTATCCTTGAATCTAATAATATTGAAAATAAGCTGATTCTCATTAAAATTAATAAAGGGACACCTTATTCATATGTAGCTACAGTTGTGACAATTTAGAGATATCTAATATACGTTTCTAGATTTCGTTTTAGATATTATTATGGAAAAAAAATCATTACAAATTTTAAATGATCTAGAAATGCAACAGATTTTTTTTGAGGTTACTGCCATCAATAAATTTAGAAAATGAGTTAAGGATGTAAAAGAACTCGTTTGTTAACTTTTCTTTGTCTTTGCTATCTAAATTTTTGTTTAATTTCGAAAGCTTCATTATATATAATAAAAAATAGTTAAATCACTGGAACCGTTTGATATTCATTTTGTATTCATTAAACCAATGCCAAATACTTTATTGTGTTGATTAAATTCTAAACTATATTTTGTGTATATATTTTATATATTTTGTTTATATATATATATGTACTTGTCAATTAATTTAAAGTAATAAATATGACTTTAAAATATTACATACAAGTAATGAAAATATGTATCCTAAGTTCGATGTTAAAGAGGATCTGAGACAAGGGGATTCATTATTACCTATTTTGTTCATTCTTGTACTAGAGGAAAATAAGATATTAACAGGTCTGGTCTGATATACCATATGCAACAGCAATGTTTAACATTTGCAGAAGATATCCTAATTGTAGCAAGATAAGACTATAGACAATATGCAAAAGTTGGAAAAAGAATTGTATCAATACCGATTAGGAATAAATCAGAATACAACGAAATACATAACATGGACACAAGAGGAGTATACGATTCGTGGTTATTGAAGATACCAACAGAAAGAGGAGGAATATATGTTTGAAAAAGTGGAAAATTTTATTATCCGAGTTCAGTATTTAGTAAGAAACATAGTGTGAGAGATGAAATACAAGAAATGTTAAAAAAGATTATTCCATAGAAAAGTAGTATTCTCCAAATTAAAACTGAGAATATACGAACCAGTTGTAAGACCAATAGCAGTGTTTGTAAGTGAAGTATGGATGTTGGGAGCAACAGTTTCTCCTCTGTTGTCGAGTATGGAAGGGAAAAGTATTAAGAAAAATATTTGGGGGTAAAAAAGTCGGGACAAATGGGACACAGCGAAAAAATATATAATAGGAATTGTAAAATCCTAAAGATTGAGATGTTAAGACATATTTGTAGAATGCAAGAAGACTGAATTTCCCCAAAAAATACTTGAAAGTTGAATAGAAGGCAAAAGATTTCCTTTAAAAGAATTAAGTAATCCATTGTTTGGTTTTCTTTATTGTATGTAAAACCCATCTTGACTTCTTATGATTGATTTTGATTGATTTTTTTCTGATTGTTCTTGTTGGGTGATACGACGTAGGTTCGTCGTTATTAATTGTATTTTGTCAATAAGATATTTATCTACAAAAGCGTGTACTATGTTCGCATTAGCATTTTGTATATAATACTTTAATAATAATAGAATTATTATCCAACCGAAAACCAATTATAGAATGCACATTCATACATACCAGTCAATATGTTGCCAACAATAAGTAAAATATTGGAAAAGGTGGCGTATAATCAATTAAGTAAATACTTAGAAAAACATAGTCTGTTATATGAAGTCCAATCCGGATTTAGAAAAGGACATAACTGTGAATCGCTACTGAATCTCGTCGTATCTGAATGGAAGATTGAAGTGGGGGGTGAAAGGTGTATTGCGGCAGTGTTTTTAGATTTAAAGAAAGCATTTGAAATTGTCAATAGAGAAATCCTACTACAGAAATTGGAAAAATATGGAGTTGAAGGTACAGAACTGTCATGGTTCAGAACCTATTTGAGTAATAGAACTCAAAGAACAAAGTGTAGCAGATATATATCGACACCAAGACCAATGGACATAGGTGTTCCTCAGGGCGCAGTGCTTGGAACACTATTATTTCTAATTTATGTTAATAACATGGAAAAAAATTCTACAAAAATGTAAAGTCTGCATGTTTGCTGATGATACACTCATCTATACGTGTGGTGTAAATCCAGATGAATGTGTAAATAATATAAATGAAGACAGCAAAAATTGAGAAATATCTTAAAATGAATAAAATAAAGTTAAACACGAATAAAACAAAAGCAATGTTGATCAACGGAAATTCAAATTATAACATATGTATGTATTGAAAATGAAAATATTGAAAAAGTAAAAGAAATAAAATATTTGGGTATAATAGTGGACGATGACTTGAGTTTCATACCGAATATGATGTTTGCAAAAAGATATCGAAAAAAATTGCATTTTTGAGAAGAATCCGCTATAGGGTTTCAACTATCACTGCGACTATTATCTAAAACACAATTATAAAACCGCATTTTGAGTACTGTTCCACGATATTATTCTTAGGTAATCAACAAATGAAAGAAAGACTACAGAAATTACAAAATAAAGGCATGCGCTGTATTCTGAGATGCAACAGAATGACACATATAAGTGATATATTGAACAGGCTGCAGTGGCTCTCCATCAACTAACGACTCGTTATGAACACTCTATTATTTATATTTAAAATTAAGACAGGAAATATGCCAAACTATATGCAGCGATATCTGGTCAATGTAGCTGAAGTCCAACCATACAATTTGAGGAACGCCAACGATTATAGATTGCCTTTGGCAACAACAAGTTTTTGTCAAAATGTTATATTTTATAAAGTTCTGAAAGTTTTTAATGAAATGCCTCTAGAAATAAAAAATGAAATAAATTATTATATATTTGAACGTAGGATTATTGAATATGTCAAGAGAAATTTTTAATGTTTTAATGTTAAGTACCAATAAATTTTGAATTTAGATGTATACTTTTAATTTAATGCATGTTTTTTTTTGTGAAAAATTTTAATATTTAATTTGAAATTGTATACTTGTGTAATAGAAAAAAGAAATGCTAAATAAATAAATCAATCAATCAATAAAAATCAAACATAGATACATACGTATAAATAAATAAAAATGATGAATGATACATAAAGTTAAATGTATTAAATGATATAATTCGTGAGTATTTCTTCAAACTGATAAAAATGTTATTATATAATATGATACAACAAAGAGCCATGTAGCAAACTGATTCTGAGAAAAGGTAGAGGAATAGTTGGTGAAGAAGGTGAGCATGTACGAGAAACATGAAAGTCAATACAGGAAAGTAAATGGAGAGAAGCGGTGGCCCCATGAACAATTTTCCCCATACTCCTTAGTCAAAGAGAGTATCTTTAAGATTGTAGACCATGCATTTTTAGTACCAAATTCCGTTCTAGTAAGACCTACCGATTCTTAGTACAGTGTTCATCTTCAGTTCTCCTAAATTCCATATTTTGCGTAGCATACCATAAGTTATTTTCACCTTCTATATTCCATTTTGCGTCTTTATGGAAGTTTCATTTATAATTGCATTGAACATGGTCCTCCATAGCGTTTTTAAGGAGTGAATACAAATTATCGCTGAGTATTTTTGGTTTACTTTTGTTATTCATTTTGTCCAACCTTAAACAAAGGCATTATTTCTAGCTTATGTTTTCTTATGTTCATATTTTTGGTGTTATACGATTGTGAAATTTGTATTCTTCGTGAAGAATACAAATTTCATCGTGCTTTAAATAAAAGTTTAATAATTGCAACCGTATGAGCTTAGAAACGCTGAAAACTTTAGGCTACAAAGAACAACGTCAACAGCAATGCAGCGTTCATTATTCTATAAGGGACTTGTATAATGAAATCCCAAATGAGTTAAAAACTCGAAGAAATTACTATATATTTAAAAGACAATGTGTTAATTTTGTTAAAAACAACTTAATTTGTTAATTTTGTTGAAATCAACTTAAATTTTTAATTTTAAATTCATAAAATTCTATTTTGTTTGTAAAATTTCTTATTAAAATGTAAATTGTAAAAGTATTTAAAATACTAATAAAGAATATCTATCTATCTATCTAATTTTTAGCAATACTAGATTGAGCAGCATTAGGATACGGGCACTAATTTTCGATTAAAGTTCGAGTTCGGCATTTTTTGATTCACCACAAGTACGTTTTTATTATCGAAAAATATATTCGCCGGTATGTGAAGTTATTGTATGTTCCTGACATTGATGCCCCTATCAATTTTTATGGATTTGTTTCGACGCGATGTTATTTTTAGACGAATATTTAATTGAACGAGTTATAAAATTATCATGATCTTTGTGTCCAAATGTCATTAGTAATTGTTTTAATCAATATATTGGATACAATCTATTTTTAATTTGTTCGCTTTTAAACCATGCATTATTAAATTCAGTTTAAACAGCGCATTAAATTCTGTTTGTTAAGAAATATTTGAAACAGTAAAAAGCAAAAAAATATATGCTATGATTTAATCTTCATCGATTACAATATATTCCATATATTATAGTATAGTAAAAGCATTAATGTGAACTATGTTTTGTAACTTTCCAATCTGTAATATTAACTTTCCTTTCTCTATTTTTGATCAATTTAAATTGATTATTTGATTGTAACAGTCTGTAGTTGTGAATTAGCTTAGTAAAATGTCAAAATTTCCAAGACAACCAAATAATCCCTAGCTAAGAGATTCTGAAAGAGGTCGCATCGCTGAACTACATGAGGTGAATATCGCATTTCGCGAAATCGTCAAACGTATGCAAAGGAATACCGCTTCAGTTCTTTGTTGTTGTAAAGATTGGTCCCAAGAAGGTAGTCAATATCATAGAAGAGGTTCTGGACAACATAAAAGAACCACTAAACGAGAAGATAGGAGACTAAGACTGCTTGACTTTAGGGATTGGCATAATGCTACAAGGTCTGTAGGAAATATTTTTTCGGCAAAGATAAGTTATAGACTAACAACGCGTTCCTTATATTTCCATATTTGTTCATTTGGAGTGATTTCTTATTGTCTATGGTTAATACTGCCTCTCACTTATTGACATCGTCCTTTTAGAAGATGAGAGAGGCAGTTTTTGAATTTTTAGATGATAGATAGTTTGTAGCAGGACTCCTTTAGTATTCTTTCGATGCCATTTAAACGGTCAAAGGTAAATTTATGAAGTTCGTCTAGAAAATTTGGTCCTAAAATATATACTCTTACTGAGTGATTCGTTTTCTTTGTCATATAATATATATGACATCAGTCAAGGTTTTCATTTCTGTCCGATAAAATTTACGCTTATATGTCCTTTTCAGCAATAATACTCTTCTAGCCTCTGAAACTTATTTCCTTATCTCTTATTGAGCAATCAACTTTATGAGCCGTTATGTAAGCGCTGGCAAGTAAAAAGTGTCAATTTTGTTTCTAACATAACTTATTTATGGTTGAGGATTTATTTCTGTAGTGCACGGTATATTTTATTCACTCCTGGACTGTGCCTATGTCTGTGTCTATATTTTTCTTGCAGTTTATGATACTTTCTAGAAATTACAAGTCTTTAGGTATTTATTCGCTCTAATTGTTGATCGTCTACTGTAATTCAAACTGCTGCTACATTACTTGAAATTACCGTCCTTTTTCATTTAACGGTATTCAGTAATAGGTTTTTGGCTTTTAAATTTGTTTCTCATTTTTTTGGTTCCAATTCATTCTTTTTGTTCGCAATCAAGATATCATATGTCGTCTACGATTGTATTCACCTCTATCTCAGCTGGTCGTAGATGCTCACAGCTTATTATAATTTTTTCATTCTTTCTCTTGGACTTCCCTCATTGGTTCATCCATTGTACATAAGAATAATGCAATGCTTAAATACACTAACTTACCTCATTTCTTATGTACTAAATTTCTTGGATATTTCTTTACTATATTTACGATATTTTACTATATTTAGCTTTTCCATTTTTTCCTTATTAAGGGAGTTAAACACAGTTTTTATGTCAATAAGCATATATATTTCATTTTGACAAATTTTTTCTTTATCACATGTTTAATTGTGGTAGTGTGATTTATGCATAGGCTCTAAATCCACTTTCTACATCAATTATCTGCTCTTCTATCATTTTCGTATGACTTGCAATAAACAGTCTAATTATGGATACTTTTAATGTAAATTTTTTTATTATTCATTGGTTTGATATATAAACATTTATCCATTGGAAATTATTCAATGAGAGGTAGGCTTCTATATTGATATATAATTACCTTTTACTCTTATGGTAGACAAGGTGGAGGTTGAAGTAAGTATATATATATATATATATATATATATATATAATTATTAATTACGTGGATATTCTCTAAATTACTCTTAATAATGAATTACTAATAACAACTATATTTATTCGAATTTTCTTAATATCCGTGCTTGCTTTTATTATTGTTATTTTTAGACATTAATATACATATCCATATATGTATCTAAGCGCTATAACAAACAATAAGAAAGTAAATCAACGAGTCTTTCTAGGTGTTAAACTGTAGGAGCATCCAATAACATCTGGCCCAAAGTTGAACCACATGTATTGTTGAACTTCGAATAATTTCCAAGGCATTGCCCCATACATATGTAAATGTGGGTAAAATTCAATAAACTGACAATATACAAGCTTTTTTTATGCATGAGCAGCTTGAAAAAGGACCGACAATCGATTCCGCCCCCGTACATGAATATATAATCGGAGAGCACGTTTTTAATCGGACATAACGGGCAACGAATCTGTCAACGAACGATAATGTCAATTCCTACGACATACACGAAAAAATACAACAATATGGTTGAGGAAATATGGCATATGAGGGGATGATATGAAAATCCTCCTAACCCAGGGTCGGATTTGTCACTAAAAATGCACGTCTAGGTTGGTTAAATTATTCAAAGGAATTTAAAAAAACAAAATTGTTTTTAAATTTATGCAACTAAAATTTATAATTTATCCAATAATAGGATAGGTTTGGTGCCTTTGGAATGACGCGGTGTATTCGAGTGAATGAACTCATTTAAATTATTCAGCTGTTAATAAACTACTTATTGTCGGATTTAAAACGTTTTGGTTGATGCATTTTACTTTGTTATTAAACATTTGGTTAACAAATGAATTTGTCTATACATTTATTCCTTTACTATATCTCACACCGTAATATTTAGGTTATTCTTTCACTAGATGCATCCTTTTCTATTACGATGATGTTATGTACCACAGTGCATTAAATATAGTTTGAAACACTAATCTTCAAGTATTTCAAGATTTGTTTTGCTGTCCATAATAGCATACTGTCATAGGTTCACACCAGCTTGAGGATTATATTTTATATTAGTAATTTATTTCTAATGTAAATTCCGAAGCTCTACCGATTATATCCCACTTGTTGTTTTTGGCAGAGATGTGTGGACTTACATATATAGGTGGATGCCCAACTATTTTATTTTGGCCACCTGGACTCTGTTAATGTGACTGCTGAGCAATTATCTCTTCTTATGGTAAACTCACATAAGCTGTGTTGTGATTCTTATGAGTGATTTTCCAAAACACAGAATTTGCGTAAAAGGCTTTGTCATTTGTAAAAGTTTCTACTTTGGTAGTTTTGCTAAACGGAGGGACTGCGGTGAGGAGCAGGTATAGTACATGACTTAATATATTTCTTTGGGGAACGCTGGTATCAGTGATGGTTTTTGAAATATATCTCATTTAAAGTTAAAAACCTCAAAAGGCTTTTAGCTTTAAATGCCGATTATAATTCTTTAAAATAAAATTTACTTAAGAAGTTTATGAATAAATATAGTGCAATATTGTAAAGTAAATTAGAAAACAAAAATTATTGATATCTTGAATTGCAAATATTGTCAAAATTAATTACCTGACTTTAGTTTTACAGAAAGTACTTTGTTCAAAAATTATTGTTAAAAAAACTTGTGTATGAAAGCGCGTATATATCATTTTAAAATCAATTTAAATAAATTGGTAGTTTCTTTTTATGAAAAGACTGAAAAATGGTACTTGATTTGAATAGTTTCACGTATATTTAAAATTTTTTTATAAAAAAAATTTATTTGATCTTGCCAAAGAAATTTGTTGCGATACAAATTACTAAATCATATCATCCACTTGTCGGCGACGAAATGTACTAGCAGCTTTGTATACAGGTTGTTACTGATCCTTGTTTTATTTGAGCTATTAAACAATTTGTTACCGAATTTTTATTCGGTATTTTAATATCTTTACTTTTTGTTTGGCACCTTAAATAAAATTAATATTGGAAATTACGTAAAAAAATACGAGAACCCTCGAATGATATAACAGTTTACTATATTTCAACAATATGCATCGGCTAGCAACTGAACTAAACAAATAACCTTACAATTAAACATTTAATTTGAATAGCGAAAAAAATCTAAATAAAATATTTACGCGTTCAATGATAATATAAATCACTTTAAGAGATCATCCTTATGAATAATAAGGAAACACAACAAAATTAACATCACAATTTTACATTTACAAATACAATTTTTTACCATACATTGTCTACTTATATGTATGTATGTATAAGCACTTATCTTGTTTGACTACAGCTACTCTGTACTTCGGATCTTCTTTCACTCTAATACGTTGATTCGTGAACGCACTATTTAGTCGCTCTTGAATAATATTAAATACTGCCTATCGATCTTCGCTTGTAGTGATCAACATATATATATATATATATATATATATATATATATATATATCACAATATCCGTACTAATTATTCTTTGCAAGCAAACGATTGATATGCTCTCGTATCAGGTGACACTCTGGACAGAATGGCCTGCTATCAAAGTCTAATTTTGATTCTTTTGTTGTTGTTCTCTTAGACTTCAGTGTTCTCTCTACACTCTTAGGCTCCTCTCTTCTATTCGATTAAAATACCCCATTATTTATATAAATATCAGTTCTTTCTATTACCCACTCTATAGACAAAGGATTATTCTTTTCCGCCTATCTGAGTTATTACTTATAAGTGCACATCATAAACTCAGACAATATACATAATAGATACGTTAACAAAACATAAAAGACTTATATTAAAGTACAATTAAAGGATTATATAATAAACCATGTTTTTAAACTTAATCGACAATATAAAATTGTGGAAACTTATACTATAACGAAAACTAATATAAATGCGTTCCGATGGTACAATGGATTTATATCCTTTGTATAATTAGGACCTTTCGGAAAACTTTAATAATTCATTAAATGAGATTACACATAAATATGTCTAAACTAATATTATATAAATACCAATGTATATTAAAACCTCTCTTCTGAGAATTACTATGATACATGTACATTTGGAAATACCAACTAAGTAACATCTTTACTTATCTGCTTCTGAAACTGAGTTTCAGTGCGATAAACAGTAGCAGTAGTTGAGCCCTGAAGATGTTCCATACGAGTGAGTACGAAACGTTGGCAGTTATACCAGTGACGAGGCTCTAGCCCTGAAGCCCAGAAGCAGATAGTATGGACCATGACCGCGGAAGTCTATGTACCAGATCAACATCTTTATTACTTACTTCAAAATTATATGAATATAGATTTTTCTAATTCACCAATTTCTGTAATATTCTGGACTCCATATTTCTTTCCATCGTTTTTCCTAGTTTGTAGCTTGTTTTTTCTTGTTTCTTTTTCTGCCAGTATCTGGATCTATATAGATCGGTACAGGTGTTAGAAGTTATTTAATATCTGTATTTTCGTTTTATTTCTCTTTTACCAAAAAAGTATTTTCGATTCTCTTTATTATTCTTCCATCTGTTATTCTTCGTCTATTAATAGCATAATTCGATTTTTTCGTTATCTTGAAATACGTGAAATTTTGAACTTAAAGTAAATCACTGATTATATTCTTACTTTCCCTAAGGTTTTAACATAGATTTCTGGATTTTTATATAGAAGTTTTTCATATTTTGCTTTCAGAACTATGTCAACGGCGTAACAAATTTTCGATTTTATGATTTTGTTCATTCTCCGATTTGGTATGGTTAAGTTTCTGCAAACTTTCTCTATAATGGATCACAGTAAATAAAATTGAGTTCTTTGATCTTACACTGACTTAATTTCCCAAGTTTCTCTAGACATTTTACTGTGCTATTTGATGGTACGTATATTCCTCCTTTTGGTAGTTTTCTCTGTAGATTTTAACATATGTACAAAGTCCATATGTTCCAAAATATATAATTTCTAGTAAATACTAAATATGTATACATATATAAAGCTGACGAAATTGATATTTAAAATTTTTTTTGCTAAAAAAAAAGTTAAATTTATTTATTTATAGATATTATGTACCATGGATACACAAATAGTAAATAGTATCGTATAATTTATTACTATTATATATTTTATTGTCTGAAACTAGAAATATTAAATGTGTTTACATATAGCGCAAGCTTTCCATTCTAGAGCAATAAAGAAAGCCAATATTGATAAGTCATTTACTCGCAAAATATTTAGGCATTATGTCTGGCTCAATAATAATAGACTGTTAAATATAAATAATAATATTATCTTCGCAGTTCAGGTCCAGATACAGTTTAGTTTAGACGAAATAAGTCGCCGACCTAACACTATCCTCTATACT
Organism: Dermolepida albohirtum; assembly: GCA_031893035.1. Lineage (NCBI taxonomy): Eukaryota > Metazoa > Arthropoda > Insecta > Coleoptera > Scarabaeidae > Dermolepida > Dermolepida albohirtum. The sequence continues at coordinate 88,612 of JAVIWB010002874.1, read as the reverse complement.
TATGTGTAATCACGTAATCTATTACATCAGCCATTAAACTAAAGGGAAACGAGCTATTCTAAGAATTCGCCTTGTGAGAATACTTTGTTTATTAGGCACTAAAAATAAGTGCAGTAAGACTTGATTCATATTGCTTCTTCTATCTGTACATTTGTTTTTATATAATACACCAAGTCTATTCATATAAATCTTACTCACACATTTTTAATTACGACCGTAGTTCAGCGGAGAAAAGGAGATGTTCTTTTTAGTTTTCTTTATTACTTGTGTTATGAATAACTGAATGAGTATGAAATTTATAATGTGAAAGATTACACCTGAAAAGTTCTTCCGAATATATGAAAAATGATGAGCTTGCGGAAGAAATACTTTACGCCCTTTCATACTTAGTTTTAGATCTTTCTAGTGTAAAACCCAATCTCATTTCTTACTATAATTTATTCTAATTTACTTTGACACTATAGCGTGCCAATTTTTGATTTTCTAATAATCCTTCCTCTCAGACGAAGTAACAAAATTGCAAAGTAACTTGGGCATACAAATTTACATGGTATAGATACCTTTTAGGGCCAAGAATCAGTTAAACAGCAAGCAACGTAAATGATAAAGAGTTAGTATTAGCTACACGAATATAATAGTAATAATCTTGTCTTTAACAAACGTATAAGAAAAGCTAATTGCAAAATAATATATAAAAATAAATGGTACAAATTCCGAGCACATTATTCAATATACAAATTACAACCTAAATTAGAAATAAGAGGATTTTCAACATTTTTGATATATAAAACATGCTTAATATGCTCAGAGTTACGTTCTATATAGTATTTGTAGCCTATACGAAGTGTTTTAAATATATTTGTGAAAATAAACTATTGCAGTCTCACGTTATAATCTTTTACGAGTATCGTCAATAGTGAATAACGGGTTCTCTCAAGAAACGAATTCTGTTAGAATACTCCAAACGTAAGCAGCAGGAGAAACAATGTCATTTGAATGAGTGAAATATACATGTTCTATAGTGCAGGAAATTATTCTCAAAATTTTAATGAAGCGTGTTAAAGGATTTTGTCCTTGTGTTGGATGTGTCCACATTCTGTTAAAATCACTGGGGATCAAGTGATGAGGCAAAATCTTCTGAACTTTCATAGGAAAGGTGTTTGAATCTGTTCCCAATAGCGAATCAGGTTATATCATTTCTGTTTCCATCTTTATCCAAATAAAGGTCCAGTAAGGCATTGGTTGACACTGTGCTCCAAATAGTTCTACGCTCACAATGAGGGAGTTCTGTAACTACTTCTGGTCGTTAAAATCCAAGAAAACTAATTATTTATTGACAGGTAAGCTCATTCAAATCGATATGGCATTCATCAGAAAGCCATACATTCGAAAGCAATATTGAAATTATCGTAAACCGTTGACAACCTTGGAGTACAATACACAATTCTGGCAAATTTGTCTGTATTATTCAACGTTCTCGTATCCGTATTTGAAAGAAGAAGCCCTTATTTTCTTGAATATTCCTTTAGTAAATGTTTGATTGAAATGAAAGTGGGAAGACATTGATATTAAAGTAAAATCGACATTCAAAGACGTTCGTGGATCTTCTTTGATTCGAATTAGTTGTCACGCTAACCAGCAAAGGCTTTACATTGTCCCAAAACGCTTCTAGTTTTTCCAAAGATTGTTAGTAACTTCTTGTTAGTTTGTGCTGGCTTCTGAACATTTCTTTAGATTAACTGATAACTATGAATAATCTAGATCCATTCGATAGCTAAGTAGCTAAGTCCTCTATGGGCTGAAATAAAATTTTCATTCATATGTCTATATATGTAAATACGAAGGCGTGCCATGTAGTGAATAAATCGGAACGCGGTTTTCAAGTTGTCATATGTAGAAATATTTAGAAGCCATAATTCCTACGCTAAACACGCATCGCTATGTCTTCAGTTTGGATCACAATGTCAGAAGAACAGATGCATCATCTACTGCGCATTGTAACAAAATGCTTCACAACAGAGGACATAAAACCGCGATCCGACAGACGATAAAACATACGGAAAGAAGAATACAAAAAATGCGTTACTACTCAACGACATTCCATTACCTCTAGCATAATACGCACTTACTGCAGGGCACAATAGATGATATGAAAAATACATACGGATAATAAAAAAATCAAAAATAGAAAAACAGTCGAATAACAAATAGAGATAATGATCGAAGGTGTTCTCTCTGGGTGCCGCGTCGACTGACTGAAGAGCAGATGACACGATGTGTGACTTGTTACCGGGAGATGCTAAAAAAGTTTAATCGTGACAAGTGACGAGACTTGGCTGTGCTATTACGATGTGCCGACCAAAGCTCAAAACAAAGTTTGTGTCTTTGATGATGAGGACACACCCGTAGTTGTCAAAAAATCCCGTTCTGTAAAGAAGAAAATGATAGCTGTATTTTTTAAATCGAGCGGAATTGTGGAACGCGTTGTTTGAACACACAGAAGACAGTCACAGCTAAATGGTATACTGAACAGTGCCTACCTAAAGTCATTGGATCTATGAAGCACCTGCGGCCAAAGTCAAGAATGGACACCTGGTTCCTCCATCACGACAATGCTCCAACTCACGACGCCAAAGCCTGCATCGAATATTTGACCACGACAGGATTAAAACTTCTCGGGCACCCTCCCTACAGTCCAGATCTTGCGCCCTGCGGCATTGCACTGTTTCCGCATGTGAAAATGAAGTTAAAAGGGCGGCGGTTTCCCAGTGATAAGGACCTTCTGCGGGCTTGGGACAATGAGTGTGCTTTGGTTTCGGAGGATGGATAGATGTATTGAGTGTAGAGGAAATTACTTTCAAAAAATTAAATAAACAAAACTGTATTGCAAAACTTTCCTAGTACCTTTTGTATTAAACCAATTGCTTTTGTTTCGTATCCTGCGCATAAGGTAGATCTCTTTATCAAATCCATGGTTTAGTATCTTCTATGTATATATATTATTTAAAATACTTCTTCAACATTTTTCATGCCATTTTGGGAAAAATGAAACAATTTTTGTTAATTTTATTTAATTTTATAATACAACTTCGGACCGACAGTGTAGCACTTTCATATATGCCGGGTACTACAAACATAGCAAAACGCTCACAACTATTTAATTCAGGTTAAACGGGATGTCGAACATTTTTTTAAGATGTTAGTATCGGGACTGTCGAAACTTCAAAGAGAAGACAAATGAATTTGGTATTTTATATATGTGAATTCATATTCACATACATGTATGAAATATTGAATTCATTAGGTCACTTCAATTTTTAAAAAGCAAGGCGGCATATATGTTACATGTCCATAGTATAGTCGTTAATACTCGTACTAGCAGTATTTTAATGACGTCTAAAATGGAACATACTAAACGGACTAAAATATAGGTATTCGAAAAGGATACGAAATATACCTTTTAACGATGAGGTGTTTACATCCAACAACCACAGAGTTACAAACGACTGGATCATTCGTCTATAAATCTTAACGCATTGTTTCTAGCGATATTGTTGGACAGTCAGTCAAAAGCCTTAACAAACTAAGAAGATTAAACAAGGAGGCTATTAGAGACTTCACCATGATTTATTGGTATACATACTAGTTTTCACACAGACTTTACAAAAATTGGTAGGAGAAATAACTTCGGTGAGGGTGCCATACCAAACCATTACTGAGGCTGAAAGGGGATCACGTTTATCTAAAATCGCTACTTTCCCGGTTTCCAGGAACTTAGCATACACTCTATCTGAAGGTTAACCTTTTTACTATAGTGAATATTTTTTTGTCCTGAAATAAGACACATCCTCATTTGTAGTATCGACTTAAGAACTTCATCACTCATGCTGTCCTATGGCCCTTAAGACCGACGTTACAGGGCGGTGATAGTCCTCCTGTGGGCTTTTATATCTTCTTCAATAATGTGATAGATTATTTCGCATTAAACGTTTATTTCACGGAACAAATTTCCTTGTTTTCACAATGGATTTCGAGTGCGCAAAGAGTTGCCACAGCGCCTAAATAACACGAGAGTGGTCAACGATATCACCAATGTCTGAGATATAGAAAATGTTATTAATAAAGGGTGAAAGAAGTATTAAAATCTATCGCGAACTTATAGTATTTACCGCACTCTATAGTATAAACGTCCACTGAGGGATTATAATCAGTTTCAATGGACAATCCTTGCGCAGCCATTTGTATTGCTTACCGCACTCTATAGTATGAATGTCCACTGATGGATTACAATCAGTTTCAATGTACAATCCTTGCGCAACCATTTGTATTGCTACTTCTGTATAAAGTGCGTGTTTGTGTACGTATAGGGAAAGAACTTAATGCATTAAATATGTATAGAGTCCGAGGTTTACCTGGTAAACTTCTGAGCGATAAGATGCCTTTACATTTTGCTATGATATATAAGTATATAATGATTTACGTAACTTGTTAGAGTTGGTATTTTCTCTGCATGTTAATTATTTAGTGATGGATTTTAAAAAGTATTGGTTTTATTCTAATATTTGAACGCTTTGACAAAATGGGTGCGTACACTGTGATTTGTTAATATTAAGATTTTTGTGCTTTTGGAATGCTAACAGAGAAATCCCATTTCATCTCAAGAATGTAAATTATTGTATCTAAAGTTTTTCTTCCAAGAAAAATGCCTTTATGTGCACTTTTTGTGTGTTTTCGAAAATATCTTGATGATATATATGCATAAAGTTATTCTGGTCGTACGTCACGTAATAAACAACTAAATCCTGTTCTGGTCATGTTCTGAACCACTCGTCCGATATACAAAACCGCATCGTCAAAATCCCGACATGCGTTTTCATTGATCCATTTTCAGTTCCGCATCGCGCCGACTAGAGGGCGCTGCCTTTTCGGCAAAGACGCGGCAACGTATTTTGGTTTCAGTTGATCGTCGAAACAACTTTCAGTCTGACGTCATGGGCCGTCGCGTAATGACCGGACTGAATTGCATGCGTTGTCCTTCCCTCGTTGTGCACGTTGCGTCGTGTCGCGTCGCCTTTAACCCCTTTTGCGTTCGATGTGTTTGTTGAACGTTGACGTCTTTCGTACCGTTTGTTACCTCGATCAGAGGAACTCGAATTGTAGAACATGATAGATTTTTTTACGGTATATTATCGTAAAGTTATAAAAACTTATATCTTCTTTCCAATTCTATATGTAGATATTTATTCAAGATATAATTTTTATTTTAAAAATTAAATCTATTTTATGCAGGTTGAATAGATACTAAATGAATAATCTGTATTATTTCGTATACAATTAAAATAAATCAGGAGTTAAATAAAATTGATCCACTAGAAAAAGTTCTTGGGAAACTTTGTTCCTCTTTTATTCATAAATTTTAAATACCTACATAAAGTCAAACAAAGTAAGTTTAGGAAGACTTAAACTCCTTATAAAATACCAATAATTAATTAAAACTATGAAAGCTCGTGCGAGGTAACAATCTATTAAAGTTTTAATACGTGCTACTATTACAATATAAAGTAATTTGTACTTTCAATTCTTTTTTTAAATTTCATGTTTTTATTAATTTCACATAGCGATGGGCTTAATGATATTTATATGTATTTTTAAGCTGCACAATAATACTTCGGTGAGTTACTCCCTGTTTTGAAAAAAAAAATTTAATATAAATTTAAAATTACTTTTAGTCCATAATTAGTCAATAATATACATACCAACCTATCTTTTTATTTTTGCCTAATTCTTAATTCCAGTCAAGCTTACAAACCGTGTACAATTTTCTCATGCGTCAATTTCTAAGTTCACTGTTATTAATATCACTATCATACGTTCTTCTTAGGAGTTTCTAATTTTAATCTCTCATTAAATGAATCTTAAGATGCGGAAATCTTTCTTGATTTAATTAATATATATTTACGAGATTCGTTTTATTAGTTGCTAAGAACGAACAACTCGAATTTATTAGACTTAAACTATTTTGTTTTGTTTTGGCGTCAGTTCGAATGTGCAGGAACCCAGCTGATTTTACTGACGATAAATTTGGTAATGTTGACGTTTCTAAGGGTTATAACTTTGAAATATGACTACAAAGAAAATTGCAAATTAAATATTTATTTGTAGTTATGTGAATGTTTATTTAAAATACACATAATAAATTGATGAATATTCCATAATAAAAATTAAAAATGCAGTGGATATCGAAGGGTAATATCTACTTATGAAATTAAATTTATAAAATATTATTATTTTTAATAACAGTCCATTCATTTATTTGACATATTTATTACATATATTTTGGCCTTTTGTGATTTTATATGCCAACCTAAAAGAATTTAGATGAAGATTTAAAAATTAATTTTAAAATTTAGCAAATTTGAATATACACACTCTGAGGTCCTAATTGGTGAAATATTTAAATTATCATTTCAATTTAAGTAATATTTATTAAATTTAGTATTTATTCGATCGTACTCATTAACTGGAGGTAATCCTATAAAATAAAAATGCAAGAATAGTGCAATAATTATAAAACAATGTAATTAATTTCAACAAAATTGTATTATGTATTTAAATTTATAATAATACAATTTGTAACGAATAAATAGTATATATGAAAGAAACAATGAACTATGAATTAATTGATCTATCTTCGTGCGATTCTAATTTAAAAAATTTGAATAATGTAAGCTTGCTTTTAGGTTAAATTTTAACATATTTGAAATGGAGAAAAGTATTATTTTTAACATGGGGATGGTTTTAAGGGAATACTCATGGTTTAATTTAATTTTAGAATGAACTATTTAAACGAAAACAAATTTAGTTACAATATTATGAATTAAAAATATAATGGTGTTTCTAATTACTAGTATATACATATGTATGTATATTACGAATTGGTTATAATAAAACAGAAATTTACCAAACTGCAAAACTAATTGCTATTTAGATTGTATCTATCATTGTAGTAGTAGTAGTATTTATTTGTGCAATTCAAAGAATTTTACAATCGTTAGTTTCGTTACATGTTATATATATTACATATGCTGATTACATCATAGAGTTTATCTAAAAAATTTATTTTGTACATCAGCATTACAATTTTTATATTTACTTTATAGCTTAATTCTGCAATGATTCTATATGATTTTCTTATCATTTTTAAAGTACTCATATATGCTTGTGATTTTATTGAAAATTTCAAGAAATAATTCGATATCATGATTAGTAAATTTTGTAATTTTTTCATTCTTATCTTCAAGCGTTGACATTCTTTGTCACTGACATATGTACATCACAGCTCATCATATCTTTAGCAATTCACCAGAATATGTACCAAAGTGTTTTTTCGAGGCAACACACACCAACTGTCCTTACTAAAAGTAAATTTACCTTTTTATGTTGCAAGTTTTTCTGTTTGTTAAAATGGGATATGCGATAAGTTATTCAGATTGTATGCAGCTATTTCGATCATAATTTGTAAGGGACGATGTGTATTTTTCTAGCAGACTTTGCTTGTTTTGAGAAGCTCAGTTATACTTACGGTAGACGACGCATTATTCGTCGTACTCGTCAGCTCATAACCTCAGGTACCGATCGTTAGGATAAAGATTTTTTCTAAATTGTCTAAACTAACAATTATATTTCGTTAGCAATGTTGTTCAATGATATTAATGAAAAGCTATGCCAATGAAATATATACATAATCATTTGAACATACATATATACATACATACATAGAATATTAACAACCATATATGTATAGTTCACAAATTTGTACTCAGTTTGCATTTGTTAATAGATTTAACATTTCTCTTTTGTACTAGATTTTCCATCTAGTTATTTCAAAGAAGTATGTATTAAAACGTATGTTGATGTATTCGATAATACAGCGCATTTACTTGACATTTAGACTGTTAGATATGATCTATAGCATCATATTTTATTTAAATTGAGTTAGGAGAAAGCAAAAATCGTGTATCATAGTTTAATGGGTATCGTAAAACACATTTCGTTTAAAAAATATGCTTGGAAATTAAATTTTTTGTACGAGAGATGTTTAAATAACATTTTTTTCAAGATATAAAATGGTAGTCTAATTTTCTCTGTTTCTATTTCCTGTTTAAAGTATTTAAAAAAGAAATTGAGTATATTCTTCTTTGCTATTTTCGATGTACACTTTTTCAAAGATTTGTTTTTAAGAGTCTGTTTATTTTATTGAATAAATATCTACACCATTCTTAAAATGCTTCAATAAAAATTTTTAATAGTATATATATTCAAGGAATTTGGTCCTGTAAATAATACGAACTATTCTTAATTTCATAGACAAATTCAAAAGAAAGTAATTATAATAATTAAACATTCGCAATCTTTATCGTCAACTCGCTGTGATAATTGCAAAAAAACTGTTAAAAGAGATTTTAAAGAAGAAGTTTTATTTATATTGCCTTATCTATATATTGGCTTTATCGTTGTTGTGTGTCGATAAAATTTAAAGAAAAAATAATAAAGGTTCTATAAGAAAATATCTCTATTTACAACATTTCCCAATTAAGTATATGTGAGTGAATTTGAAACACAAGCCAGTGCCTTCCTAATTAAAAGACGACGTTATGAAATCCAATTAAAAGAAGAACATAAATGAATTTTAAGACCAAAGAATAATAATCCTGGGAAAGGAAAGAAATGTTCATTACTAGTGTTGATACTTACTAATGCTATATACGACTTCATGTTTATAATTATAAGTATTCTCGTTGGAAAATTAATTGGAACTCTAATAAAAGTCATTTAAATGTGATGCATCGACAAATCATATACGTTACTGCGATTTAAAGTTATCAATACAATGGTGGAATCTAATGCCAGTTGCGCCCAGAAATGTAATAGGCATAACGTTTGTAATGCCAGCAGTCCAGATAAAAGTTCTTTGTTATCCAGACGTCGTAGACACAAAACTGTTCATTTTGGCGATAATTTATTGTTACAAGTGTGCACTAATGCGAATTTAACTTCCCACGTATCTTATCATAAAATGGAACCAAACGTTCAGCAACTGTTCAGCTTCATCGAAAGTGTATTAAGTGCTTGGGTTGCGGAAGAAGGATTGACTTCACAGGGTGAAGTGAGTGAAACCGATGAAAAGAGTTTAGAAAGAAAGAGATACAAGAAGCACTGCGCTAAAATAAAACGGTTGGATATCAGAAGATTGGTAACAGATGTATCGAAATTGGACGGTACAAGATTTTTGGGCAACTTAAGGTATAGCCATATACACTGGAAAGGAAATCCAGATCCCGAAGGCTGCAATGAACTTTTTCTTAGAAAGGTAAAGCTCTTTAAATATTAAATGTATAAAACATATTGATGTAAAAAGAGGACAATATGATTAATAAGTTAATTATTATACAAAATATTTTATGTGCCATTCTTAGTCAATAATGCCATTTATTCTTGGCAAATTTATGTAATTGGTTGCAATATATTCGTTTATATTTCTATCACAGTCACTTCTCTAATATCTGTATATTAAAATATATCAGTTGTTTTAGTTTGAAATATCTGATATTCAAATAGTATACAAAAAGTATTTAATGTTTTCACATAATTCTATTTTATTTGGGAAATATAATAGTTTAAGTATTCTCTTATAGTAACATCACCATTAAATAATTCACCGTATGTATCGCTATATATGGCAGTTAATATAATAAATGTTTCCACGACAGTTGCATGCAATTTATGGAGTTAAATTATTGTTTCTTACTGGTAGAATTTATAACGTCTTAATGTTAGAGCATTAGAGTTGTAGAACTAAAAATGTTGGGAATCAACATTTTTAGTACAAACGTATTGTAAGTACGCCATACTGGACAATGAATCAGGTAGTATAGAATCTGAATCAGGTAAACTTATTCTCTTAAAAGTTATGAACTAACAAGGGAACACAGGCAAGTGTCCCTCATCGATTTAAATGAAACTTGGAGGGTTTATAGACTAATGTAATATAAGAACAGCGGTAGCTTTTTTAGCTGCCTAATCGCCTGTTTTCGGGGTGTGGAGTGCTCTATCAGCAACACAGCTCTTCGCTATTTGCTTTAATATCTCCAAACGGTAAGACATATCAGAAAAAAGTTGGGATAAATATTGGGTCTGGGAAAAAGTTCGTGGCGTTTTTTCAGTAAAATTCAACTGGTCCCCGCATGGCGCGTGGACGAATTCATTTAAACCGAATATGCTCCATTATTATCGACAATGTTTCGCCATTTTTTTGGTAGATCCATGATCCCATCGGTGAAAAACTTCTGTGGTTTCTGGTCGAAAAACTGAATCAAGTAGTTTTCACAGGCTTCTTTTGAAACCAACTTAATTCCATTGAGAGAGTTCTGCAGAGATCGAAACAGATGATAGTCAGAGGGTGCTATATCCGGACTGTAAGGTGGGTGCATCAAAACTTCCCAACCAAACTCTCTCAATTTTTGACGGGTCATCAAAGAAGTGTGTGGTCGGGCGTTGTCATGATGGAAGACAACACCTTTCCTATTAATCAATTCGGGCCGTTTTCTTTCAATCGCCTGGCGTAATCTCTCTAGTTGTGCACAGTAGAGTTGAGAATCAATCGTCTGACCAGTTGGAAGTAGCTCGTAGTGGACGATTCCCCTCCAGTCCCACCATACACACAGCATCACTTTTTTTGGCGTCAATGTTGGCTTAGCGAACGCTTGTGACGGCTCACCATCCTTTATCCACGATCTTTTACGCTTCCGATTATCGTACGTAATCCATTTTTCATCTCCGGTTATTAAACGTTTCAGAAACGGCTCGATTTCATTCCGTTTCAGCAGCGCATCGCAGATGTTAATTCGGTCCATCATGTTTTTCACGCTCAACTCATGAGGAACCCATACGTCAAGCTTTTTTTTGTAACCAGCTTTGTGTAAATGGTTCAAAACAGGTTTGTGGTCAATGCCTAGCTCCATGCCAATATCGACACTGCTGATATGCTTATCTTGTTGGACTTTTTCAAGAATTTCATCAGATTTTTCAGTGATTGGACGACCGGAGCGTGACTCATCTTTCACATTGAAATTTCCAGAACGAAAGCGAGCGAACCATTTCCGCGCAACAGATTTCGATAAAGTACCTTCACCGTACACAGCACAAATTTTATCACAAGCCTGCGCAGCGTTCTTCCCCTTATCATAATAATATTGCAGAATATAGCGAAATTTCTCATTATTCTTCTCCATCTCCAAGTGCGAATAACTTTCCAACCACTGCACCGATTACAATGTTTCTACGCTCAAACTAACGTTCGGAAGGTCATCTAAAAAACGAGCTGTCGGTGGTGTCGCTGTGACTTGTTGTTCTTTAGTTATCGGCAACCAATGCCATCTATCGGGAAAAACGCCACGAACTTTTTCCCAGACCCAATATTTCACTGTTTTAATAGTACTAAAGAACAGTGACAATAGTTTTCTTTTCACAATTATTGTTTACCAGCAACAACCCCCTCCCCTCGTTTCAAATTTGAAAAGTTTTATTTTCTAAGAAAATACAAGAGGTTATGCACAATTTATTGATATATATTAAACATGCCAGAAAATAACTCAATTTATAGATGAAAAACTACTAGAAAATTGTGTACCTACGTATTTGATGTATAAGTAATAATCTTTAATTAGTTTCAACGACACAACATAAAGAACAGTAGATAATATTAATCTGGGTGCAAAGAACCGAATTGAAGCAAAAATGAAAAGGTGATGATTCAGATGTTCCTGGTCTACCGTGTAAACCTTTATCAAAACTAAAATTGACGGTTGAAGAAAGAAATACCTAATTCTAACACAATTAACCACTAATTCTGCAGTGTATGTACAATAATAATGAAAACATTATTGCTTGACAATTACAATACCAGTGATACAAAATCCTACTTGCAACTATGTAACAGGACTGTATTTGAAAGAGAGATCAAAGATCGAATGAAGTAACGAAAATAAATTCTTATAAGTAACAATACCTCATAATGATGTACGATATGAAATTTAATACCTTTAGAAATATATAATGCATTTAATGCATAAATTATCTACAAGATTGGAGATATTATTATATTTAGATAAGAAAACTACTTACATCAGGATTTTTCACATAAGCGACAATAAGAATATATTTTCGTTAGTTCATCCGGTCTTTGATCTCTTTTTCAAATACAGTCCTGTTATATAATAGCGAGTAGGATTTTGTATCATTGATATTGTAATTGTCAAGCAATATTGTTTTCGTTATTATTGTACATACATTGTAGAATTAGTGTTTAAATGTAGGTGTTAGAATTAGGTATTCCTTTCTTCAACCGTCAATTTTAGTTTCGACAAAGGTTTACGTGGTAGACCAGGAGCATCTGAACCCATACATTTTCATTTTTGCTTCAATTCGGTGCTTTGCACCCAGATTTGTATTTTCTATTGTTCTTTACGTTGTGTCGTTGAAACTAAATAAAGATTATTACTTATGTATACACAGTGTACATCAAATACGTAGGTACACAATTTTCTAGTTGTTTTTTATCTATAAATTGGGTTATTTTCTGGCATGTTTAATATATATGAATAAATTGTGCATAACCTCTTGTATTTTCTTAGCAAATAAAACTTTTCAAATTTGAAATAGATATTTAGGGGGGTAGGGGTTGCTGCAGGTAAACGATAATTGTCAAAAGAAAGCTATTGTCACTATCCTTTAGTACTATTAAAATAGTGGAATATTTATTCCAACTTTTTCTGATATGTCTTACCATTTTGGAGATATTAAAGCAAATAGCTAAGGGTTGTGTTGCTGATAGAACGCTCCACCGCCCGAAAATAAGCGATTGAGCAGCTAAAAAAAGTTATCGTTGTTCTTACACTACATCAGTCTGTAAACCTAGCAAGTTTCATTTAAATCGATGAGGAACACTTGCCTGTGTTCCTTTGTAAGTGTGGATTTTCCAGAAAATGAAAGAGCAGATTTGGTTTGGAGTAGCCATCCTTAACAGGGACAATTGTGTGCTAGGTATGGAGTTGAGTTGTTTGTTTCTCACCAGTAAAATTTGTGACGTCTTAGTGTATATTAACGTTCAAATTGTTTCTGATATAATGTTTCTTTTCTATTTCAGTATATACATGTAGAACTAAAAACGTTAAGAATTATTACAGTCTAGTATAAATGTATTATAAGTATGTTGTACTGTAGAATGAATCTTGTAGTATAAGGACTCTGTATAATATATCAGAGAGAGACAGATAAATTTACTTTACAATGTATTATACAAGATAGATGACGAAATGGTTTGCGAGCGTTCTTGTACATTTAACGGAAGGTGTTTCTTGGGCTTATGTGTATAGGAATGTGGAAAATCCTTATCATGTTATGTATCTGTCTCGTATAATACATTACGAAACGAATTTATTTGCCACTCTCTGATATATTGATAAAATTAAATACTTCCTTAATTATTCATTACTTTATTATGCAAACGCGTTGTACTTTCTTTATTAATTAAGTAAACTGTAAGTTGTAATTAAGCTGTACTTTTATCTTTTTCTACGTATTGAGATTACTTATTTACTTATTTTTCAGCGTTGACTAAATAACTAAAATGGCATTATTCAATATCACAGCCTATTATTCATATGAGTTTGTAAATGTACCCGTAATTAATAAAATGCTTCTATATAAGTTAGAGATATGTAGATACTTTTATCCAGCGCTCAGGGTTTATTTAATATTACATATACAAACACGAACTAATCATATTAACTATTAGATGCTTCATATTAACCAAATATTAGTGTATTTTATTAAAAGTGTAAACGTACAAGAATATATGTATTTCTCGAATTACAATATTTTTCGTTGTTTTCTTTTTTTTTATTTGACCTGTTATATCAAAGAAGGCGTATAATGTCATTTTCTGTGCAGATAAAGAAACACAAACGAAATTCTTTGACTGAGATACCGTACAAAGAAACTAGGAACGAAAATCAATATTTCGTTGAATTATGTACAGTGATCCAAGTTACTGACCGGATATAAAGTAAGGAAAATAAAAATGTATGACGAAAGAAATAATTTTAAATCGGATATGATTTTGGAATGTATGTGTATGTATATACTTTTTTGGTGTTAAAGAAAATATAAAGATTTCCCAAAGTAAAAATAGATATAATAATTCTCTCTCAATGAAATTATTGGATGGACCCTATTACAAAGAGGTTTTTCTGGATGTGTTATCTAGAATAAAACACTATATTCAGTGTGTAGTGTAGGAATTAATAGAACACCTAAAAGTAAAGTCGCAAATAAAAAAAACATGAAAGAACAATTCAAAATCTTCGTAAACTAAAAATAAAAAATTATGTGGGATAAATTAATCAGCTTAAAACAGAGTTGCTTTGAAAAGATCAAGAATCAGGCAAAGGAGACAAGTGAGTTCTCATTTAAACATATTGGAAAGAGCTTTTAAGGACTGTTGTCGATTAAACATCAGACAATATACACATGCAAAACATATTAAAGTTTTGGTTTTTAAAAGAACCATTCAATCGACGTTTTGGCAAGATTCCACTAGTCTTCATCTAGATCTGGATAGCATGGTAGATACAAATATTTACATACACCTACTACCCTTGACAAATGAACCTCTTCCATTTATGACGTTTCAATCACATTTTAATGGTCATTTTCCAACATTAGTTGAAGTTCCAATGCGACGTCCAGCTGATAGTCGAGAAATCGTAATTTTACATTAAATCTACGATATAGAAGAAACTTTATAGCGTAGATTCTTTTCGCACTTTCTCCTCTTAACGCCATGAAACTTTTCACTTAATCCATATGGGTTTGAGTTCGGACTGTACGCAGCTGTTCTATTATCCATCGCAAAACGGTACTGACTACAGATTTTATGAAATTTTGTATGTTCATTTAAAGGTGGTTATCATACATACACTATCGCTCATAAGTATTTGGCTACCCTTGTTTCATTACAGTTTCCATAGACAAGTGGTAATTATAAAATTTATTTCTGTAGTAAGAAATAGTTTCATAGTAAACATTAAAATCTATAAAAGCTTATTCAAACATAATTATACGATTATCCTATTATTCATAATGAATGATAATACCCTAATAAAACTCCGGGTAGAATAATTGCACTTAAGGGATTAGATCTCTTAATTCTTGGAAATTTTCGATTGTTATGATTTTATTTTAAAGTAGGGTGTTACTGCAAAATTGCAGTTAGTGTTTGTGTGGTGCTCATAGTAATAACATCGTGTGTTTCGAAGAAGTTCAACCGGTTAAAAATACCTAAACGGAAATAATTGAGTGTAGAAACACGATCGTTTATAATCGCATATCATAAAACTGATAAAAGCAACCGCGAAATTGACACAGAACTTAAATTAAATCAATCCACCGAGGTTATATCATCAAAAAACACCGCGAATGTGGAAGTGTATTGAGCAGAACTCGAAAAGGCAGACTAAGAGCAACAACTTCAGCAGAAGATCTTGTAATGATGGTAATAAGCAAGAGAAATAGACGAAAAGCAGCCTCAGAAATCACAGCAGAAATGAATGCTGTTCTTCGAAAACCCATAAGTGTTTGTACAGTTAAACGGAAATTAAAAGAAGCCGGTCTTCATGGACGAATTGCAATGCGGAAGCCACTTCTACGCAAGCGAAACAAGCAGAAGCCTTCAAAGTTGGCACGCGATCACCAAAATTGGACCATAGAAGACTGAAATAAAGTATTGTGGACCGATGAATTCAAATTCGAGATTTTCGGTTCACGAAGACGTGTTTTCGTGAGGAGGTCTGTGGGTGAGCGAGAAAGAATGCATAGCCCCTACTATTAAGCACGGTGGAGGTTCAGTCATGATATGGAGTTGTTTTTCTGGATCAAATGTGAAAGATCTCGTAAAAATCGAAGGTATACTAAAAAAAGAACAATATAAGCGTAGTATATAAAACTTCGGGTCAGAATTTTATCTTCCAACAAGATAATGACTCGAAACACACTTCTAAACTATGCCGGGAGTATTTGCAGAAATTGGAGAACTAGGGAATCATAAAAGTTATGGCGTGGCTTCCTAATTGTCCCGATTTAAATCTTATCGAGTTGCTGTGGGAAGAACTTGATCGAGAGGTGAGAAAATCGGCCCCCACACAGATGTGGGGGCCGATTAATATGTGGAAGAACCTGCAAGAGGCATAGGGTAAAATAAATTAATCGAAAAAATTCCTCGATTTGGTGCTACGGTGTTTAAAAATAAAGGAGGGCATATAGAGGAGTTTAAAATTTAGATAAATATATTACAACAATTTATTTTAGATGTAAAAATATATATTTTTCATATATGTAAATAATAAAAAGAAATTAGTATTTCAGTTTTGATTTTTTTTTACAATTTGCGGGTTAAATGCGAGTGACTAAATACTTATGAGCGATAGTGTATGTAGATTCGATTGTGTTAAGTTATGAGATCTTTTATTGTCGATTGAGAAATTTTCTGACTGTTGCTGCTGTTTTTGTAATGACTGCTTGTTATTTATTTTTGTGTGTATGTGGACTTATTTCTAGAGTTTATATGTAATTGAGGAATATTTCGTTGTAGTACCTGTTACTGACATCACGGTCGTTACTGTTATTGCTGCTTCTTGGTTTCACAGATCTTCATCTTTGGAAGTAGTGCATGTTTTGTTACTTTTTCATGTTCTGTTTGTGTAATGTCTCTATCATTTGGTACGGCAATGTCAATTATTTAGGTTTTCTTCAGCTTTTTGTCAATAAGTCTATTGTCTAGTATGTTACTCAAAATTTGTCTGTCTGTATTGTCCTATCCCAGTATAATTTATTTATTATCATTATTTTCACGAATACTTCCTGGAGTGTATTACTAATACGTTGTGTTAGTTTATTGTTATTATGATTATATTATTAAATTATAAGTGACCAAGCTTCTGCCTACTTGTACATTCTAAAAATGAATTTCCTTTTGAGAAAAATTTTCATGAGAATTTTAGAATCATTAAAATTTACTTCCCTTTTTTTAAAGATTTCAATGCGCACTTTTAAAACATAATGAGCTTGCTCTCTCATCCAGAATAATGGTCACCAAAACCTTTATCGATTTTCGTACATAATCATCCAACTAATGCAGTTATACACCTACATCGAGTGTAATTTTATTGGAATAGCTCGACTGCGATGGCGTCTATGAAATAACGAATCCAATCGAGTAATTCTATTATATGAATTCACGGTATAGTTACGTAATTTGATCCTTTAATTCATTATTTGCTCAATAATTGATAGATACCAATAAAAGGATAAATTCCATGACTTTGTTCCGAGGAAAGCGCTAGTACTAACAGCATTTTGAATTATATTTGCTAATTTTCAGTTCGTTTGATCTAGATTGATTCTAATCCAATCCCGTATACGTGAATATGCACGTAGATTCTCAATTTGTTATTGCGGTATGGAATTACTATTTCTATGTAATTGTAAAGGTTAAATATATTCTGATACGTACGACTGGTCTTTTACCTATATTAATATTAGAATGTGTACTAGAAAATTTATTTTTTCCCTTTATTTTGAAAAACATTTGTTTTTGAAAAAACATCGACCTACTTCATTACATTTTTTTAAGTATTTATTTATAAATGAAGAGGAAAGTTGAACGTCTATTGTATATTGATGACGCTGAACTAATCAAAACTTTCTTTTCAAATTAATTAGAGTACTTCGAAATTTCAATTCCGGATATTATAATTTATGAAAAGCAGAGATCTATTAACACGGGGAACGAGAACTATTAATTAAACATGCAAAGAAAGTTAAATAAAACTGTCCTCGGGAGTTTCTCATCTTCTTTATTGGTTAATAGTTCTTCGGCGAGAGGCAAATGAAAACTAGTGAAATTGATTGCAAGCAATTCAATTGCATATAAAATTGTGTTTATTAGCTTAAATCTGAAAAACTAAATAATAAAAACCTATAATTGAACATAAACATTAACATTTTCAATATTATTAGCCAACAAAGTTTTTACGCTCTCAGAAACCGACAAAATGAAAAAGCGTATTCAAAGTACAAACTAGTCGAAAAGCTCTAGTACTGGCTAAGCTCTGCTGATTTCTATAGTATATCTAGAAATTTGTTCTACTGCTATAATATTCGCAATATTTTTGGAGCTTTCGGGATACATCATGACTACAGTTTTTTGAGATTATTCATAGATCCGTCAAGACTAGTCTGAATGCAGTTTTATTATATAATGGAAATATTCCAATGATTCATAAAGCTCCTCTGTGATGGAAACTCACCGAAACCTGAAAATTTTGTTAGAGAAAGTAAAATACAATATATGTAAACTACCTCTGGAATATTTTCATGAAATTTAAAGCCATTGTAATTACTTTGAGTGTATAGTCAGGTCCAGTCTTTACAGGAAAACCGACTATATCAAACAGAAAGACCACTACGATAGAAATTTATACCACGAAAAAAGAATCTACATCAGCCTTTAGTGGGAAGAAAAGTAAAAGTGCCACCCCTGCACGTTAAACTTGTCATGAAAAACTTTGTTAAGGCACTGGATCAAGAAGGTAACCGTTTAAAATACCTTCGATATAAGTTCCCAAAAATAGTCTAAGGAAAACTAAAACAAGATAATTTTGTTGCATGTCAGAAACTTTGAAATCAAATTAACAGCGCGGAAAAAAGCTACATCGATTTCCAAGTTCTTACCAATTTTTTTTTTTTTGTAAACTAAAAAGTAGAAAATTACAAAACTTTGGCAATAGACATGAAACAAGCACTTTACAGTCTCACTTGGACGTTTGTGAGGAAAATATGGACGACGTTAATGATGAGCATGGTGAGTGCTTCCACCAAGACATTTTGAGTGTGTCCCAAAATTAAAGATTTGAATTAAATAGAAAACACAGTTTTTACTCTTTTGATTGTTATTTTTTTATTGAATCATAAAGTACATAGCACAGGGTTATTTATGGAATAACAGATCGGGCAAATGGCCTCTACGGCTTTGCATGCACATACGCATTCGTTTGTCAAAATTTTCCATGACCATTATGTATAAATGTGGCTGAATATTGTTGATGCAGCGTTGAATCTCCTTCTTTAATGCACGGGTGGTTGTGGGTTTGTCGACATAGACCTGTGATTTCAAATAACCCCATAAAAAGAAATCTAATGGCGTTAAATCACACGATCTAGGGAGCCAATCCTGATCACCGAAACGAGAGAGTACACGACCTGAAAATGTCTCATGCAGTAATTGAATTGTTTCACAGGCTGTATGGCATGTGGCACCGTCTTATTGAAACCACATATTGGCCACATCAATATCATACAATTTCGGCAGAAAGAACTGTGTTATCATGTCGCGATATCGAGCACCAGTAACAGTTACTGCTTGACCAACCTCATTTTCAAAAAAGTATGGTCCAATTATGCCTCCAGCCCAAAATTCACACGAAACAGGGACACGCTGTGGATCATTTGTTTTTCGACAATCACATGTGAGTTCTCAATGTGCTTCATCGCTTAGGATGATTTTGCTTGAAAAATCAGCATCCATTTGTTGATGTTCAATAATCCATTCAACGAACTCTCCTCGCTGTGCATGGTCATTAGACTTCAGTTGTTGTGTTAATTGAATTTTGTAAGCATAGAGACATAGATCTTTAGTGAGTATACGCTGTAGAGAGCTCCTTGAAATTTGCAATTCTTGTCCACGATGTCGAATTGAGGTTTCTGGATTGTCACTGACACTCTCACGCACAGCTCCGATATTGACATTTGAATGGCTTGTTTTTGGACGACCAGTGTGTTTGGCGTCTCCAACGGATTTCCCTGAATTTTTCAATCAATATCTTCACAGAAGTTAAAACACTATTCCGACCATATTTTGTAGGAAATTTTCAAACCCTAACCCTAAACTGTCAGCTGTCGAAATTTTTTTTTAGGGTTGCACACACTTTACTGCACAAATGACGACAAATTCAAATCTTGCGTTAATTTTGGGACACCCATTATTAGCAGATTAATGAAGGACGGCTGTGGATGTTGTTTACAAGAGACGATGCAATATTTCATCATATATTTATTGAAAGAATTTGAAATATACGTTTAAGTATATTTTAAGCTGAAAAAATTCAATTAAAATTCAAATGATATTAGAGCTTACTCGACCATTTATTTTTATTAAAACAAACCTTTCTATGTTTTTTATATATTTTAGAATACATCACTTGAAATGAAAAGTTGAAAATTGTTAGACAGTATCACAGAAAAATGTATAGAAATAAATGATAATATTTAGACCTGCGTAGTTTTTCTCATTTGCAAGTGCTGTTCATTATTCAGGCCTGCGTACTTTTCAATAAAATCTTGTGTAATAATTGCATCAGTTTAAATGGTCTGTTGACCCCTGGTTCACCAGACTTGAGTCCATTTGATTTTTATTATGGAACTTTCTAAAATAAAAAAAATTATATATCGTTTCTGCAAAACATCTAATAACTTAAAAATTCCATTCGAGATGCTACACTAAACATAGCTACTGGCATTAATACGAGCATTGTAAATGGAGTTCGTAGACGTTGTAAACATTGTATTGAAAGCAATGGCTCACATTTTGAACTGTTATGATTGTTTTTCGTTTTTTGTTTTCTTTATTTTCGTCTTTCCACCAATGAAAAAATCTAAAAAAAAAATATTCAATAAATGACTGATACTTTCCTTTTTTGTCATTTCCCCTAAATTTTGTAAAGGAACTCATAAATTTGTATGAGTGAAAACTATATAACATTATATATTAGTTTATGTAGGATGATATTTAAGAAAATAAAGGGTGACGCTACTTCAATTACATGACGTCACAAAACATAATTTCAATTCTATCAAATTAAAGTACAAGTTATCCAATATAATAAAAGCAATGTGCCCTCGTTTATCGAATGGTTTTGTAATAATAAGAACTTGTAACTAAGGTTAATAGTAAAGTTTGTCAAATTATTTCTGTTATATATAAATCCTTCCGTTTCAGATAACATTTTTTACTACACAATACTAAAAGAAACATGTAACACGATTTTTATATAATGGACGTCATTAGATTTTTGAGTTGTATTGAGCTAAAACCTTAATCATTGAAGGTTGATATGTAACCCCTTTCCACATTAATTTTCGTATTCTGTATACGTATTTCGACAACTAAGTTGTCATCATCAGCAGATAATTAAACTGTGTCGCACCAACGGCAAAAATACTCGTACGAAAACAAATTCCGCAAATGTCACAGTGTGAGTTTTGGCTTTCAGATCGTATGCGGAATTTGTTTTCGTACGGGTATTTTTGCCGTAGTTTTCCAGGTGCGACACTGTTTAATTATCTGCTGATGATGACCTAGTTATCGAAATACGTATACAGAATACGAACATTAATGTGGAAAGGGGTTATATATCAACTTTCAGTGATTAAGTTAATCAACCCCAGGCTCCATTAAAATTACCGAGCTAAAGCCTATCTCAGATACTTCAAAACTTGCACAAGAGTCAATATGAGTTCACCACTTCTAATATTCTCATACTATATGCCATATGTTTTTAATTTCTGCGCTTGTGGAACGACTTAAGGTCTTTCGCTGTCGTTATTTACTTTAAGCAAGGAAGAAAACTGCAAAAAACCTATCAGGTAGCTGTTTTGGAAAACAAAGACCCCAAAGAAGCAATTTTTTTCAATTACTGTTTTTTTTCAATTTGATTTTATTATGGAAATGTGCGAAACTAATTCAATAGTGTAGAATTCGAAATTTTAGAAAAATCAAAGTAAATAATGATGATTTTATTCTGTTTATAAAATGTTACATATACTCTTGTTCTCACTGACAAAAAAAAGAAAATATTTAAGAAATTTCATCTTTAAATAATTTATGAATTTATAATTGTTTATTACCGAGTTTCTATTTTTAATTTATATATTTCGGATCTATTTATTATTTATTATTAAACAGTACTATCTTATTGGATTAAGATCTTTACATTTTTGATTAAAATTCTTTTCGAAATTGTTTGTTGTATAACTTAATTATATCATATATTTATTAGTATATATTATAACTTAATTATATCATATATTTACTAATATATATTATTATTATACTTATTTCGTGTCATTTTCGCTCAGTGTAATATCAGAGGGTTCCTAGACAGTACAATATAACACATCTGTTATGCCTGTAATATACTCTTTAAGTCATTTATGGAACCATAAAGTACATACATATGTGAAGAAGACATGACGATCCCTAGAGAAATTTGCAAAATGCAGCATAATATTCGTAACCTCTCACTACACTTCGTTTTGTTTTATATTTAGGTATAGTTGCTGAAGGTGTCACGTAACAGACATAAACAAACTTCGAATATTGCATTTATACACTAAATGGATAAATATGAGGGCTGTTCTGTTTTCGCTGAATCTCTTTAGCAGGCCATGATATTTTCCGACAAATTCTTTTGACATTTTAATCTAGTTATTTACAAACTTAATGATAGTGGCAGTTTAAAAATATATTAAAGTATTTTTAAGCTATAAAGTTTAAAATAATCATCAATTATTTGTTAAGCAGTATTTCTCTTACTTGGGTGTACAACGCATCTTATTAACCCTTATGTGCGCACTTAGGTATGCGGGTACCTTTGGTGTTTTTAACCAAAATTTTTTCATTGAAATCTATAATCTGCATGTTTCAAACTTCTTGAAAACTACTAAGTTTCAAAAAATTTAGTATTTTTGCGGCCGTACAGCTAAATTCTTTTTTTAATTTGCATGAGAGATCAATTTATTCTTAACACTCTTAACTACGCATCAAGGTACCTGTGCTCCTGTACGTGTTTTATATGAGAATGTGGCCATTATAAGTATACTTTTTGAAGTTAGTAGCTTTCCATAAATAAATAAAAGTCTATACAAAATATAAAAATAAACAGTTTATTTCATGAAATAGGAAAACAGAGACATAAACAAAAGAAACATTCAATAAATAATAAAAACATAAGAAAAATTTGCAAATAATGTTTTATTGCAGATCTTTGCAGACTTTGCACGTATATACCGATTTTCATTATTATCAAAACGTATACACCGTAATAGCATTCTGAATCTATTGTATGACATTGCTGCCCGAAACAATGGCAAATTAGTGGGTTTACATAATTCAGATATGTGTTCTCTGTTTGATTTGTACACACTAGCGTAAATCAAAGTACCAAGAAAAGCGTTGAGTTCTTCTTCTCTAAAAGACTCGAATATTTTTTTGTTCTTTTTTCGTCTTTTGTATAATATTATATTCTGTTGTAATTTTCCTTTACGATCTGTTTCTCTAAGAATTATGTCACACATTGCACTTGGCAAAATACTTTTAAATATTTCTTTGGCTGTACACAATTTAAATTTTTGAACTACACCCGCGCGTTGTCGCAAAATATTTTTTTTAGAGTCTGGGATTCTTGAAATGGGCTAAGTTGCCAGCATGTTCCACCTTTACCACCAAGTTTACTTCTTGTCTAAATTTCATCATTTTCATAATCATCGCTTTCTGCCGAGTCAAACAAATCTTCGTCAACTTCTACAGTACCTGACAATTCAGTATCTGAAGTTTCTAATGTTATTTCGTTTAGCGGTGGAATATATTCTTCATCGCAATCAGAGTGGATAAAATTTTCTACACTGTTTTCTAATTTACTTAATATGTTGAAAATTATATTATTTTCTGCTACTCCATCGTTAATTAAATACACAGAAATTAATTAAAAATTTCTGCGCTGGAGAAGGACTCGAACCTCTATCTGCCGTTTTCTAGACGACTGCTTTACCAATTAAGCCACCAGGCAGTGTAACTTCGAGTCCTTTAACACGCCATAAATCGTATTATGGAACAGATCTAATATTTATTTGAAAACCCGCAGTTCGGTTATGATGTCGTAATTATATATAAATATATAAATTAGTTTCACGATGGGAAATTTAATGAAAATTATATTATTTTCTGCTACTCCATCGTTAATTAATCGTTAATTAATAAGTTCTACGAAATTGGTCAGGTATCATAATCAAATATCGACCTGTCACAATTTTGTATCATGTTTTTGATTATGAGTGAAAGACCGTCAAGTAAAAGTGCGCAAAGTTGCACTATTTCAAAAGACTGTAGAATTAGAAGTGACAAAATACGATGCAAAAATGGATGATTTGAGTGTTTGTCGTGGTCTTTTGGCATTTGTATGATCGATTTCAGCCTGGGTCCACTGTTACATTCCTGAAACCAAAGAATAGTCGAAACAATAGCAGAAACAGTTTTATCAGCAAGAAAGATTATGTGTTGTGGGATTCTGTAAATGTTTTTTGTCCCAAAAAATTGCGTTTGTTTTTGTTAGGCCATGTAGCTATCGAATCATCCTCATATGTTACTAATAAGGAAGGTAAAACTTAAACAAAAATTAATTTTGTACAGCAAGTCAATCGTCTTGATCATTGCTCTATTCGTCACTTAAGTATTTTTCATTAATTGTAATTATAGTAGAGAATACAAGTTTATATGGACAACGTCGCTGTTTGCGTAGTTAATAGACATTCCGTTCTTTCCTTTCAAAGTTATGAGTGCTTTCGCTACTTTTTGAGAGATGGTCTAATCTCCCACTACTGTGCATTCTGTATTTAAACAGATTCGAGGAGCTTAGAATTGATCATCGCGGTCATTACTTCAGCAGTTAATTTTTTTCATTAATTGCAATTATGGTAGGCAATTGCCGTTTTTATGCGCAACGTCGTTGTTTGCATAGTCAACAGATATTCTGTTCTATACTTTTAAAGTGATATGAGTGCTTACACTATTTGAGAGATGGATATTAGCCAATGTCTCACTACTTTGAAAGAAAAATATTAAAAAATAAAAATGCAAGCAATGAAGCCTATCGAAATTTAAATAATTTTTTGAAATAAAAGATTTGGGCGTTACAGGAATTTTCAATAAAAAAATTATTTTAAAACGAACCTAACCGAAGAATGTTAAATTCTCTTATACATCACGAAAAGTATGCAAGCAATATATTCTGTATATGGTTCCTAACTTCTTGCTGTAAAGTCTGTTGTACGGTTTAGTTTATCAATTTCCTTTCGTTCACTAATAATGTACTGGAAAAACAGGAAGATATTTAGCTTGTGTACTGAACCAAAATAATCAATGATGTCAACTTGAAATTTACTTGTAAAAGAACAAAAACAAAATAACTTTGCGTAAATATATAAGGAATCAATACTCTTATATTTTTCACCGCTCACTTAAATGAATATCCGAAGTTTCAATTTAGCAGCTTCGACTGACAAACAATATCGTCGTACGGTGTGTCCTAACAAGTTTTAAAGTCCCTTGCTAACTTTAATCGAACGCTGGCGTTGGAATGACTTCTTCCGACCCTCTCGCCTTATTGTGGACTTCCCAGTTGCCCTATCTCCGCATATACTAGAAATTGGTGTAGGAGGCAGAAAAAATCCCTGTTGATAAAAAAGCACTCTCTCAATCGATGCCTACCAGATCTTCATTAATTGCTGATCTCAAAGATGCATATCTTTTCTTTCTTTTTTTTTTGTTCAGATTGATGACACAGAAACACTGTTTACGAATTAATGGCTGCTTTTCTAATTCAGTAACAAAAGTCAAAATTTTATTTTTGTTTCGACAACTTCTTCCTGCGTTTCGTACATTATTTTACTTTTTAGAGAACAGGCACATTTAAAAAATAAGTTTATGTTTGTATTTTACAGGATGTACGTAGAAACACTAATAAAATATAATAAATTTTACTTACTTTACATAATTCTGATTCACTGCTTTCCTGTAAAATATCCAATTGATCAAAACCTTTCTTTACTTCGTACTTAAGGTGATAGTATTAATGAATTAAGTGACAAATGTTTTGACCAATAACTGCATGCAAACGTTTTATAATAGCTACAATAAATGTTCAAAGTGAGTGCTTTCAGTATCCGTATGTAACTATAACGAAATGTTTGTGATTGTAAATACTTTTGAAATGCCAATAAACCAAAACTCAGTGAGAAGTTCTATTTATTTATTACTCACTGCCAGACACTATCAAGACAACATTTTTAAAGAAATAATTTCATGGTCTTCTATAGAGTAAAAGCATTCGAACGTACTGTTTTTGTACAGACATTAAATACAATAGTTTGGCAAAGGAATGTCCTAAATTTAAAAATGAGAATACATTTTGCATTTAAAAAGTATATATTTAATAAAAAATAAGAATAAGAAATAATACCATAATACCATGTGAGGTAGAAATCAGGAATGTTTTCCGATCACGTGATCACTGTCGTATGAAATAAAATGGTGACAGGAAGTGTGGATGTCAAATTAAATACTATATTGCTGTCAAATGCGATAACGTATCTAATATATTTAACCTGTAAATAACAAATGTAAAAAGTGCCTACATAAGTTACCTAAGTTCAAACTTACAAGAATGATGAAATAAATATGATAAATTAGTTGTTCGAACAATAACAACTAAGCGGTAAAACACAAGGAATATAACAATACCAGAACTGTCCACGTTACTAAATTTGAAAGGTCAAAATATATTTAAAGAAAATGAAAGATTCAGTTATATGTATATGATCGTACCGATATCGACAGCGATCTTTATATATGAATCCTGAGCTTTTAACAATAGATAAAAACTAAAAATAGAGAAGAAGAAGAAAATATTGAGAAAGATTTTTTAGAAGAAGGAATTGGGGAAGAGTTTTGAGAAAAGAAGAAATAAGTAAATAAGCCAATCATAAAATTTGCAAAAGCTTCACGAATGAGTTTGTCATCTCATGTGTATAAAAGAGGGAAAAAAAAACGATTAATAAAAAAGTATGCTAGTGAAGCTGATAGTGATCTTAAGATATAGGCGTTTCAGAACCAGATAATGCAAGAAGTTGAAAAGTATATGATATCTTCACTATTGCATGACAATCAAAACATTATAATTGTTTTAGAATTTTTTCGGAAATAAAAGTTTTAAATAGAACTATGAATCACTTCAATATTAATTTTTCATATAAAAATTGCTCTAGTTGACGAAGGAACAACTAAAGTTGATTTGAAAGATATGTAAATTTAAAATAGCTGTTTTCTATGAATACTTAATTATTCATTTGTGTTAGGAGTAGTTTACTGCACATATGATAGAAACAAAGACAATCTTTGAAGCTGTCGAATGGTGAATTTTTTTTGTATTCTATACAAAATTATTAACAAAATTGTTAACTGCGATAATTAATAATAATATTTACACGTGGCGGGCAGGAAGTTTATTATATGCGCTACCGTATTAATCGGGTTTGCGGCTAGCTCTAGCGCTGCAATAAATGCAAATAAATGATCTAATAATTAACGGTAGTTTGTGATTCACATCAAAAATCGAGTACGTGTGTTAAATTGAAAGAAAAACTATTATCGGAAATAAATTCTTAAAGCTCGTGTATATTAAAAGAAGCGAGAACAATAAATAAAAGCAAAGTATAATAATAATAAGTAACATAATAATTAGGTGAAAAACTGTGGAGTAAAATACACAAGGATTAGAATGAAAGCAGGTATCGAATGATACATGATGTCGTTGTGTGTCTATATCCTTGGTCGATGTTATATATATTTCGCGATCTCGAAATAAATACATGGATCAATATATATACGGTAGCAACTACACTCACGCACGTGTTTTTCTGTTAAAGCATGTACTAGCATCGATCGTTGCTAAAAGAACAAGAGAGAGATTTTTTAAAAATTAGGCATTTTAAAAGAATCGGCGGGACGAAGAGTAAGTGCACTGGCCAAATTAAAAGGGAATATATAGCAATAAGAGAATAGGAAAAGCCCCCCCCCCCACAATTAGAATCAATTAAGAGGCGCGTTATAATGAGTATAATTGCTAAGTAGGTAGATAGTTGCAAGTTGAAAATTAGCGTGTGCATTCCTAATTGTAATTAGAAATTAGGTAAAATAGAAATAATATTGAATGTGAGTGGAATGTTACGGGAAATATTGGCGAATTGGTCTAGATGTACAAGTTCTAGGAAACTGACCTACGTGTCGAAATACGTTCGTTCTTGGAAAAAGGGACCTTCGTTTAATGATACCGATATTGACAACAATGAGATTTTTCCTTGAAATATTTGAAAGTCGCAAACATCGTTTCAATAATAATAATAATTTTCGTGTTTTCATGTTACATGTACAAAGTGTAACAAGGTGATAGTCACTTTCACATATAAACATAGGTCTGTCAATATTCATGCAATATTTGCCTAATTTATGTAGTTTCTAAACATTAATTAAACAGTAATTGTTTAATCTTTTATTTTTTTTTTCAACAATGAAAATAGATTTGCTTTGAATTCATCGAGCAGTATATTTCCATTTTTAAAATTAAAATGAATATTAATTTTAATTTATCAATTATGTGTTATTCTACAGAAACAGTTATGAAATACCATTTACGGGAAAAGTTTCTGGGATCTCTAAAATAAAAAATTGTACCTGAAATATCGTTTTTCAATAGTGAGTGAAAAGTAATATCTCTGTGGATGATTATATCGAAATTGATTAGGTCTTTCGCGTAGTATCATAGCGACTATATCTCATAGATTGAAATTTGCATGTTCTGAATCATTTTCATAATTTTTTTAGTTGGCTAATTCATTTGGCAAATTACTATGGTAAAAAATGAATTAAATTAATTTTTAATTCTTGTAACTGTACTGTTCTGTTATTAGGTTGGGATAAGGTCAACACCGAAATCAATGAACAATTCAAATCTTTTTCAAATTGAAACATAACAATTTCAAAACCACATTTACTCATCTTTAATAGCTATAGAAACTTTAAGATTGTTCTTTTGCTTTTAACTTATACTAACGTGTATTAACGTTAATATAAAGACAATATTTTAAATAGTTTCGCCTTCTGTCATCACACAATTAAATTTCCACTTTACGATTTCCATTTGCAACGTCTCGTTATAACGGCTGATTTACTCCAGAAATGAACAATTAAATTAATTTTGCGAAAATAATAACACGACTTTCAACTCGTTCCTAATTAGTATTTCATTTTATAACACAAGTGCAACGAAAAATATCAATTTCAATTTTACGGAGAAGAAATCTCTTAAAATATCCATTTAGCACTTCTGCCTCATAATTGTTCATCAAGCAAGTTCTCTTTCTTGTCTTGCGTATCAAATTAACCGTATATATTCGTCGCCTAACCGCTTCGGGCGTCTGCTGTCGACCGCATTAAAAAGACCGTTCCTTGGGAAGTTTTGAAATTAGCACAACCAGACACGGCCGTGCACGTAGTAGGGTGGTAGGGATGGTCCGTTGTCAAAAGTTAGCGATTGGGGAAATTGTATGGAAGAAGCGAATTCTTTTCCACAATGACAATGTATATTACTTGCTGCAAAACTCGGAGAATTGTTCAGGTAAAGAAATCAAAGTAGAATAGTTTTTGTATGAAATTGATACTCATTGTATATAACTCTTTTTATCTATTTCGGGTTATACTTATTATTAAAAATTTATTGATTAATATATTAAGTATTCCAGGAAAATTAATTTATTTAACGGTAGTAATGCACGTTACTTCTGAATGCTTCAATGTAAATTGATAAAAAAACATTGATGGAACTTGGGCATAAAATTATCTGTTTTGATGAACAAAATGAAATTCAGAGCAAAGTTACTAAAGGTGAAAGTTGCCTTAAAACTTATGTCCACAAAACAGCAGCGAATAAACCGAAGCAAGGACGACCTAGAAAGGTAAAAGGAAAAGAAAAAAATCTTAGCTTATTTCTTCCAGATATTGAATTCTAGAATGTCACAGCTGGCAAAATATTTGAAACACACGGTCGGGGTTACTATGCATATGCATATTTTGTCAGCTGCGTGTGCTTCGAAGAAGTGTAAGGGATTTAGCAGATAGTCGGGTGACCATCAGTCAACTATCGTTCTTCGGGTCAAGCATATGCCTCGTTTGTACGATTATTTTTAATGTGTTAGGAATTTTGTATAATTTAGTTTAATTATGTTGAAATTACAAATGTCGGATTAACCATCGAATTACAAAGTAAAGAGGTTCGTCGGTAAATTTCCAGATTTAATACAGGTTAAAGTTAAAATATTCGTAGTTATCATGTTCTAGAATAAATTCGAATGTAAGAAATATGTGGATAAGATACAGCACGAAAATTAAAAGAAAGGCGTTTGACTAAAAAGGCAATTTATATTCGATACAATTCTTTACTGTTATTAGTAGAGTCAATGCAAATAGCATTCAATGCATTCAACGACGCAAGAAATATTAGTGTTACTAAAATAGATAGTGTGTTAATAAAAAATTCAGATTTTACCAGATTAATACTGATTTTTGCGATTATGTGTCCATAACTGCGTTTTACGTATTAACAAAGATTACATTAATTATGCAAGTATTTACCCATTAGATATCAAACAGTCATTTTGTACATATAATAACGTTCTTATTATATTTATTATATGGTCAAATTTTTTTAGCCTAAAAAGTTGAAAGTAGTAAGCTAAACGCTTACGGTGCTTTGGTTCTTATGGCGTTACGTATATTATGTACTATGTATATTTATAAATGTTTTTCTTTCTGTAATTGTTAATACTTTATTATTATCCCTCACTTCGAACACGGTTACATGAAGAAACTGTTAAAACATACTTGGTGCTGCGAACATTTAACCGATCTTATCCACGTTGTGCATCTGCAAACCAAAAATACTGCTTAAGAGAGTATTTATTTACATTTATTAGTTGTTAAACTCCTTGTAGTTAATGAAAGCACGCGCTGCTGACCGAATACTTACAATGTTAACTCTAGTCGACAGTACGATAATATTTAATAAAAAAATATTTTTGAGGTTGAATTGTTAGAAGAAATTTCTGTAACCAACGAAGAAAGACATTTGAAGTTGTCTGTTAAAAATTATAATCAAGTACTGTGAGTGAATGAATTGAATTTTGAATATTCGTTAGGGTATAATAATAATAACAACGATAATAAGAATAATACAGTATTTCTATACCTAACACCTAAAATTTTCAGCAAAAACAGAGAAACAAATTCTTCTAACAGAAAGAAGCAGTACCTATGGCGTTAGAAATAGGTCAAAGTTATATCACTTATAATTTCTAACACTGTTGTAATTCCTAAATAACTCTATGAAAGGGTTAAAGAAGTCGATCTTAGTTCAGATATTCAAATCCACATACATATATACACATATACATACATACATATATATATAATTTTATAATTTTTTTATATAAGTAAATTTTCGGTACTGTATATATATATATATATATATATATATATATATATATATATATATTGTTTTAGCATTTGTTTTAAGTTGAGAATAAAGTACCGAAAATTTACTTATATAAAAAAAATTATTATAAAATTAGCCAATATATATATGTATATATGTATGTATATTTAACAAATGCTCAACATTCCATCTACGAATAGCCTTTACCTTTTATCTTCCTTATCGTCTTGTTTTCTAAATGTACATTAACACTACACTATAACCAATTAGTTTTGTTAATTTCACTGATAATAATAGTTTTAAAAATAGTCACTTTAAATAATTTTAATAACATTTATTTACACTTTATTATACACTTCGAATAAATAGTATAGTTATTAATTTACTTTTAAAAATCGTATTTTTGTAACTTCTTTTAAAAACTCTTTTCTTTATATGTACTTCGATTGTTTTTTATTTTGTGTACAATACGCATTTATTAGGCCACCAACTATTAGAGAATGCTTTAATTTTGAATCTCGGCCTTGTTTATAACATCTTGTTATAAATATTTTTCATCCAATAGGATTTTAACAATAAACAAAAAATGTCTCTTCTTAATCTTATAATGATTAATCAATTAATTATAAATCATTAATTTCTATTTATATCTTAATTCCTTATTTATTTTAATTTCCTAAAATATATATTTTTACAATTAAATAATCATATGTATTTGGCTCTATTGACAAAATCTAACTTTTCCTCTATCGTAGATACAACTTCTTATATTATTTGTAACAATAATATTTCTTTGAAATCTTTGTATTACCAATTTCCTCACTATTTCCTACTTTATATATAATGTCATCTATTACAATTTTACACTTTTATTTACTTTATTTGAATTGTATATTTTATCCATACAAACTCATTATAAATGTTCAATTTGCGATCTTTCCTAACATTAACTTGTACGAGTACTAAACTCTAAATATTCTGTTCCATTAAATTGATAAGTTTTAGTTATTTTCACTATGGTAATTTTGAAAGTTATAGTATTATCTAAAATCTTTTGACATTTCCTTCCGATCCCTACTTCTGTCCAATGTTAATTTACTTGTATTTATTGAAATATATATTTTTTTACTTTTAACGTCTACTATGAACCATATACAAGAATTACTACCTATTTTTATGTAAACAGTTGTCAGTACTCTCAAATAATGTAAGGTTTTACTTTATATCGCCACAAAGAACTACTGACTCCACCAAAATTGCCTATAAAGAAATACGTTCTTATGCTTGTTAAAAGTCTGTGTATCCTTTGTTATATTATCACAGTGTTTATAATTGAAAAGAATAGTTTTTGACATATTTATTTAACATATATAAAACTCAAATTTATTCGGAAATTCATTTTACATACAGTGTTAAAAATTTCGTGACTTATAATTTTGAATGCTTTATTTGTTAGTTATTGAAATAATTTTTCTCATAATGTCTCGTTATTATTAAAATAACATTATATATATATATTGGGTCTGGGAAAAAGTTCGTGGCGTTTTTTCAGTAAAATTCAACTGGTCCCCGCATGGCGCGTGGACGAATTCATTTAAACCGAATATGCTCCATTATTATCGACAATGTTTCGCCATTTTTTTGGTAGATCCATGATCCCATCGGTGAAAAACTTCTGTGGTTTCTGGTCGAAAAATTGAATCAAGTAGTTTTCACAGGCTTCTTTTGAAACCAACTTAATTCCATTGAGAGAGTTTTGCAGAAATCGAAACAGATGATAGTCAGAGGGTGCTATATCCGGACTGTAAGGTGGGTGCATCAAAACTTCCCAACCAAACTCTCTCAATTTTTGACGGGTCATCAAAGAAGTGTGTGGTCGGGCGTTGTCATGATGGAAGACAACACCTTTCCTATTAATCAATTCGGGCCGTTTTCTTTCAATCGCCTGGCGTAATCTCTCTAGTTGTGCACAGTAGAGTTGAGAATCAATCGTCTGACCAGTTGGAAGTAGCTCGTAGTGGACGATTCCCCTCCAGTCCCACCATACACACAGCATCACTTTTTTTGGCGTCAATGTTGGCTTAGCGAACGCTTGTGACGGCTCACCATCCTTTATCCACGATCTTTTACGCTTCCGATTATCGTACGTAATCCATTTTTCATCTCCGGTTATTAAACGTTTCAGAAACGGCTCGATTTCATTCCGTTTCAGCAGCGCATCGCAGATGTTAATTCGGTCCATCATGTTTTTCACGCTCAACTCATGAGGAACCCATACGTCAAGCTTTTTTTGTAACCAGCTTTGTGTAAATGGTTCAAAACAGTTTTGTGGTCAATGCCTAGCTCCATGCCAATATCGACACTGCTGATATGCTTATCTTGTTGGACTTTTTCAAGAATTTCATCAGATTTTTCAGTGATTGGACGACCGCAGCGTGACTCATCTTTCACATTGAAATTTCCAGAACGAAAGCGAGCGAACCATTTCCGCGCAACAGATTTCGATAAAGTACCTTCACCGTACACAGCACAAATTTTATCACAAGCCTGCGCAGCGTTCTTCCCCTTATCATAATAATATTGCAGAATATAGCGAAATTTCTCATTATTCTTCTCCATTTTCAAGTGCGAATAACTTTCCAACCACTGCACCGATTACAATGTTTCTACGCTCAAACTAACGTTCGGAAGGTCATCTAAAAAACGAGCCCTCGGTGGTGTCGCTGTGACTTGTTGTTCTTTAGTTATTGGCAACCAATGCCATCTATCGGGAAAAACGCCACGAACTTTTTCCCAGACCCAATATATGTATATATATATATATATATACATATATACACACGTGGGCAAGGTGAAAAGTTCTCGGCCTGACACAGAGATGGTGTTACAATTAACAGAAATTTATGTTTCCTGCGTGGCCGCATATGTCTTTAGATCATATGAAAACTTTCAACTTGTTCTCTCAAGTAGTTTGTTTGCAAGAATTTTTGTAGTAGACGTGCGTGTTATTTTTTTAAATGGATCAACTTAAATATCGTGCTGTTATAAAATTCTTTGTTTTGGATGGTTTAACCTCTATGGAAATTCATCCGAAGTTGACAAAAGTATACGGGGATTCTGCTCCTTCGATGTCAACCGTTAAAAAGTGGGCAGCTGAATTTAAACGTGGTCGTACGTCCCTCGAAGATGACCCACGTGAAGGACGGCCAAAAACCGCATCCACACTAGAAATCATCGAAAAAGTACATGATATTGTGTTGGACGATAGGCGAGTGAAAGTGAGTGAGATAGCTGAGGCTGTGGGGATATCGGCAGAGAGGGTGCGAAACATTTTGCACAGAGAATTAGAGATGAGAAAGCTCTGCGCAAGATGGGTGCCGCATTTGCTAAATGTCGATCAAAAGCAAATGCGCAAACGATTTTCAGAGTATTCTTTGGACTGATTTAACAAGAATCCGATCGATTTTGTGCGGCGATTTGTCACCATGGATGAGACATGAGTCCACCACTACACGCCAGAAACGAAACAGCAGTCGAAGCAGTGGATGGAAGCCGGTGGTTCAGCGCCAAAGAAAGCGAAGTCGATCGAATCTGCCGGAAAAGTCATGGCCAGCGTGTTTTGGGATGCAAAAGGAATCTTGTTAATTGATTACCTTGAAAAAGGCAGAATAATTACAGGCGCATATTTCTCTAACGTTCTTGACCAGCTGGATGTCAAAATTTGCGAGAAGAGGCCTGGTTTAAAGAAGGAAAAAATCATTTTTCATCGGGACAACGCACCTGCACACAAGGGTGCGTTGGCGATGGAAAAATTGCGGGATTTGGGGTACGATTTGCTCGACCATTCTCCCTATTCTCCTGATTTGGCACCCTCAG
Organism: Dermolepida albohirtum; assembly: GCA_031893035.1. Classification (NCBI taxonomy): domain Eukaryota; kingdom Metazoa; phylum Arthropoda; class Insecta; order Coleoptera; family Scarabaeidae; genus Dermolepida; species Dermolepida albohirtum. The sequence goes on along the minus strand of JAVIWB010002874.1, from coordinate 53,183 downwards.
ACTTCCATCTGTTCCCCAATTTGAAAAAATTTGTTTCTGGAAAGTGATTCACATCCAACGAAGAAGTTGAAAGGACCGTAGAAGAATATTTTGATAGCCTTCCAGACTCTCACTTCCGGGAAGGAATATTGATGTTAGAAAAACGCTGGACCAAGTGTGTTGAACTCAAGGGAGATTATGTAAAAAAACAAAATCAGTTTTTAAATTTAAATGGCAGTTTTTCATTGTCAGGCCGAGAATTTTTCACTTTACTCACGTATATATATATATATATATATACGGAAAATTCGTATATACATATATATATATATATATATATATATATATATATATATATATACGAATTTTCCGTGATGTGGACAGGACTCAAAGTTCAAGATTTAATTGGAAAATAACATAATGTAATAATATTCTGCTTTACTGCTTATTTGCTTATGATGTTATGCAGAGAGTTAAGGAATTAATTAGATTAACCTAACTACCTAGATATAGGGCCTTTGGAACATACATAACAAACATATTTCTATTTCGCACTCTTTGATTCAGTCATCGGATCATAATAATAAATAGCTACGATATTAAGATAACTCAAGGCAAAGAAACTTAATGTGTCTACATTTACTTCGTCATAACTTCTTTGATCTTCTATTGATGGTATATATATTTATACGGTATGTTCAAATATGAGATTCTGTTTATTATTCATTTCTGTCTAAAGACTAATAAACAGAAATAATTTTTTTCATATGTCTCGTTATTATTAATATAATTCTTTCATATTATGAGAAAAATTATTTCTGTTTATTATTCTTTAGACAGAAATGAATAATAAACAGAATCTCATATTTGAACATACCTTTTCCAATAGAAAGGAAAGAATAATAAATAGAATCTAATACTTGAACATACCATATAAATATATCTTCAGTATCACCAATAGAAGATGAAAGAAGTTATCACGAAATAAATACTTAGATATTATTTTAAAAGCGAATCTAAATAATAACGTTCATAACTAGATGCGGTACAGTAGACACATTAACTTTCTTTGCGTGGATCTATCTCAATTCCGTAGCTATTCATTATTATGATCCGATGACTGAATCAAAGAGTGCGAAATAGAAATACGTTTGATATCTGCGTTCCCCATATTCAAGTAGTTGGGGGAATCTAATTAATTCCTTGACTCTCTGCATAACATTATAATCAAATAAGCAGCAAAGCAGAATATTATTACATTATGTTATGTTCCAATTATATTTTGAAGTTTGAATCCTATCCAAGTCACAGAAAATTCAGAGAGTTATTGCTTTACTTGTGAAAAAGGAATTATCAGATCTTAAAGAAAATACATCAATTGAATTCGTTATTTACATATTATCTATTCTTTGATGTATCTTGACGGAAGAAATATGAACCTATGTACTTCGTTTGGAACCCCACATAAGGACTTTCAAAGATCTGTTCTGATTTTAATTGGTGATATTTAAATTATCGATTTTGCTTTATGAAACTAAGGAAAATGTACAAAATAGTACAATGCGTAATAAAAACACTACAAGAAAATGTTTTGAAACTTTTATACACATTTATATGTAGATTTTTGAAGGAAAATGAATTTTCGCTAATTACAAATACTCTGGCGTGAAGACTATAGGGCGAATGAGAACGAACTGCGTAGCAAAAAGAAACTTCAAAACTAAGCAAATTAAGGAGACGCTATATATATATACGCGGTCTGTCGCAGTAGCCGTCTATTAAAAACAATATGTGTCGATAAGGTAGATCTTTCACTAATGTTTTCTCAAATCATCATTTCTTTGCGACAGACTGCGTATATATACGCTAATCTGTTGCAGAGAAAACCGAAATTTTTTAAAATGGCAATTCTTAGTGGCGTCATCTATTAAAAACAATATGCGCTGATAAGGTAGGTCATGACATTTACATTATTACAAGCAAAGAAATTGCCCATAAAGTGTCTACTTGGCATTGGTCGAAATATTAATTTTGAATAGAAAGCAAATATCAAGTTCTGTTTGCGTATATATATTTATATATATATATATTTATATATACATATATACATATATATTATATACAAGATCTGTTCTTTTTTCTTTTTTTTGCTCTCAATGTATGTTAGCGACTATAAAAGTCCACTTTACAATAATGAGTTCAGTGCCATGTAACATAATAAAGTTATTCAAATTTTCTCGCCCCTTTTCTTTTCTATATGTAGGACGTATAAATTTTCGTTCATTTATGTTTTGAAAATTCTCTCACGCTTTTGTATAACTTTAGTCTCAAATATTTCTTTTGCAACTAAACTGTAACTTCCACTTCATTTTTGCATAATGCTTTACTGCTTTCAAGAGTATTAATAATAAACTCCTCCACCTATTTATCTACATCGCTTACAAGGTATTGTACGAATAGTTTTCAACGTCCCAACTCCCTTTTACTAATAATAATTATTTTATACAAAATAAAAAAAAATACAGTACAAATATAATGAAACAAATCAAAAAGAATTCATAAGGTTACAATTATTTGTAACTATAATTTTTATATTGCAATAAGTACATGGTCTGGTCAAATATATTTCATGTTAAACATTTCACTAATCTATTCGGAAGAGATTCTTGTAAAACGTTTATATTTATCCTTGCAGTGTGACTAATTGCACCATCTTACTAAAAGGAATAATCCTGTTGCATTTCTTCTTAGATTTGCGCTAAAAAAAAGTCTGTAACATTTCTTCATAGCAGACGGTATTAACAGTTGCAGGTTTGCATTTTTTCTCAACAAAGGTAAGATTTAACTATCTTAGTCGACGAAATACCAAACTGATACCTTTGAAATATGTGGAGGTTTTTGGTGGAATTGTATGTGAAGATTACTTTGAGCTCAATTACGGTAATTTTGTTTATTAATATCACCATTAACATGCAAGTGTACTTCATTACTCATAAACATGTAATTTTCGACATTTATTAAATCTTGCAAAATTCATGTTAATCTTATCTTGATCCCTGAGTTCTTAAACTGTAAAGGGATTATAAGGACAAATTTTTATTAATTTCAATATTCTACGCATACTGCGCTCTAGCAAATTCATACCCACGCTATATCGATCTTGTGAAGTTGGTCGTAATCGTAATTCTTTTTTCATTAACGGCATTACGCACGGATAGCAATCTGCTTCTCGATCTTTTTGCTTTCACCGTTTGAGTTCACTACCAAGACTAGTTCAAAAGGAAATTAGCGAATAATTGATAGAAACGAACAAAATAAAGTATGGGGTAAGACAGAGATGTATTCTCCTTTATTTTTATTGACAGCGACAGACTCGGCAATGAAAGAAAAAACTAAGAAACCAAAAAGATTTGATCATTATCTGGAAAATCTTGAATGTTATATTACTTAACATTTGGATATCATGTACTTAACATTTGAAAAATACTCCACGAGCTAATCAAAATATACCATTTGTCTTGGAGAAAATGCTAGGGAAGTTGGACCAGAAATTTTTTTATATTATACATTATAAAAAATATGTCGTAATGAGGTATTACTAGTATTATAATCTGATCAGTTATTATGATCAATTAACGATTTTACATTAACAAAAATTAGTACCACAAATTTTTAGATCTAAGGCCTCACTGAATTGGAATCTTTAGGCTTTGGTAGCAGAAATAAAAACTACACTCATTTAATCATGCCATACAATACTTTGCTGCAGCACTTCAACAACTTGAATGGCTCTATCCTCTTCAGGCTTCTTCTCTGGCTTCCCTGCTTAGTGTTATTCATAAGTTAAATGACCTACTTTTAATAGCTCTTGAATTTAGCGATTACCTGGTTGACTGGTTCTGTTACCAGGTCCTTATAGAAATCACTGCTTCGAATGAAGCATTTACTATACTCCTCAATACTTAGTTTTGTGAGGGCCGAATTATCTCTTTAGTAAAGTTCCATAACTAAATATTATATTTCCAAACAGGCATCAGGACCTGTTTTTACAACACAACTTTATTATCTATTAACAGGGCAGCGTTTATTTCTAACGAGCAGTACATTTGTCAGAATTCTCTTTCCAGTTTTTTTTCTTCACATAGAATTTCCAGCGAAGACCCCATCAAGAGTGATACCTAAATATTTGCGTAGGGAATCTGAGCATTATTTATGCTAATGGATTAATGTCGCTTCCATTTTTCGTAAAATTAACATGAACTAACTTTATGGACTAGAAATAAGCACATCTAAAATGAAGTTGATATCAATTAACAGTAGCAATTTTGTCCAATGAAGTTGCTCATTATATTATTATTGACTTCATACACAAATAAAATCGTACAAAGTTGTAGTTCTAAAAGAAAATTCAATGTCGCAAAATTTTTTACAACATTGACGTTATAAAAGCAATGCATAAATGAAACCGGTTGACACCTATTTTAATTTGCTAATGATATTTGACCTACAAAATGTAAAATTTTGCATGAATAGTACCCTAAATTTTTAGTTACACAACTTGATACTGATTTCTAAAACTTCCGCAACGACCTACGTAAACATTCGTTCTAATAACCAACAAATATAAGCTACCCTTAGAAAGGAGCCATTTTGTAGTTCTTTATTGAAGGTTTAGTTAGTAAACTTAAAATATTTGAATATCCCTTATCCACGAACTTATTCGAAAAGTTTTCAATTCCTTTTCGCAAAATAAACACATTTTAGCCTCCTGGCGGGATAAAATCTGTAGCCTTCGAACATACAGAACTTCCTAAGTTAACTCGGCTCTCCTAACTTCCGATCATGGTTAGGAAAAGTGATCTGTTTCAATGTCAATTTCATGAATACCTCATGAGTTTTGATTGAACCGCAATCAATTTTCTTAAACATATTGCACGTGCTATTTCTTTATTTATACTTGACGTTTAAATTAAATGAACCGTTTTTTTTAAAGACAGATAATTTAAATTATTTTGATGAATTTTTTTAATTACGTAACTGTATTTCGTTTATTTTTCATAAAAACAAGTAATTTTCATCTGTCTCTGGAAGATTTTCAAATATAAATATCGAGAAAAGCTGCGTATAATCCCTTCACTCGAGACGACCACGCGGGATTTTCGGTTGGTAAAACAAAAGCGAATATTATGGAAAAGCACGTGTGCATACATTTACTTAAAGCAGGGAGTTTTGAAAAGTTTCAACGGATTTAGCCCACAATACATTAAACATAAGTCAGCCATTTAAAACTGATTTCAGATACTTATAAACAGAATGCGTTTATACGAAAGAAATAAGGAAAGAAAATATCAAAAGTAAATTAAAGAGAAGTAAATTAAAGATAGCGTTTATACTTTTCTTTTCTTTCCATTGATTATATATTTTCTAATTAAGAGATTTTTAAAGATCGTTAAATATTTACATCTTTAATGGAAATGTTCTTTTTGAAAAAATTATTAATTTTTATGTCTTTAAGGCTTTTTAAAATGTTGAACTCTTTAATTAACTTTTCGTTTAATAGCACTTTCAGAAGATATCTCAGAAGTTTCCTTTTTTCTACGATTATATTCTCGTTTCATATATTGATCAATTTTGTAAACATTAGTAAATATTTACTCTAACAGTTGAAGTACATTGGAATAAAACGTTCTCGGTCTGACAACAGAAATACAATTTTATTTCCAAAGTATATATTTTTCTTATAGCCTGTTTCCAACTCTATTCATTTAATACAGCGATGCGTAAACTTCTTTATACATTCGATGTAGTTAAGATTGTTCGAAGTCTTCAAAATAAATAATTTAAATACTGCGTCGTCATTTGATCTAAAATCTCTTTTTGACCAGCTATTTTTTTAAGTTCAGGAGGCAAAAATCTCACTAGGGGTTAAGCGCGGCATTGTTAGCACATGCACCTTGCAGGAGCAATTTATAATGAAAACTAAACATTTTGCTTGAGCAATTAGTTAGGATTAAGTTGGTACATTGATGTAACAAATTTTTTTCTTGGCCAAATGCGACCATTTGCCTTTGATATTTCCTTGCGAAAAATTATCCGGTATTAGCCACCCAGTGGATGGCAGCATTTCGCCTTCTTAGGAACCAGATTCTACTAGTTTTCTAGACTAACGTTTTGGCTCGGATGATTATCCGGGTGTTTACAATAATTGCGAAGAGCGTAAAACATTGCTTTAGAATGTTAAGTCATTAATGTTTCTGGTAAATTTGTACTTAAGAAAATTACTTAAAGAAATCATGTTGCTTTCAGAGTATTAATTGCTGTTGAAAACGAAATTGCAAGCAATTCAAAATTATTCTGTCAATATGTCAACGATAGGTGTAGTTCCCCAAAAATACCTGAAATGTTTGCCTCTTCTACTAATAGTGTGGAAACTTTTGTTAGTCAACTTTCACAATTAATATTGTCCAAGTTTTTTGTTGGTCAATTTTCGCAAATAAACCTAATTGACTCTATTGTAATACGAGATACCAAGAAGGAAGGTGTGAATTCCAATTCATTTGCATTAATTCTGTAATGTCTAGAAATGTCTGTAATAGTGCAAGACTGTTTAAATCAAATAAGAATATGTTATTGTGCAATAATATTATGCGAGCCATTCGCTACAATATTCAATATATCGTTAAGAACATCAATATTCCTTAGTTATTGGAAAACTGGCAGAATAACAGCAATTTTCAAGAGAGGAAATAGCTTTGATATTCATAACTATAAGTCATTTACTTTACTATCGAAATTTGACACTATCTTTGAATATTCTCTTTATACTAGACTGCTTAATAGCATTGGACCTTATTTACTACCAACATGCTTTGTTTTCTTAGAAAGTCTACAGTTACATACCTTACAAAAATTACATAATATATTAGTGAATCTACACAGATTTCAAAAAGTCTTTTGGCCTGGTAGATCACGCTTTACTTATATCTACGTTGAGTACTTTATGTTCTTCTCATATTGTAATGCAATGAATAATATTATACCTTCAAAAAAATCTTACTATGTCCAGTATAACGGTTTTACATTTGATACCTTCACTGTTTATTCAAAACGTCACAGATGTTAAATTTCTTCTATTGATTAATATATGTTTCAAAGATATTCTCAAATTTTGGACTCATATATTCTGACTTCCGTAGATGATATGAAGATCTACTACATGTAGCCTCTTAATCAGATTGAGTACTAATACAGAAAAAATTGAATTTAATTAATGCTTGGCGTAACCAGCACAAAATACTTCTAAACTTAAACCGGTCTGCAGTAATATTTTATAATAAATGTAAGAATTCCTACGTCTTTCAATATTATGTGGATCAAACTATTATTTCAAGGCAAATATTAATGAGGGAATTGAAGTTATGGTTTGATTCGGACTTGTCATTTGCCAATCACATACATTCCATCAGAGAGTCTGCTGCATATATTTTACTTGATACGTTGCTGTAGGACAATTAACAATCAGAAATCCTAGAAAACTTTACATTATATCCTCGTTCGTACAAAATAGGAACATTCTTCTGTAATTTGGTACCCGCATTACGTTTTATCAAATTGTTTTAGAAAGGATTCAGAAGACTATTTAAATATTTGACTTTTCAAATATATGTTTATTCTGAACGTGATACAGATTACAAACTGTTAGATAGATACAATTTTACATCTTTTGCTCACCACATTTTCGAAGCAAGTAGCGAGTTTTTGTTTAAGTTAGTGACTAATTATGTTGATGCTCCATCGTAATTTGTTTTAATTTTGCAGTACAACAACATGGAACAAGAAACACTGACAGTTTCGTTGTTACGAAAGCGAGAACGAATTTTTTATATGAAACATCTAATGGATTATATAACAGATAGTGGGTTATATAACAATATTTTTTATACTTCACATCAATAATTATAATTCGTTACTTTTAGATTTTGTTGACATTTTTATTGTTATATATATTATACTTCATTTTATTTTTTTATTCTTCGCGTTAGTTATAAAAGAATTTTAATTTTAATTATGTATATACGCTTCAAAGTGCCAGAATGTGCTTTCGCTGACGACGTCGTCAAAATGACGGATAGTGAAAGGGACCTGCAACACAATATACAAGTGTAGAATGAAGATTTATGAAAGAGTGGTATGAAAATAAATACAAATAAGACAAAAGCGATGGTAATAACGGAAGAGAGACGGAACATAAATATAGAGGTAGACAATACAAAAATAGAAGAGGTGGATAGCTTTCATTATTTGGGCTCGATTATAAAATGATCGGGTGATCAAGGGATAGAGATCAACAGAAGAATTGAAAGTGCCATAAAAACTTATTACACAATGAATAAGACAATTATAGGTAAAAAGGAAGTGCCCAAGGCAACTAAAATAAAAGTTTATAAAACGGCTGCTAGACCAATATCGATCTACGGATGCGAAACATGGGTTTTGAATAGGAAACAAAAAGTAAAATCCAAGCTGTTAAAATGAAATACCTGAGAAGAATAGTGGGGGTTACAAAATGGGAAAGCCTAAGGAACGATAAAATAAGGGCAGAACTATAGGTAGAACCCATTGCGGAGTTCATAGAGAGGTGACCTGAAACAGTGTCAAGTTGACGCTTCACTACGAAACAACTCCTGAAGAAGATGATTGAGATGTCATCAAAACGTGGAGACGACGATTCTTTCGAGAATTTCAGTCCAATATCGCGGAAAGCCCAAGAATACAATATTACCCATACTTACAACCGCGAGATTCTTCGTTCAAACGTATATATATATATATATATATATATATATATATATATATATATATATGCTGTTCTATACTTTGGATATTTTTGTTAATTTTCGTTTACATAATCACTGTAGGTATTCTATTTATATTTATAACTACTATCAGAAGTCTTTTCTGTTGAGCAATAAGTCATATTATTGTTATTATTATCAATCCTGACAATCATTTCATTTTAAACTTTATGTAAAATGTAAATTAATCACTATGTAATAGTAGTGTAATTTTTTAATGTCATTGATCGTAGCCAAATTTGATCTTTAGTATTCAGTATCAATATACTACAACTCTTAAATTTTGATACCTAGATTTTATTATCGAGAGTCTTTTTGAAAGTTTCAAATGAAGTATTTAGTAACTGACCATTACTAAATTTTTTCCATTTCAACAATTGTACAAAAGTTAGTTACTTAAATTCAGATGAATGGCCGTTAAATGTATATTAGTGAAAGATGGGAAGCAGAAATAAGAGACTGTAGCTTCTGAAAACAATCTAAAATATATTTGATATTCTGACTGTCACAATAAGTATCAGACCACACTTTGCCCCACCCTGGTATATAGCACTTTTACATCTACGGCAGAAACAATTATTATCGTGTGTCAAAATTCGTTCAAAAATTTAGTGTCAAAAGACGATGTAAAAGAAGGTGTAAGAAAATAAGTTTCGAGACTCTAGAGTTGAATTCTTATAATACAAGTAAAAAATATTTAAAAAAGGGAAATTAACGCTCTTGAATGGCTTGAATGGCTATAATGGCTTCATCTGGTATTTATTACATCTAACTAAAATTTGTGTACGACATTTATATCTTACTATTTGTGTCAGCCTTATTTATCTAATTTTATTATAAAATTAAATTCCTAGAGTATAAGAAATTATAGAAAATCTAGCCAAACAAATTTTATAATGATGAATTGTTTAATCCTTAATGATCACTTAAAAGGTTATTTGAATTTTTTGGTACGAGGGAGCGTTTTTATATTCGCGGAATGAGCGGGTTGTAGAGGGGTGAGTAGGCGCATTGGGGGCGTGGCCTGTGCAGCGACTCATGATTAGTATAAATACGAAGTTTCATTGTTATTAGACAGTTAGTCTTTGAGCTATCGTCAACCAAGTAACATAATCAGGAGTGAAAAGTGAAATATGGAAAAAATCGAATATCGTGCCGTTATAAAGTTCCTTACCAGGCAAGGAAAATCAGTCGCGACCATAATGAATGAGATGTCATTGGTTTACGGCGACTCTTGTCCAGGAAAAACCATGGTGTACAAGTGGCATAGTTTATTTAAACAAGGAAGGAAATCCCTTGAAGACGACCCGAGGCCGGGCAGGAGCATTGAGGTGACCACGCCAGCACTTATCCAAAAAGTTGAACAAATTGTACTCGAAGATGCTCGACTAAAGAAGAAACAACCCGCAGAAATGGTTGGAGAATCCGATACAACAATTTTTAAAATCCTACACGATCATCTCGGCATGTCCAAGGTCAGCGCAAGATGGGTGCCGAGAATGCTCACGCCGCCGCAAAAACAACAGCGCGTAGAGTGTTCGCGTGCATTTTTGGACCTCTGTAATGAAGACAAGGATGTTGTATTGAGTGGAATTGTTACTGGAGACGAAACTTGGGTTCATCATTATGAACCTGAGTCCAAACAAGACTCCATGCAGTGGCATAAAAAGGGCACAGCACCTCCCAAGAAATTTAAAGTGTCACAATCAGCTGGGAAACTCATGGCAACGGTATTTTGGGACTCAGAAGGAATATTGTTGATTGATTATAAAGATAAAGGTGTTTCTATAACCGGAAAATATTACGCTTCAATATTAGAGCGACTAAAAGAAGCCATTAAAGAGAAAAGACGGGGAAAATTGACAAAAGGTGTTCTGCTTTTGCACGACAACGCGCCCGTCCACAAGAGCCGCGTTGCGTTAGCTGCCCTGCATAAGGTGGGCTTCGAAATTGTGAATCACCCACCCTACAGCCCAGACCTGGCCCCGAGTGATTATTACCTGTTTCCGAAAATGAAAAAAGAGCTGCGGGGTAAAAAATTTACTGCCGATGATGAAGTCAAGGAGGCAGTTTCGGCGTATTTTGCACATAAAGAGAAATCATTTTTTTATGAGGGTATAAATAAATTAATTGAAAGATGTGAAAAATGTATCCGTCTTGCAGGTGAATATATTGAAAAAGAAAAATAATTTGGTTTTTTTATTTGCACCCCTTGTTCCCCATTCCGCAAATATAAAAACGCTCCCTCGTATATTGCTTTTATAGATTTAAGATAGCAAGTTTGAAGTTTTGATGATTAGTAAGAATAGACATATTGTTATGCCCATTTTTATTTGCTTTTTGTTGTTGTACAAGGAAAGTTCTTCCCATCTGTACCACTTAACTTTTTTGGCAATGACCACAACTCAACTTATATGCTTTTTTGGAATTTCGTCTTTGTCATTTTCTATTGGATAGTTTACTATTGGATTTGAATGTTATATGCGTATAATCTTTTTAAAAGATTTTAACTATTTTATTATTCAACCTACCCATATATTAAATAGATTTGAAATTTTTGTCTGACTTTTGCTTGCGTATTGGGTAAATTAATGAAATTACCTGATTATAGCGTTCCTTTAAAATACTATTAACCAGAAACTATGTTGTAGCCATTATTATAACTTACTTGTTTAATGATGTTCAATTGTTTATCAAAATTGTAATTAGAGATACGCTTTTTAATGTTCAATGTCCTTAGTATTATTGTAGAAGTTCCTATAACTATTAGATTTTGAAAAAATCGAATTTTTCAGTATTCAGTAACCTTAGTATTACTGTAAAAACTTCTACAACAAAGTTTTGGATAACAATAAAGTATTTTTAAAACGAACCCTCATTAGAATGAATGTAATATAAATAAATTTCAGTTTATACTAATAATAGGTAATAAAATCGTTAGAAACGATTTTAATGGACGGCCGATGAGCAGGATTACAATAGAGGGAACGAATCGTAAAATTTAACTTGCTTATATCCGCAAGTATTCGTATCAAACTCTTTGCGAATCAGTCTGTTAGTAAATCAATTTCGATACGAATGTTCGGTAGCAGTGTTTTTGGAAATAATATTCAGCAAAATGCCAAATGGAAGGCATGTAACTGTAGAAAAGGGATTAACTATTCCCATATTACAGGAGGAAGGATATTTCATGCACATAATTGTTGAAAAATCTCAAATAACAAAACTAACTGTGCATTATACTATTTGCCGTTACCGAATCACCGGGACACGAGAAGACCTAGTTTGCCAGGTCGGTCAAGAACGCTAATGCTAAACGCTGCTTAAGAAATGCCAGCAACCATTGCTGCATCGTGCAAATCGCCAAAAATTACTACAGTGGGTCGAAAATAACAGAAGCTGAACAGAAGAAAATTGGAAAAATATCCTTTGCACTGACGAAACCATATTCGAAGTATTCGGTTAAAAGCGCAGAGATTTTGTGAGACCAACGAAAGACGAAGAGATGTGCGATTGCGTCGTTCTAACAGTCAAACACGATAGTGGTTCTCTTTATGTTTGTTTTAGCAGTGCTGAGACCGGATATCTAGTAAAAATCCACGGTATTATGCGCAAAGAAAATTATAGACGAACACTGGAAGAGAACGCAGTGGCATCTGGATTGCGGTTAATTAGGGGAGAACTTCGTGTTTACACATGATAACGAGCTCTAACATACAGTACGAATCTGAAATGATTATCTGACGTCTCAAGCAGAAGAGCGAATAACTGTGGGATGAGCTCGACAAACGAATACGAAAAGTCCATCCAACTTCGAAAGAACACCTGTGGCAACTTTTACAAACTGAAGTTCAAACTGTCCGGTGAAATTCTATACTAACTATACTAACAGAACGCATGCGACGAATGGTCCGAAAAGTATTACAAGCCAAAGAAGACTATTTCAATGAGAACGTCTTATTTTAATTTTTATGTTATTTCTTAATATTATTTATTTATGTTATTATTTCCAGCAATGAAGTTCTATTTTCTTTTGCATTATTAGCGTTTTTATTTGCTTTTACAATAATTCATTAGTTGTCGTAAGTTTTATGGCTGGTAGCGTAGATATATTAATTAATCTATGAATTATACTGCAATAAGCCGCTAATTTATGTTGTCTGGGATGAAAGGATTTGTTGTGTATAGTTATGACCGTGTGTGACTGATGAAAGTTATAACTAAAGTCCCTTTAGTAAAATCTAGAAAATTAAGGCTGTTTAACTTCTCAATTTCCTTAGTAAATTGGATATTCCAATGTAAAAAGTTAGTATATTTGAAAAACGTTTCTATTGCCTATTATTACCTTTAAAGTTTATTAAAATATTATCAACATATGCATGTATATATACCAAAAGATGATGTTATTGTGAATGGGATTATTGGAAATTCCTGTGCTTCTATGTAGTGTATTTATATAAAAAAATATCGGCGAGCAAGAGACTGAGGGCATTATCAATAATTTAATCATCGGTACAGCTGTAAATGGTATTGTCGAAATGAAAATAGCTTTTTTTGTGTATATGTCTAGCAAAGTTAGAATTTTATTTATAACTGGGTTTGTATTCTTTTCTGAAATATATCTTTAATTATTATTGCTGTTTCTCATAAAGGTACAGCAAGCTAAAATTAACTTTTTTAAAAGTTTTAATAATAAAATTTTCTTAAATCCATAAGCAGACAATTCGGTTGCTTATTTAGCGATATGAAGATAACGTAGCAGGAAAGTTACTAGGAAGTAAAATTTGAATTACATATTATTATCAGTGCACATATTTTTAATCGTCGTTGTAAATAAAGCCCTGTGGTTAATTTATTATGAATCTTGATAAATGTTTAGCTTGCATTAATTTATTTATTACCATTAAACAAACATTTCGTAAACTCGTTTGCGATGGCGTTTATAAGAGGGCTGATTCTTTTGGTCCGCCCTTGACTCATTTATAAACAAAAACAATTATTTATCATCACGTCGTCTTGCAATACGCTAGATATAGACTAACGTTACAAACTTACAAGCCTGAATCTGTTAAAGTGTGCCTACAGTAGACGCCCGAGATAAAAAGAGTCACATATCAGTATCAAAATGGATCGTGTCGAGCTACGAGCGGTGACTAAATACTTGCGTTTAAAAAAGATGATCCCAACTCAAATTCGTCACGACTTGACAGATATATTAAGGGAACCTTAAGTACCATATGTCACTGCCCAAGAATATGTTAAGAAGGTCCATGATCTCGTGTTGCAAGATCGACGTGTGCCTATTAAACAGCTAGTTAAAGATATTGGTCTCTCATACTATGTGGTATATAATATAATTACTGCCGAATTAAATATGAAGAAATTGTCTGCAAGATGGGTACCACAAATGTTAACAGATGCACGTAAGAAAACTCGAAAAGCCATCTTTTAACGCAGTATAGATACGACAAAGAAAATTTTCTTGCAAGATTTGTTACAATGGATAAGTCCTGGATTCATCATTAGGATGTATATATCAAAATATAGAGAAAGGACTGGACACGTCGAGGTTCACCACAGCGGAGAAAATTCAAGATGCAACCTACAGCAGCCTCCCTGCTCCCTTAAATGATTTCTAGAATATTAAACAAACGAGTACACTGTTATACTTGATAGGTCATTAATTTTTAAAAGGACGAATCCAATCGGGCTTTATTTTCGGGTACACGCAACTGAATTTTAAATTTAAAATGTACGTTCTAATAAAATTATAACGACTTGCTATTGTTTATGTGTTATTTATTTGATATGTAAGTTTTTCTATTATCAAAATCTTAAATTTTTGAGGTATAAACAAAAAGATACAGTAAATTCCAAATAAATATAATGTTCTTTTATATATATATATATGTTTAATTATCTGTGTGTGTGTATATATATACAATATATATAAATCTTGCAATGCAAACCATTAATGTACATATTCTTAACTTTTAGCATTAATTTGTTATCCAAATTTCTAAAATTGAATAAATTTGCTAAATTTAGAAAGAGAAATTACAAATTTTTAAGATAGTAGAAGAAAAAGCTCACTAGAACAGTCTAAGAAATAGAAATATTTATGTTAAATACTTGTTAATTTTTTATTATCTTCACGAACATAATTGGATTGCCAAGCATCCCATTTATTGAAAATCAGACTTCATGAAAACAAAAAGACGAGAGGAAATGTTTGCCAGCGGAAGAAAATAGAATTACTATTATGCATTCTTTAAAACATACTCGGTTACTAAATTAAACATAAATGTTAAATATTTACGATTAACTAGCAGGAAATTTTGTTTAATATTGTTATAAAAATACATATATTTTATAAACAAAAGCATAGAAATATCACAAAAATAGTGATCCTAAACTATTTACAGCTATTGAATCAATTAAGATCAAATGAGTAAAATCGAATTGTGGTGTGAAGCAAACAAACTCGAAATGAACGTAAATAAGTGCAACGTTACTAATTTCACCTACAAATTGCACCCGATCTTATACATTTACATACATATATGGTACAGCGGAGTTAAATTGTTATTTAGTTAAGAATCTGAGTGTACGTTTTGATAGAAAATTCAGCTATTACAATGTTGGGTTTCATTATCTGTAATTCAAATTCTTTCGTCAACGCTACTAAAAACATTATATTACTCCTACATCGGATCGACATTAGACTATGCTATTTTAATTAAGTATTCATATTATGAAGTCTATAAAATAAGTCTGAAAAAATTCAACGCCGATTTCTGAAGTATTTGTGTTTTAAAACAGAGCACATATCCTACAAAGTTATAACAACAATACATTAATGCGTATGAATGGAAACCTATCAAAATTTCCGACGATTAAGTTCACAGTAGAAAAAGAAAACAATGACGAGTTGCCTTTTTGGACACCTTAGTTATTAGGAATAATCTTAAAATAGAAATTGATATTTTCCGAAAAGAGACCAATGTCAATAGATTCATGACGGCGGACTCAAATCATAGCATGCAACAAAAGATGGCTTCGTTCAGTTTTCTTATCAATCGCTTGTTTAATTTCCCACTAACAAAAATAAGATACGAGAAAGAATTGAACTTTATTAACAATAGCGCGAGATATAATGGTTTTGATTCGGAGATAATTAATGGATTAATTAGGAAGGCATACATAAGAAAATCAATTCGGGATACCACATGTCTGTCACCTCAAAGCAATTGGAATAAGCAGTTTGTATATTTACCTTTCCACCGTTTGACGAAAAATTTAAGTAGTGTTTTAAAGAGCGCGGTTTTCAAGTCACATTTCGGTCCACTAACTCCTTCAAATCCCTTTTAGGAAATGCAAAAGACAAAGTCGAGAACAACAAGAAATCGGGAATCTACGGAATTAAATGTTTAGATTGTAATAAACAATACGTCGGCCAAAAAAGCGATTGATAGAAATCCGGTATAAAGAACATATCGCGCAAATAAAATTAAACCGCCCGGAAAAATCTGGTTTAGCAAAACCTGTGTTGGATTGTAATCATAGTGTTAACGCAGATTGTTTGCATTTGATTAAGAACGTGTGTAATTATCGCGAATTAGATACGTATGAAAGAATGTGTTAAACATTGACACGGGACCCAATAACTCTTCTCTCTTCGGTCTGCTAAATGACAGAAAAGGGACAGTGCAATAAATCACATGTATGTAGGTGTTTATCTCTTATGTCCCTGTTCCTCTTTTTTTAATGTCATTATCTTAGTTTAAATAAAATAATTTTAAAAGTCATGTGAAGCGAATATACAGTGTACGTTTTGGCTTTCGGCGGTACGGACCGCGCGCGGAATTTGTTTTCGTACGGGTATTTCTACCGTAGTTGTCCAGGTGCAACAAATGTTTATTTATCTGCTGATAATGACAACTTAGTTGTCGAAATACGTATACAGAAAACGAAAATTATTGTGGCAAGGGGTTATATATCAACCTTCAGTGATCTAATAAACTGAACAGTTTTAATTTTCGTATACTCTAGTGTTTAACAACATCGATTGTATTGATTTTGTTTTTCAATTATCTTTTCTTGTGCCTTCACTTTCCAGACAATAATAAATAATAATAACCATAGTTTACCTATCCCACTCATTTGAAGTCGCTATGGTTTTAGTAAGACTTGTCAAATATATTTATTTAAATTTTCATTATGAATTTTAGTTATGTTATGAAGTTCTATTTAATTTATTACTATTTGTCTGATTATAATAAATATATTTCCTGTTATTGAAATATGTAATTCTGTTGGACAATAAATGTATAAATAAATAAAGAATATAGATTCAGTATCTGAGATCGTACAACATAATAAGCATCAAATTATATAGAAATTACATTTATTATCATGTTTAAAAGATTGCATTCTGACTAGTTTCTAGTAGTTTTTCTAATCTTAATTTGAATATATTATACTAAAACCATCACTACGATTACGTAGAATATTTCAACTAGATTTTGCACCGCTTACGTAAAAAATCAATATCATCATTCTTTCTTTACTTACTCTGTACCGTTTCCTTCGTTTCTACCTGTTGCTGTCTTTGCTCTTAAATAGTTATATATTCATCTTAGTCAAACGTTCTTACCCAATATTCTATATAAGGTCTTTGAACGTGGGTTCATTCAACTTGCATTTTAATCTAGTTTAATGTTTGAAGAACTAATGAGAGAAAAGTTGCGTTCGATAAGTACACCATAGCATTACTTGTAATTAAGTACTACAGATTATTTAAGAAATGTTTGTTCAATGCAGTAAATGTCTCTAATCATACTGAAAATGGAAGATAACTTACAGCTGAAGCAGATTTTTTGTTTCAAAATTCCACCCAGAAAATAATAAACAGTAGGTATGCATGAATCCCTTTTTCAGTTCAGCACGACTGTACAAGTGTTAAAATACTTTGGTGATTATTTAAAATCTAAAAATTACTTGCTAGCCTACTTTTTATACTTTTGGGATTATTATTTAAATATAATATTCGCTTTATAATTTACAATTTTCTTCTATCATTACAGAAAGAAATAGATATATAATAAATATATTTCATCTTCCAACTTAATATTAAATAAGTGTAATGTTATCAGTAATAGTAAATTAATGGATTGCACTGCATTAGCTTAAACATTAAGCGCGTGTAATCTATAGTCATGTCTATATTTAGGATATATTCGTGAATAAGCAAGAAAGGATTCCTTTGCTGCCACTATTCACTATATCAGGTAGCAAAGTTCTTAGCAGCAATAAGTGCCTTCTACATATGGATTCGAATGGTTTGTGTAGCGTATCAGTAAATTTCTTTTTGACCTACTTTTCCAATTTTTGATCAATACGTAAATGTAGAATTTAAAACATTAACAATTATTGCCTTCTAATGTATAGTAGAATTTTATTATATGTATTTGTATTTCGTCTAGATTTAAGCGACTATATTTCCTTTATTACTGATACAAACTCGGAGTCGTGTTCAACCACAGAAGCTGACCATATAGCTTGATGTATAACAGATTTTTGTGAGTAGCTTTTAAAATGTATGACAATCATATATAGTTCGGAGTATGTTGTCATATATACCCTCATCTATTTAACGGGATCCGTCAAATTTGAATAGGATTTTTTTAAATAACGCTTTATTAAATTAAGATGTAACATATGCAACATTTAAGCTGGTTTTTATGAAATTTCCCTGTCTATCTATACATTAGCGTCATTTAACTGGTAATTTTGTAACACTTTTTCGAAGGAAAGATGTTGGACGTTTAGTTAATCAATACTGTTCGACGACTTCCTCGCTTATGAAATTTTGTCCTTCTGGGGCTTCTTTTAATTCTCTAAACATATGATAGTCTTACTTAAAGTCAGAGCTACATGGCAGACGTTCAAAGGTGTGTCAATGCAATTTTTCTAATGTGATAAAGACACCGCATGAGGCCTTACGTTGTCTTTAATTTGGAAAAGTATTTAAAATGATATATCACATGTCTTGCTTAATGTAATCGTTATACAATAAAAGTATATAATTGGTAACGTGACCATTGATGAAGCTATAGGTATATATACTTGATAGATAGGAAATATTAGTCTTTGTCAAAGGAGGAAAGCTCAAATTTCTAATCGTAATTAAAAATTAGGTAAGATTAGAATTGAATAAAATGTACGAGAGCTGTAGGAAGATTTCTCCGAAAAAGAAAGAAAGGTCTTCTCACAAAGTTTGCCTTCTTTAATCATTTTCAGAGAGGTTTAAAATCGAGTCGAATCAATGAAAAATTGTAAAATCCTACTTGTGTTTAATATGCGATTTAAAAAATCATCTTCATGCGCTTCATAATGAACCACTATTTTTTGACATATTTCCACATGAGAAATATTCTATTCGTCATTGAACAAATGTAGACACCACGTTGCCGCAAGTTTACGTAATTTGAGCAGAATACGAACAATTTAATGAACAATTTCATGACTTACTCCCACTTCCACACTTATTTCATCTATATCGTTTGATTCTAATCTGACTGACTATCCGAACCGAAATGCGTGTAAACAGATTTTTTTTTATTTTTTACCAATAATATTGCACCATTTTACGGGACATCATGCCTTTATCGATTTTTTTTGATGTGTATTTATTTCTCTGCGCAAAATGTAAATTCATTACTTGTACTCGCCATCATGATACTATAAAATTCATTCTATTTTGTTATTCAAATTGAGAATTAAATTTGTGTTAATATTTACTAAATGACTGTGAAATACCCCAACACTTTTCAGCCAGATAGCCAGACCCTGGTGTCCATTTAAATATATATATATATATATATATATATATATATATATATATATATATATATATACACCTTGCCATCGCTTTGATTGTAATAAATTCATAGCCAGTAAATTGAAACTTCAATCCTCTGGTGAATGCTTCAAACGGTAATTTTGATTGAAATTAATTTTAGATATTCTCTATTTATTTTATTTAAATACAAATTTGTCGATAGTTATTTACATACATTTATAAAGGAAATTTATATATGTAAATTTAGTGTTTAAATTGCTGACATTATTGAACTATATAGTGAAATATATTCTAAAACTATGTCAAATTTATAAAGAGAAAAATAGGAATTGAAATATTGTGAAGTTTTCATTAAATTTAGCACTTCCAATTTATCTGTTAAAATATAAATTTACTTAATTTTATTTTTAATAAATTAATTTTTTGCACTTAGAAATATTTGAATTTCCATTTTAACTAAATCTTAAGTGACTTTCATATTTGCTTTATTTTGAAATTCCTCTTTAATTTCTTAAATACATATATGTGTAAAGAGGAATAAGCGAAGTTTAAAAATCGAAGAATACAAAGGGTCCTCAAAGCTTACTTTTTACATAATTTGTAAATTTATGGTAATTTTATTTATAAAATACTGAAGAAGGCATAGATATGTTATACACATGAATCACATGTTTTGGGCCTCTAATATTCAACATTTTTATCAATAATGTGGTCGATTGATATAATTAGTTAGGAAGACTTGTGTCTCGTAGATGATCTGTATATGATCTTTAGAAATATGAATGCATAACTTTACAAAATGTCCTTGACAATTTTCATAATTGGTGTACAACTAACAATATTTCTCCCAATATAAACAAATGTAAAATTATCTTTTACTCATGATACTCATGTCATGATACTTATGTTATGTTGACTACACATTAAATATGCTATCTTGATGTAAAACTATTAGAGACGTTGGTGATATATTTGGTTCAATTTTTACCTTTGATTATATTTAAACTTTATAGCAAGTATTGACAAAAAAAACCTTGGCTTTATCATTCAAATAATGATCAAATTAATCATCATATCCTATTATCTCAACTTGTAGCTTTGGGCTTGTATTTATCGTCGATTCAATTTTTCAAATTTTATTAATTTAGCAGAATAAAACACGTCAAATAGCGTTATAATAGATCTGATACCTTTTACTCCACATCAGGAGTTCCACAAGACTACAATTTTGGTCCAGTTTTGTTTTTGATATTTATTAACGAAATGGTTATCATTGAATGTAAGAAACTATTTGCGGAATTTAAATATATAAAGTTGTTCTGTAGAATTAATTACCATAAGGGCTGTTGCGAGTTACAAAATAATTTGTCAGTAGTTGAAGTTAGGGACAACCATTTATCCTTGAACATCTTAAAATGTAAAATCATATTCTACATTAAGAACACGAATTCAACAAATTTTAACTATACCGTTGACACAACCATACTTAGCCGTTGCCTATTCATAAAACGTCGTAGAGTTACTTTTGATCACAGATTTGCATTTGTTGAATATATTATATTGATTCCATGGTTGCCAGCATCTATAGGATGTATAACTTTATATATAACAACTGTAGAGACTTCAAAAATGTCAAGACTCTACGACAGTTTGATAAGAGCAATACTAGAATATACCTTCTAATCTTGTATCCAAATTATCCGGTGCACATCGACAGTATTGTATTCAGCAACGTTTTCTTAAATATATGGCGTATTATACTTTTATGTTAAATATAATAATATAACACAGAAGAGATTTAATATCAAATATTTGTTTGGTTTGTTAAATAATACTGTTGAATATTCTAGTTTATTAAGCAGCATACGGTTTCATGTCTTAAAGTCAGGCATACAAATTCAATTAATGTTTTACTGTCAAACACCTGAAACGAATGTTTTATTTAAAGCACTGACTGTTAAGAAATTACAATACTAAACGTACCATTTGCTATATGGACAAATGTATATATATATATATATATATATATATTTATATATATATATGCGAGGGAGCGTTTTTATATTCGCGGAATGAGCGGGTTGTAGAGGGGTGAGTAGGCTCATTGGGGGCGTGGCCTGTGCAGCGACTCATGATTAGTATAAATACGAAGTTTCATTGTTATTAGACAGTTAGTCTTTGAGCTATCGTCAACCAAGTAACATAATCAGGAGTGAAAAGTGAAATATGGAAAAAATCGAATATCGTGCCGTTATAAAGTTCCTTACCAGGCAAGGAAAATCAGTCGCGACCATAATGAATGAGATGTCATTGGTTTACGGCGACTCTTGTCCAGGAAAAACCATGGTGTACAAGTGGCATAGTTTATTTAAACAAGGAAGGAAATCCCTTGAAGACGACCCGAGGCCGGGCAGGAGCATTGAGGTGACCACGCCAGCACTTATCCAAAAAGTTGAACAAATTGTACTCGAAGATGCTCGACTAAAGAAGAAACAACCCGCAGAAATGGTTGGAGAATCCGATACAACAATTTTTAAAATCCTACACGATCATCTCGGCATGTCCAAGGTCAGCGCAAGATGGGTGCGAGAATGCTCACGCCGCCGCAAAAACAACAGCGCGTAGAGTGTTCGCGTGCATTTTTGGACCTCTGTAATGAAGACAAGGATGTTGTATTGAGTGGAATTGTTACTGGAGACGAAACTTGGGTTCATCATTATGAACCTGAGTCCAAACAAGACTCCATGCAGTGGCATAAAAAGGGCACAGCACCTCCCAAGAAATTTAAAGTGTCACAATCAGCTGGGAAACTCATGGCAACGGTATTTTGGGACTCGGAAGGAATATTGTTGATTGATTATAAAGATAAAGGTGTTTCTATAACCGGAAAATATTACGCTTCAATATTAGAGCGACTAAAAGAAGCCATTAAAGAGAAAAGACGGGGAAAATTGACAAAAGGTGTTCTGCTTTTGCACGACAACGCGCCCGTCCACAAGAGCCGCGTTGCGTTAGCTGCCCTGCATAAGGTGGGCTTCGAAATTGTGAATCACCCACCCTACAGCCCAGACCTGGCCCCGAGTGATTATTACCTGTTTCCGAAAATGAAAAAAGAGCTGCGGGGTAAAAAATTTACTGCCGATGATGAAGTCAAGGAGGCAGTTTCGGCGTATTTTGCAGATAAAGAGAAATCATTTTTTTATGAGGGTATAAATAAATTAATTGAAAGATGTGAAAAATGTATCCGTCCTGCAGGTGAATATATTGAAAAAGAAAAATAATTTGGTTTTTTTATTTCCACCCCTTGTCCCCCATTCCGCGAATATAAAAACGCTCCCTCGTATATATATATTCTGTTAATTGGTTTGTGATTATTTAATATTTAGATGACTACATTTGCTTTTCAAAGTTTAACTGAACGTTTTTTTATGTTTGGATTTGATATGAAATTTCAATTAACTACCTTTGGAAAACTAAATTGCGCTAGACTAAAAAAGTGCATTTAGTATTTATAAATGCACTGTTTTCGATGCTTTAATAGCGTTGATATAGCAGCAAATTAAAAAGAAACCCATAAACAAGTAGGAGTGTTTTTTTTACAAGCAGAGACAACACTAAATTATTCAATGTTTTGTTAGCTAAGCAAAAATAAATTGACGAGCTTCACAATCATGTTGATTCTAATGTCCTCTATAGCCGAGAATTATAAGCATCACTAGTGTTATGCTGGCTATTCATGAGATTCAAATTTTATTAGATGTCTAATTTGGGTGCCAAGAGCAACGGTATATTTTGAGTAGCAGTCGCAAAATTAATTTCAAATAAAGAGCTGCGTTATCTTACATATGGTTTACGCGATTTCAAAGCTGCAATAAAACGTCTGACGCAATGAAAAGTGGGACTGACCAAAAACTAGACGAAGCGAAGCATACATACATGTGTTATTTCATCAAAGAAATCGTGAAACCGTCTGTAAGATTGATCGAAATTAAGAATAACTACATCAATTATGTCAATTATTTTTATCAGTGAATGGAGCCTAAAACTTAACTTAACCCTTACTTGAAACTACATCAAAACAATCGTTGCTAATGATGAAGCAAAATGTTTTGAATGTGACTTCAAAATAAAGTCATCGTACTATTAAATGAAGACCGCCAGAATTAGAAAAGCAAACGCAAAGATGATGTTAATTTGTTTAATTTATTTCTGCAATACCGAAGCCATTATCCACAAAAGCGTTCATTTCTGCTAAACGATGGTTACCTCGAAATGTTGAATTGACTAATACCAAGAATTAATAAGGCATGAATATCATGATGCAAACGACTGGTCTTTTTTTAAGCACAATGATGCATATATATATGATATATTATAGCCATTGTCAGGCAGCTTCTCACTTAAACACAGGTGTAAACGAAGGTGATTAGACACCAATTGAAACGTTCAAGTGGCAGGGATCACAACTCTCTACGATTCCAAACTCTATATCGCAATTCAGATAGAATATGCTGGTAGGAATTCGGGATTTAAAAATTTCAACTTGCTCGTGTTTTATTTCATTTTAAAAGTTAGGTTTCTTTCTGAACAAAAAATGTGTATACAATACTATTTTTATTTTTCATATTCTAACACATAGTGTATTCGCAGAAAAGTTTGATATATTTTTGGATGAAACGTCTGCAAATGTTAAAATATAGTCAATTATTATGTATAAACTATTATTTTCTAGGATGTTGAATAGTACATGTTTCAAGTTTTTTCAAACTTCATCGAGATTAGGGAGTTTAAAGTTATTAAAGGTGATTTTATAGAAAAAGTAAGATGCACAAAGTGCCATAATTTTTTAGAAGCATACGAGCTTTCCATTTAAATGAGAATCTTTATTTTCTATTACAACTAAATGATTTAGTTTAATTTAAAAATGTAACTGTACAATGTTTCATTTGTGTACTTTGTGTAAGGAATACCTTTGATGTTCTATTACTTAAGTCTTTGATTCAAAAAAAACTTTCATTTTTGTGTATAAAAGTAACATTTTGCAGACAAAATATGCAAATAATTACTTCGTCGTCAACTGGCTGTGTGACATTTTAAAAAACTAGCAGTAAAATAATATTTTTATAGTCTAAATCTATTAACAACATTCGCGATGTTCTAGAACAACAATGCTTTGTGATGAGCAAATTTTTGACCCCATTTTAAATCAACTGCGTTGGAAATACAAATTTGACCCGTTCTAATTTTCAATTCATTCGCTGCTGCTATTTATTTTTTCGATCGATTTATCAATTTACAAAACGTCAAAATTTAATCGTACGCAGAGACAATCTAGTTATTAATTTTCGTATTCTGTCAAAAGAAATTCTCATACACACTGACGTGAGTATAAAACCATTTCACAGCGTACGTGCGCCTGATAATTATCGAATTGATAGTGTGAAGCACATGATGATGTGGTCATGAACAAATTGCACAGATGGCGTTGCAGGAAAGGATGTGAAGGTAGCGACAGATGCTGGCACGTGAACTAATATTGAATTCCGAAACCCCCATTTCAATGAATGTCAGGCTGAACGTGATGCAGGGCTTAATTGGTCGTGATGTTGATGGCACGTTGAACACGTATCAAATATTACATATAGACGCATGTACGTATATGTGCTTATGTAGCGAACATACATCTTGATTTAAAATCAAAAAGTGTTATGATATGATTTTGCTGCATGGAGGCAGCGATAACAATAAACACGGCAAGAAGAATCTTAATGAACTTTTATAAACATGGAATTCTACATTACCGTTGGTCACTGATGTAATGCTAAGATGGTAGTGAAAGCACGGTTAACTTTAATTAATTAACATGCATGTAATTGATACTTCTTGTTAAAAATGTAAAAAAAAGTCTACCCAAATTTGGGCCTTTTTTAATAGTAGTTCCAAAAGTACATATTCGAGGACGTACCAATAATATTCAGTCTTACGAAAGAGGGCAGCACTAATAAAAGACACAACTTGGTGGTTCTTCAAACAATAACTGTTAAAAATTTGCTTTCATTCCTACCGTAAGGACACTTGTTGTTTGAATAGAAAGTAAAGAGTTCTTAACTTATTTCCAAACATAAAAAAAAGTGAAACACCGACCAGTGATTGAGTTCTTATTTGTAAAGAAGTGAAGAACGAACCAAAAAGTGAAATCAAACTTGATCTGAAGTATATTTACGAAAACCAAGCTCCATCAATTGTAACCATAAAACTATGAACTAATGAAACTTTTCTCTTATTAAATTGTTACAATTATGACAGAAATTAATGAAAAAATAATAGTTATGCACGAAAATATCTTCAAACAAATGTCATGTTTGAATAAAAATATTAAAATTCTAAAAATATAAATGGCAAATGCAGTTTACATATTATTTTGTTTAAATGACTTCTGCAAGATTGTGTTACATGCTCGTTTTGTTATCAGTGCGAATTTTGTGAACATCGCTGTATGTGGCAGTGAAATAACCTTTTGTGAATGTAATATCACGTTAAATTTTCAAATCATTTATAGATCCATTTGAATTTCCTAAACGCATATTTTGTATCTGATTTAATTTGTGTCATTACGGCCCTGCCTGATCGATATCTGAATACTGGTAACCTAGGTTATGTAATTAATTCAGCCATCCTTCATTCGTAGTGTTTGTGATATCGCTAGCGTCCCCTCGAGTCTGGTTCTATTAAGTCTGGATATTAAGAGTAAAGTAATAGTGGTTCTTTTCTTCGATACTATTTTTTCACAACTCTATGACAAGCTTCCAGAACATTCGATTCTTATTTCTATGCGAGTTATTATCGCGTGCATACCTGATGGTTAGCCACCTGGGTGTTATGTTGGAATAATTTAAGTGTACCACAAGAAAATATCTTTTCTTGTGGTACACTTCTATCACAATCTATGTAGATTCTGCCAAGTAGACCGGGAGACTGCGATCATATATTATACCAATGTAACTGCTAAGCAAGAACGTGGGTAAAAAATGAAGTGGGAATTGTACTCTAAGGAGACATGAGGATCACAAAAAATTTGCAAATGTAATAGACTCTATGACCACTTCAAGTAGTCTAATATAACGTGGGTATAGATACGAGCATAATTTGACAAGTAGTGAGAATGACACATAGGTGACGCTCTAATTGGTAAAACAAATGCACTGTAATTTAGATTGCCTATTTATAAGTTTACATTTCGATATTTAGATAAATCGGTTGATTAGTTTATTTTTGACAGCTGATTGAAAAAGAAGCACACGTCGTTTTGTCAAAATGGAAAAAGCAGGGTATCATGCGGTGATTAAATACTTCGTAATTAAGGGTATGAAAGCTACCGAAGTAAAAGATGAGTTACGGGAAACTTTAGGTGAATCTGCTCCATCATCGCCACAATAATTAGATGGGTAAATGAATTTAAACGTGGTAGAACAAGCTGTGTTGATGAAGCGCGCTCTGGAGCGCCCAAAATCGTGACTTCTAAGGAAATGATTATAAAAATCCATAATATTATTACGCAAGATCGACGACTCAAAGTGAGAGAGATGGCAGATATGGTAAACATTTCAAGAGAACGCGTACACCACATTTTAACGAAAGAATTGGGCCTTTCCAAGCTTTCGGCAAGATTACGATTGCTTACGACTGATCAAAAGTTCACTCGTTTGCGCATTTCCAATGAGTGTTTGGACCTTTATAAACGCAATCTGGTTGATTTTTGTAGGCGATTTGGTACTTGCGATGAAACTTGGATACACTACAGTACACCCGAAGCTAAACAACAGTCGAAACAATGATTAGAACGTGGTTCTGCATCTCCAAAGAAAGCGAAAACCACTTTATCGGCAAACAAGGTGATGGCATCAATTTTTTGGGATTCAAAGGGTATTTTGCTCATTGATTACCTTCAGGAAGGTGCCTGCCATAATAAACGGACAATATTATGCAGAACTTCTACAAAAATTAAATATTGAGATTCGTGCTAAACGGCCAGGAATGACAAAGAAAAAGATTCTGTTTCACCAAGACAACGCTCCCTCTCATACCAGCACAGTTGCGTTGCCCAAAATCCACGAGTTGCATTTCCAATTAGTATCGCATGCACCTTATTCGCCGGATCTAGCCCCTTCCGACTTCCGCATTTTTCCAAAATTGAAAACGGCACTAGGTGGAAAGAAATATTCGTCTAACGACGAGCTTATCATCTTCGTAAATGAGTATTTTGCAAGCCTTCCGGAATCGCATTTTAGAGATGGCATAAGGACATTGGAGTACCGTTGGAATAAATGTATTGCTCTTTTAGGAGAATATATTGAAAAATAAAAATTATTTTGTATTTAAAAAATTCGTTTTGCGTTTCCATTCTCACTACTTATCAAACCACCCTCGTACAAGAATTAAGGCACGCCACTACTACATACATACACAACGCCATTGAGCCTAGACTAATTGCAGAGACAGAATAAAAAACTGCTTCTGGTTTTACCATCATCTGCGTATAGTGAACCATTCTCTTTCTTGATATCGTACAAAACATTGGTTTGGCATGCTAACTTGATCAACACGTCAATGCTTAAAAACATTTACGAAATACACTTCTCTGTTTCTTCGTTGCCTCTACTTGAATCAATATACGGCGACATATTTGCACAGGTTGAAATGAGAACAAATACATACTGTCGTATGTAGTTGTACTAATACTAAAATCATATTTTGAACCCTTTTGCTTTTCAATTACAAATTTTAGTTGAATAATTTTTTCATTTCTTTAAAGCTTCATTTTCCATGTAGTTTGGGTATTCGACGTCTTCATTAAATTCAAACCAAATTACAAAGCCAGATAGTATTAGGGTCCTTATTGAATTTTTGAATTTTCGAGAAGGTCTAGAATTTGTCATTAATCACTGACGCAAGTCATAGCTAGTACAATATACGTGTGCGGATTCCATACTTGATCTTTTACACGAATGTACAGGTTGTATGGTATACTTTTTTTAGTTGAAAGCGTTGAAATTGCTTGAATTTTTAATTCGAATTCAGTACAAACAATGATTTTTGAATTTATGCAAGTCTTTGATACTCTTTTAACATAATGTAAGAATGTTTTCAAGAAATATTAACTGAAACCTACCTCTCTCGTATTGCACAGAAATGTACCCAAGATTAATTATTCCAAAGCGACGCACATAATAAAATGATTACCTGAAATAAGAGTCGTAGGGTTTCCTATAAAAGTCAGTTACTTAAAAGCGAACAGAAATAATGCCTCGTTATCATATAAAAGTAAAGTGTACATAATATGTACATATGAACATATACTTTAATGTAAGTTTTTACAATTATTAACAGTGTTGAACATTATAATTATTCAACAGAATCTTCTAGCAAAAGATATGTTATATAGTGTAATTTGTTATATATATAAAATTATTTCAAATATAATGTGCTTACAAACAGAAGAACTGTTTAGTTCTACTCAGCAGTTTATTTAAACATAATTTTATCCTTCCATTCATTGTAAATCATGTTATTCGTAATTTCATATTGCGATATAAATTTCAAAGCAATATTACAACACTTCCCTGAATGACTAAAAAGTTTCACATATTGCAAAAATCAATAAATCTAAATGATAAAAGGCACTTTCTTTAGGGCGTTGTGTAGAATAAAGATCCAATGTATCAAATTCAGCGTCTCGGTTCTATTTATTTACGGATGTTTGTTTTTGACACGTTTTCCATGTCGCGTTTATTTCTGAAAATAAAACTTAATAGACGTATCTAGGAGTTTCTGTCAGATTTAGTTATTTATTTAGAAAACTACCTTACTATGTTACTTGGTTTTTTGAACATTCAATGTGGACGATTATGTTTCAAACGAATAATTAAAAAACTCATATGTACGTTAATAAATTTAAATTTTTACTGAAAATATATTATGTTAATAGTATATCGTTCTTTTGTCAATAATTTATTTAATACTGTTATTGACTTTCTGTTAGTTTTCGTAATTAGATATTCTCAATTAATAATTAAAATAATTAAATTAATTAACACTACCGCTATGTCTATGATTATAACCCTTGTCTTAAAAATGTATAAAATATTTGGCGGTATTTTTTCTGTTTACCTTTTCGGGTAACTTGTTTTTCCACGAAATCTTCTTCTCTCTAAGCAGAAGTGAAATTATACACCTGAGTTAAGAGTTGACCACTTCATGCGCATTTCTGACTAAAAATATCATACATCATTTACAAACAGTGTCCAGGAATCCATTCCAACACATCGTTTTATTTGCATATGTGACAAATAAATATTAAATACTCAAAGGTAAGTTCTAACGACACCAATTAAAAAGACGTATAAGGCCTATACTTAGGCATAAAAGTGGGAGACTAAGATAAAATATGTGTGCAATACGGACTCCCAATAACAACGGTTATTAGAGAACCAAATGCTTATTTAACTTTACTTAAATAGGTCTTAACATTATGAATTTTCTTCAATATTAAATCATTGCTAACTTTTCTAATTTCTACGCTATGTTTCTTTTTGGATATTCAGAAATATCTTCTGACATCACTAATTAAAAAGATATGTAAACTATACTTTGGCATTAAAGAAGGATATCGAGATAAAACATGCACTCCACACAGATGTTGTAGTTATTTAACACCTATTTATCAATACTTTTTGCAATTGCAATGGTTTTTAGGGATACAAAAGATTATCTTACTAATTTTTACTTATATAATTCTTAATATAGTAGATAATATAGTTCTTTTCTTCAATATAAAATCATTCTGCTAAGTCTTCTAAGTTCCAGGCTATGTTTTTTTTTTTTGGATATCCAGAAATCACTTCTGACATCACTAATTAAAAAGGCATATAAGCTATATTTTGGCATTAAAGAGGGATACCAAGATAAAACATGCACTCCACATAGATGTTATAGTTATTTAGCATATATTTCTCAATGCTTTTTGCAGTAGTAACGGCTTTCAGGAAACCAAAAGATGATCTCACCAATTTTTAGTTATATAGCTGTTAATATTATGACTTCCCTTCAACATCAAACTATTCTGTTAAGTATCCTATAAGGGCGTATTGATATATAAAGTCTGTAATAATGTTACTGTCTGAGTACTGGAGATAGAAACAAGTTCTAACCTGCAAAGAGTACTTTCAAGTATCTCTTGTTGGCATGCAAAGTTTTATTATCCTGTATACTGTCGTTAAGTAGCAGTGTGTTACACCCCTTTACACACTTGGTTAGATAAAAACCAAAGCCCGTATTGCTTACCTTAACAAATGTTCTTAGTTACTTCTAGAACTAAAACTACAAAATACCACTCGGAGCATTAGAGGGGGGCAGGGGTTCTATAGAGAGGGCATCTCAACGTTGAATCCCCTAGATATGATGTGTCCACACCGTAGCACTTGAAGGATGCTAACTACGTGTTATTGAAACGTTTCCGGTGACCAGAAAACCACAACTGTAATGTCAATTAATGCGAGAAGACAAAACTATGATAGATAAAATGCCATCGAATAGGAAAACAAATTATCAGTTTATTCGAACTACTAAAAGAAAGTAATTGAAATATTAATAACAGCAACTGGATTCAATTTTACGCTAATTCAAATTATGCTTAACATTCTTTGCTGAATTAATTAAGTTTCAATAATTACAAGAATTAGGAAGAAATTCCATATGCCGAGACTATATTAAGATTTTGAAATGTTTTACATGCATTGCTCTGAATACGTACTCAACTCACAATAGGTTCGATTGCATGATTGTTACAAAATATTACACATGTGCAAGTACATACATGTAATAAGCACATCCAAAATGTCAGACTATATACTGACAAATGATGTACAATAGAATAATTAGATTACATTATGGAGTCAAGAGAAAAAAACAATAAATAAAATAATTGACGGCCTGTGGATTGCTAAATTAGCACTGGGCAATTAACCAATGATTACTGTACTACTAGTAACTGTATTAGTATAGATTTAATAATTAAAACAGCAATATAACGAAGCAATAATTACATCAAGGCTACTGAACGATATATAGATATCGAACAATTACAGCCCCTGTATGGATAACTACATTAGACTTTTAAATGTGTGTAAGTAATAAGCAATTATAGTAGTTGTCTAACAAGTGAATGTTACGACTATTGAATATGTATAGATATCAAACACTTATACCAGCTGTCTAATCAGTGAATGACTACGTTAAATCTATTAAATATGATTATAGATATCGAACAATTACAACAGAATTAAATAACTATGTAAAAACTCCGGTATCGTCTCCAATTAGCAACCCTTTAACTCCTGACCATTCGACAAATAGAAAATAATCCTCACATCCCTAAACTAACTACTTCGAAATACAAGATTTGGTGTTTAATAGGGTGGCTGCTTCACACTTGCGTTCGCATCACTGCCGAAGGGTAGAAAAGAATCTACGTCACATGTAAACACCCTAAAAGGAAAGAAAACGCCCAATTAGTCGAATAAAGTACAATGCTTTAATCTCATATCCCGAGATATAAAGAGGGCTAAATTAATGAAATTAAGCTTCTTTTGTACAAATTAATAGAACTGCAATTTAAGATGGACGTCCTGTTCTGAAAAATTGCGAAAATTTTCGACTGCTTTTCACCAGGAACTATATCACAAGCCAATAAATTTAATTTGCATTTCCTTTTCGATATTTAGTTGTGAGAAAATTCCTTTCTTCTATGAACAATGCCAATACTACATCGCATCCGAAATGTACTTTTGCCCACTGTATTTAAGCATTTGGCAATATGACGTACCCATAAAAAAGAAAAGAAGGTAGTCAATTGCGTGCTCATTATTCAAGCAATTAGTTATTAAATTAGAATTTATGAAGGCAGAGTCGTAATAAAATAATTTTCAAAACCTTTCAAATTAGGAGATCAGAAATATTGATACTTACAGCGATACATACAAAATATAAGCAGAGAGTAAAAGTAAACCCATAATAAATGCCATTTAACATGAGTAAGACTTTTGAGATGGATGCCGGAATGATGATAATAGAACTTTTAAGGTCGAAAGGTTGATATCAATTGGAAAATATATAGGCGTTTGTAAGCTGTTTATGGACATGATTTTATGGATGCGAAGAATATTTGCCAGTGAATTCCATGTGCAAAATTCTATCATAGAAGTGAAATGAAGGTGTTTGACGAAATGCGATCAGGTCGACCAGTATCAGTATCGCATGAGAAGAAAATTCAGGCTCGTCACTGTCTTCATCGTTTGTTACAATGCGGTCTGGCGTTCCCGTGGTGCAACAAAAAATTCGTTCTTGCCGGTCGTACTCTAAAAGAATCAAAGACAAGTGTATTCAAGGAAATCTCCAGATTACACAAAAAGAAACTGCTCGGCAATTATACATTCGTTAAAAAAGAGTATGATACAGTACAGTACATTGTTCAGACGGTAAATTACAAAAATATTTGCGCTAGTTGGGTCCCGCGACAATTACCAGATATCGTGAAAGTACAAAGAAAAACACATTTGTCGATAACTTCTTAACAAGTATCAACGTGAACGAGACGACTTTCTCATGAACATTACCAGCAGAGACGAATCTTGAGTTCATCATTATGACATCGAAAACAAGCGCCAGGCAATGGACTATCGTGCCACCATTTTCTGAGATGCAAATGGAGTCATTGATACCAAATATCTGCCGAAGCTATCAAAATGTCTTCAATATTTCTGCAAAACTCGACGATTGCTATAGAACCATGTCAGTAGAGTAAGATCGGAAAGAACGAATTTTTCGTTGCACCACGGCAACGCCAGACCGCATTATAGCAACGAAACGATGAAGACAGTGACGAGCCTGAAATTGACAGTTGTTTCGCACCTTCTGTGCAGTCTTGATTTGGCACTCTCAGATATTTGTTTCCAAAGTTGAAGGTATATAGAGACCATTTCCATCAAACATTGAAGTTCGTGTTGCTGTTGGCAATTGGACCAAAAGTAAGCCAGAATATTTTTTCATTGATAAAATGAAGAAATGGATTCAGCGATTGGACAAATGCGTTACACCAAATGGTGATTATGTGGAAAAATAATTGCACATTGATAGTGCAATAAATTTATTTCATTTTGGGACTGGTTTCGTTACTTTGTCTATTCTTATTCCTATTCCTATTTTATGGAGTTGCAGACCGTATACATCAATCTACCTTCGGCATTTCTACGCTATATAATGCTTTTTTGAACACCTACACCACCAGAAACATAAGGAGTTCCTGAAAAAATTGGAAAAATAATTAGGCCAGAACTTAGAAAAGACGAGCGGAGATTAGAATAATATTTGTACGGAAGTATTCTTTTAATTTATTTTAATATTTAACTTATATCTGTACCTATTCTTACTAATACGCATTTTCACGGATAAGATAAAGGTAAATCAATCATCATCGTATAAAGTTTTATATTACTCCTTTTATTTTGACATTTCTTATATATTTAGCAGGTTGTAAATTCGTTAAATTTACTCCTGGTTGTAATTAGGCAAATTCAAATTCCTAAGCAACAAAAATTTCATTCTAACATAAGAAAAGTTGAGTTTCGAAAACTACCATACATAAAAGCCTGTCCGTAAATGTCAGTATTGTAGTTACATTTTCAATTAACTCTCTACCGGGTGCTGAATTTCTCACTGCATTCCATCTTACCACTGCGACATGTTTAAAACTGCTTCCTGCATGTCATTCTTTGAATGTACACATTCGCTCGCAAACTGTATTAAAATGTGTAAAAAAAACACAAAGAATGTTTTCTGTGAAAGCATTTGAATTAACTAAATAAAAAACAAACTTAAAGCAAACGTAAGACTAAGTATAATTTACTAAAATAAAAATATTCTGGATAATTCCGTCTCCTACCATATATATGGGTCATCGATTCGCATAAAATTTAAATTCTGTTAACTCTGTAAATTTACCACACATAAACCGTGTAATTTATAGCTAACTATAAAGTTTTTACTATGCAAAAATTAAATTGGATAAAACTCAACTATGAATGTGTCGAATTTGTGGAAATTTTAGTCCTTCAACCCTCAAAACTGTTCAAACATTAAAAATTAAAGCAACTAGATCATGGTTGGAAAAGCTTACTATTGAATAATTTATTAAAGTACACTAATACCGAGTTACGTTATCAACAATTAACCGCGCACACTCACACGCACACACACACACACACACACACACACACACACACACACACACACACAAACACACACAACACACACACACACATATATATATATATAACAAGAATTAGTTGTAATTCAAACACAGATAAATACTATTAAATAATTATTTTCAGAATGCTTGCTGTTGTATTGTTGCTATTAAATTGTCGAAATTGAATTTGTTAAACATAATATTTTTCAATTAATAATGTAGTTTATTGGATGTATCGGACTAGATGTTGAGCCCCAATTTATATTTGTTTCTCCTTGAGAATGAAAAATAACAGTGACTTCTTCATGGTGAAAGAAATTACCATCGACAAAGTTTAAAGACAAACTAGGTTCTCGCTTAGTGATTTTTAAAGTGGTAGATAGAAGAACCCAATCGCTAAATAAATTTCTGTTATGATCATCTATACATTTATGAATCTCCTCAATTAAAGTTTTAATAATTTAATTGACAAAAGAGTTATTAATCTGTTCCTTCCGTTTAACAAAAGCTTGTGTAATGTGAAACATAGTTTCGCAGTTAGATTGTTTCTTCAGACGAACACAGCTCTGAATTGCTTATATCTTTGATCGGTATTCTATAGCCTATCAAAGTTTTTATTAAGTTCTATCTTATAAAGAATGTCGAGCTTGCAATCATTTGTTTTAGTCGAACAACAGGCATTTCAGCATTTTGGTATAAATATATTCGTCAGCAGATATCCTAACTCGGGCGACGTAGTGTACTTATTTACTAACTGTGCGCGAGGATATTAAAAGCAAAATTAAATCTGACTTAGCAAATAAATACCTCAATATCCTTGCACACAGTTGGTAGGTAACCACGCAACATCCTTCGAGTAGGTAACCTCCGCTGAGGGGTTTATTTACACCATAAGTGTCGAAATTCCTGTTGTTCGACTAAAACAAATGATAATTTACAAGCTAAAAACATACATGATAAATCATGCTTAAAATTTGTAGCACTATTTTATTTATTATATGTGTTCAACACAACAGTATTACATTCTGTTTTATTTCTCATACACTGAACATACTATTTTCGAGTCATGCACTTTAACTCTGTATATTTACCGATAAAATTTTTACTTTGTCTTCCAATAGTCGCTCTTCAGCTCTTCGCACATTCAACATAATTGTCATTATCATCTATTCGCTTGCATCGATTGTCGGCGGTTTGCAAGCAGACGATATACGTACGGGTGACCTTTTTGTAATACGATAGCCCATCTCTGTCAGTTAAACACGACTATCTATTTCTATTTATTAGGCAGTGGTAAATTGAAGAAAATTAGTTCAAGCTGTTTCTTATGTATTTTGGTGTGCTGAATCTAAATTTTCAATGAGTTTTTTTTCTACCACGTGTCAATTTTTCGCAATCTTTATCTTTTTTCGGGTATGATAGTGTTAAAATATATAGTTAAGATTTAAAGGTATGTAATTTATTATCAGAGTGTAATTGAAAAATTTTAAATTTTATTATTACATTGGTAGTGTAAGTTTGAATATGAACAGTTTTTTACTTATTAATCTAAAGTTTTGTATTTCCTCAACCTCTTCACGGTAAAAATTCGAGTGTTCGTAGAAGGGTCCAACAGTAATCTCCCATCATGTTGACATTCCAACGACCCTGATACCGTTTCTCCATCTCCTTTATATCTTGGTGGAAACGCTCCCCGTGCTACTCACTTACAGCTCCATGATTGTCAGGGAAAAAAATTTAATGTGAATGTAAAAAATGCACCTGCAGATTAGAAAGTATATGCCTTCGTGATTTTCTTTGTATTAGTCACGCAGATACTCAAAAATGCACTTTGAGCATTTACTAGTAATTAGGTGTAGAGACCAATAACGTAAAGTAAACATGCGAGGAAACTTAACGTCCTATGGTACTTTAAAGTTCATTTTCGTTTTACTCAAAAGTTGTGACATTTTTATGACGTTTCTAAAAGTTATAATAAATATTTCCATGATTATGACCACTTTTTGAGAATTGTCTATGACAAAGTGCCCTTGCTTTCGAGACATCAAGGAATACTCCAGTTAGTGTGCCAACTGAGATAGCTATCAATACTAGAACGGTAATTATTGGCACAAATTTACGAAAGAAGTTTTGCTTCAATTAATTAATCTAGTTGGACAGTGAAAGCTTAATCATTGTATTTTGTTAAGACTTTACAAAAGATTTTGAAGAAGCTCCTAAAAATGGCTTTGAATAATGGCAACATAGTTGGAATAAATAAATGGATTGGATTATATTGAACGTGATAAAAGTAATTATTTAATATTAATAAATGAGCTTTTAGTAGTACTTTGGTGTACATAATTATTTACATACCTATATCTATATATGTATACATATACGTGTTCAATATTTTATATATCTGTGGATATTTATTGTCATTTATCTGCATATTTAATATGTATACATCTGTTTTAATAAGCAAAATTCAATATGTATTATACATTATTAACACGCGCTACGCATTAATAATGCACACAATATAGATAATCTCTTCTGCGGACAGCATCCAAATCTTTACCCATTATTTAGTGTTACAGCATACAGCAACATGCAATATCGCAATCGTAAACCACCAATGACGATCTTTGATTATCTTATTGAAAATAACGTATCATTTCAATAAATTTCTGTATCTACAAATTTGTGCTGCAAAAGACTTTAAGCCTGTTTTCAATAATTTTAACAGATTTGTTTTCCCTCTTCTTATAATACGTTAAGACGAGAGGAAGAAAATCACGTTTTTTAGGTTTTTTCCAAAGAAATGGTAATGTCGAATCGAATATCAAGTAGACATCATACAGACAAACACCATCTTGTTAAGCAAGGAAATTTTCAGCAACTTATTTAAATCATCCTCTCCTGCCCCTTATTCTGATATACTAACAAAAGTATTAGCGTTCTTTTTTGATTCATATATTAGGTATTTACATAAAACAAATACTCAATTAATTAAAATGGATTGTCGCAACCAAACTTACCTTCCAAGTATAGTCATATTTCGATTATTATTCCAGTAGAGTTGTGATTATTTTTAATGAATAAAATTATTTACAAAATTACTTTAGGATTGGTTTACTTTTAAATTTTAACCGACACGAAAACATTTACATTTAAATATAACTGTTTTATTTACATTTTTCTGATTAACTAATGATATTATTTAACTACTTTTAATGTGCTTAAATTTTTAAATTATTATGTCAGGTATCGATATCGGTCAGTATTAAAGTATTAAAAGTATTAAGGTATGTACTAAAAACCAGGGCGTAAATACACAATATGTTA
Source organism: Dermolepida albohirtum (assembly GCA_031893035.1). NCBI lineage: Eukaryota > Metazoa > Arthropoda > Insecta > Coleoptera > Scarabaeidae > Dermolepida > Dermolepida albohirtum. The sequence goes on along the minus strand of JAVIWB010002874.1, from coordinate 14,857 downwards.
ATTAAATAGCAAAACCTTTAATTTAAACCATAGAGCACGTAGCGCCATTTATTCAACGATTGCAGCATTAGAAAGGTATATCTATCTTATTTCAAACGCACCCCAATTTCTGCTAATCGCATAATAACTTACACGTATTTTAATGACAATAAGCTTCATTAAATTATTTGCAAAAGTTTATGATAATGAATCTCGGACACAAATTTATACGTGGTTTACACGATATAGTCGTAGAGATTAAAATGACGACTAATATCTATACTAAATTAGTTGAAAAAGTCCGTGAAATTATTGCTATCGATGGAAATATGACTGTGAGAACGTTCGCTGAAGAATTAAATTCAGCTACTTTTACCATTTGCAGAAGCAAGGTCTGTGCACATGTTATACCACATCAGTTAAATGAAGACCAAGAAATCGTTGATGTAGAGCATTGTCAAGGCTTGATTAACGACTGAGAACGACTCAGACTTTCTTGATCTCATCATAAATGGTACAAACATGGTACTTTAAATTTGACCTTGGAACTAAGCATCAATCTGTAGAAAGGAAACGAAAGAGCCAAGACGATGTTGATTATTTTTTGTGCTGAACTGTTGAAAATACTAAAAGTCGTTTCCGAGTCAGATTTATCGAAAGCAGATCACACGAGTGATACAAAGCATTCAAGAAAGCAGAGAAATGGTTGAAAACTTGTCTCTTTCGATCGAACTTCAACGTCAGTGAAGTAGTGACGGAAAATTATTTTTAAATCTTTAAAAACAATTTTTTTAAATCTAAGAAAAACATCAGGACATGTTCTGCGAATTTGTTCACGTAATTTCCGTTGATGTTTTAAAGTTAAATTGAATTTTCTTTAAACGGGTCAGCTTAAACAAATTGCGAAAGACCTATTTGAACGGATCGTTACAAGCCCTATAAAACACATCAAATTATGACGTTTTATAAAATCTGTAGGTTTACGTGAAACCTAAACTAGCTAACACTTCAGAATAGTGCTCTTGTGACAAGCCAAAACCGAAAAACAAAAGTCCCAAGTCATTAGATAGGCAAAATCGTTAATTGTCTTTCAGTGTCGTGATGCTGTTTAATTGAAATCTCTTCAGACGAGACAAGCAGACATCATATAATATTATTTGGGCGCTAAGAAGCGATTAAAAGAGTTCACCGAAAGGGTCTAGACATAGATAAACAATTCAGAATTTTAGACAACGATAATGTCTCGTTCCACACTTAACCATTGTACAGAAATTTTTGATCAAAATTTCAACGAATATCATCGACTAAGACGCCTATTTGTCATGTATTTATTGCCTCATGTGACTTTCTCTTCTTCTCAAACTCAAATTATCACTTCAAAGAAGACGTTTTAAATCCACTAAAGATATAAAACAAAATTCACAGTAATGTTAGGGCATACCGAAAAGAATGCCCAAGAAGTGTTTTGAAGATTGGATTATTCGTTTCTATAAGTGCATCGCATCAAACAAGGCCTTTCTTGAAAGCAACAACTTTGTTGTTATACAGTGAGCAATCAGAATGAATTATTCCACAGGTTAATTAGTTAACTTAGGAACCATCCTGTCTTATGATAATATGATGGAGCCTTTTCCAATAATGTACCTTCCATATGCTTTTTGCAACTCTGCTGATCACATTCTCTCTGGTCTTCTATGGTATTGTGATTCTAATAGAGAATGTAGGTAATTATGAAGATTCAAGTTTATTATGTTTCTTTATACTTTCTTTTGATCACGTTTTTTGCAAATGATTTGTAAGTCCTCAGAAAGGGTTTGAATTATTATGTACCAAGGTGCGTTAGCTATCATCTATAATATTTTTGACTGGCTTCTCTGTACATGGCTTCGGATTTACTGGTACATCCTCATAGGCCTATTTCATAGGTCCAGGTTGGTTTGTTGGTAGTTTTGCATAAAAGAATTTTTCTTGCAGAAAGACTTTCTTCCGATAGAATGGTATAGTTTTTTACTTTTATGATAATCTGTTTTCGCTTATTTACTTTCCCAATTGAGTTTCCTGTCCATAAGCATACCTAAATACGTTGTGCTCGTAAAAACCGGAATGTTCATACTGTTTAAATATAGTGGAGGACATAGATTTCGTCTGACAGAATACATTTCCATGATTATATCAATATTTTATGTTTTGTTGAACACTAATTTCGAATTATAAGTAACCATTTTATGTCGTTAAAAAAATTCACATATGTGCCTTGGAAATTCCGTCAATCTAACAAAGAATTAACATCCATCCTATTTTCGTACTAGCTAACATCATGTAGAAATAGGGATTTATTCATGAACTAAAATGCCAGCTAGATAATTATAAGTAACATTTTATCGACTCGTGTAAAATCAATATTATATTTAAGGAACAGAGCATTAAAGATTTATGAAGAAAAGCATAATTGCATGTCATAGTGGTAAAATCTGATAGGTGTTGAATAAAGGATTTAATTTCCGCTGTAGATGTGACGTAATGCAGCATAGTAAGTACACATCCATAGAATGTTCTTGAAACGAAATTCAGAAATTCATTTTTATTTAAATAGAAATGAAATTAGTTTGAATATGACTAAAAATATATGGTTTGGCGTATTTTCTTATGTACTTTTGATACTTATGAATTACTTTTACTTATTACGTCAACATTAATAAACAATTAAATAAATTAACAAAATAATAAAGTAATAAAGTATATAATTTCGCAAAAGTACGAGACAAAGCTATTTTGTTAATATCCGTAAATGTTCATTTCATGATTGTTGCATAAAATACACTAAAATACTGTATTCAATAGTATTATGGCTCATGGTAAATATTTTGAATCAAACAAAATAAGCATTTAATAGTGCGAAAGTATGGGGAACGTAAATGCCCATATTTTTGAATTTTACAAAATAAATTTAAAAAAATAGAAACAAAAGTTATATACAGTCGAATTTCTCCAAGCCGAACTTTCACAGCACAAGTTTTCTATTAGTCGAAGTTTTTATTTATTTTACATACCATTTCAATATCGTAACATGGACTTTCACAAGATGATAAAATAATTGGTAGAGTGAGGATAATTGCAATAGTAGTTAATTAGAGATTAACAAATGACAAACAGGATAAGGCACGTCGGAAAATAATAAGTAATTACAAGCGTAATCTAATTAAAGGACATATCATTTAAAGCTTAACTGGGAAATGTACTTTAAGATGATTCGTCACATGACTTGTTTTAGTATAATCGTTATATAATAATAACAAATAAATTGATGTGCGAATATTGGTTACCTAGCCGGTATATATTTGGCGGGTAATAGATATTATTTATTCTATGTGAAAAGATTGAAGTTTTAAACATCATCTTAATTAGAAATTAGTCGAAAATTGGAATCGAATTAAATATAATATTAAGAGACTACTTCAGGAAACAAGCTTACGAACAAATACCTATTGTAGCAGGCAATATTTTCTTGGAAAAAATGGGCCTTGCTTTACGATACATAGCTGTATTAACAATGGGATTTTCGTTGAAATATTTCTAACATAACGAAAGTTCTTTTAAATTAATAATTTTGAGAGTTTTTAAAAACCATATGTATTTAAGAAAAGACAATTTAAAAACTTCCTTGATTAAATACATTCATAGCAGACATATGTCTGTTACTCAAAGCTTTTGTAAATCGAACTATGAATTCTAGCACAAATAATGTTATTTTTCTGAATAAATTTGAATTGCCAAATTGCTTCACAATAAATTTGTCTGTTATTTATTTGAGTAATGTAATAAAGTAGGATGAAGTAGACGTAACAGACTCTATGCATATATACATACGTATATATGTATATGATACAGAACACTTTATTACAAAGCTAAGAAAATCATCTAGGGAACATCTTATAAGATCGCTTTTTAATATATGTCAAAAGTGTTCGAGCACTCCAACAAAGTGATCTCTTGAAAGTACCAGTAAGAAACAAAACCCTTAACTTAAGGATTCTTCTGAAGCTACCATGTCCTTTAGAGCGAACAAAGGTAAAAAAATATTGACCGAAGACGCCTCTTCACTTTCCTTTCCGGAGTGAAAGGATCCGCCGATGAAAATGTTCTATTTTTTTTCAAAAGTTGCTCTCACATTAAACAAGTATTCCGCTTTTGAAAAGTACATTCATTGGCCTGTTGTGATGCTATAGGCTCTCTCTGATCTTTCTGATAATAAGAAGCGAACGAGATTTCTGAACTCATTAATCCTCTTTTAAAGAATCAACGAAGAAGTCTTCTGAAAAGAAAAGGAAATAAGTGAAAGGAAAATTATTCGACGTTTAACGAAAATTCTGTATTTAATTCAGTGCTATTAACACTATTTAAGAAATTCGAATTTACCTGTGAATAAAGTCTTACGATATTTGCAACGTATTTTTATTTGCGAAGTTTACAAATAACCTTATTTCTTAAAAAAAATGGAAACGGAAGGATGTTAAAGTTACATTATGTTTTATTTACATTATTTCAAACGATTTCAGAACATTACATAATTCCTTAAGCAGGAGAAGACAACCATTTAAGTAATGTTTATGTTATCCTCCATGGAACAAGTGAATTCACGTATGTACTGTGTACATTATGTATTTACAAACAAACAATAAATACAAACAAAAGAGAATTGAACATATTCGTATTGTCTGTACTCAATATTATATGTAAGAACAATGGAAATATCTTTGTAATATTACATTTTTGCTTTAAGGATTACTGTATTTACTTCTGTTTTATGTCTTGAACTTTTAATTTCAGGTTTAGAAAATAAAATATGAGTAAGTTCTTAATCTTGCAATCTGGATAAAGAAGGAATTGCATTTAAAACAAAACATAATATTTCCATAAAGTATGTACATTATCAGTAAATAAATTATTTTTGTTATCAAAGATCTAGACCTTCACTAGACTTAAATGGAAATATAGTAGAGCTCTACAAAATGAATAGGATCTTTTCTTCAGAAAGAAATTTTCAGCATTTTTTAGATTTTTTCGACTTTTATCACATTTTTCTTACACGCTACATTGAATATATTAGTTGCATTTGTTATAACAAAAGCAATTTATTTTCTGATAATGTACTTATTATCATTAAACAAAATATTTTTGTTATCAAAGATCTAGACCTTCTAATGATGCAGTTTGGAAAAGGCCGAGTGATTTATTTTAAAATTACGCTGACAAGTTTATTTAAAATCAATTTTGAATTATTGACATCAAGTCTTTCCATAATTCTCTTTATAATACATTCTTTATATACTTCCTGTTGTTTCCGAATCTTTTGAATTATTTTGAGTGAATCATCTGACTCAATTAGTGAAAATCTAGTCTATATACACAGCAGAAATCACTAGATTTAAATGGAAATGTGGTAGAGCTCTACAAAATAAATAGAATCTTTTCTTCAGCCTTTTTCAGATTTTTTCGACTTTTATTGCATTTTTCTACACGCTACGTTAAATATGTTAGTTGTGTTCGTTACACATAATATATGCGAGGGCGTAGTGCTATAGAATATTCAAATGATTCTTCATAAATGTGTATAATACATTTTTACCACTAGGTTACTTTTCGTGTAAATATTATTGTTGTACATCACGTGAATTCCATATTATTTAGATAAATTGGCTTCTCTTGAAAATATAAGCTTGTAACCCTAGCCGTATACTTGTAGTATTGCCCGTGTGTCGAGCAATATGTTATTTCGCAATCACCCAAGATGGATCAGGCAGTATCTACTACTGTTCTTTCCCTTTAAGCAGATTTACGTACAGCGGTGAATTCTACTATATGAATAATTGATGGTTAAATATCTCATGCGGGGTTACGTCGCCTTTTAAATTTTAAATGGCTAAGGGGTAGATCGACACATATCCCTGCTTGTTCTCTTCCATAATTTTTTATTCGCCGTTTTTTCTCTCTCCATCCCCTAATCCCTGCACTTTTTAAAACCTCCTCCATTTCCTGTAACCAATCTTTCCTGGACCTTCCTCCTCCTTGCTTCTTATCTTCCATAATTTTCTATTCGCCGTTTTTTCTCTCTCCATCCCCTAATTCCTGCACTTTTTAAAACTTCCTCCATTTCCTGCAACCATGTTTCCTGTAACTGTCCCCTCCCTGCTTATTCTCTTCCATAATTTTCTATTCGCCGTTTTTTCTCTCTCCATCGCTTAATCCCTGCACTTTTTAAAACCTCCTCCATTTCCTATAACCATCTTTCCTGGACCTTCCTCCTCCCTGCTTCTTCTCTTCCATAATTTTCTATTCGCCGTTTTTTCTCTCTCACTGCACTTTTTAAAACTTCCTCCATTTCCTGCAACCATCTTTCCTGGACCTTCCCCCTCTTCGCGTACTTACCGGACTCCATTGAGGAATAGCCACTGATCATGGTCCTGCTCTCAATATACATCTTAACCATTTTATTCTTGGCCTTTTTTTTCCTTCTAACTACATTATCCCAAGTTATTTCCATTAATAATTCAAAATTTATTCTCGGTCGATATTCGCCGTTGCAAGCTTTATTGGCATCAAGGATTTTCCTTTCTGTTATTCTCAAGTTCTCTTCCTCTTTCTCAGATACTGTCAATGCTTCTGTGTGATATCTGTGTTATACCTTTTGAAATATTTAGTATAGCTCCAAGTATAACCGTCTACTGCTTCATTTTCGTCTAGAGTAATTTGGACATTTATTCCTTACTGCAAAAAAAGTTTCTAGTTTTCTTCTTTCATATCAAATTGAGTAGTGACTTTTCGGTCTAACCTTAATTTTTCTCCTTAGGAAAAATTAATGATGTGCTTGTACAACATTATTATTATTATAGGATAATAAAAGTTGAAGGCTAGTTCTGTATAAACTCCTATTGGTATAAATAGATATTAATTTAAATTATCTTCTTCAATGTTATTATTTCATTAATTATATACGGGTGTCAACAAAAAACAAATAACCAGTTTTCTTTAACAATACAATCTTTTGCACAACTTTTTAAAATGTTAGATAATTGATCTGCTTAAGATATCAGTAAATGTATTTTTTATTTCTACTCATTAATATTTTTAAAAAGCAATCGTAGACTATAATCACTTTATTTTCTATTTCGAATTGAATCTCGTGCGTTTTATTTATAAATTTAAGCCGCAAGGAGTTTGACCTTAACAAAAACTTAATTTAATTGCATATATTTTTAACACAGAATTCAGGGTACACTATTCGTAAATATTTCATTTTAAGATCAGTTTTACATTTTAAGACCCTAAAATATAGCTCCTATGAGAGTATGTAGATTCAGTAATTGCCAAAACATCTTGTAGTATTTTATTCGCACTTTTTTGTGAGTCACAGAAAGTAAGTTCATAGAGAGACTTTAACAAACAAAAACATATTCACTATACACAGTATAGTTTGAGTAATAACGGGTGTTTTTTTTTAGAGGTATAGAACTTTGAAATGGAATAAAACAAATATGATTTTTTTAAATTGACATGAAATTTACTTTATTCGAAAGATAATCTTCTGGCATTATAATTTAAATATGACTTCTGGCATATGACCGCCACGGCTGGCTCGGACGTAGTCTAATCTGGAGGGCCAATTTTCGATGACTTTTTCCAACATTTGTGGCCGTATATCGGCAATAACGCGGCGAATGTTGTCCTCCAAGTGGTCAATCGTTTCGGGCTTATCGGCGTAGACTAGACCACAGAAAATAGTCAAGCGGCGTTAAATCGCACGATCTTGGAGGCCAATTCACGGGTCCGAAACGTGAAACTATGCGGTTACCAAACGTTTCCTTCAATAAATCAATTGTGGCACGAGCTGTGTGACATATTGCGCCGTCTTGTTGAAACCACAACTCCTGTACATCATGATTGTTCAATTGAAGAACGAAAAAGTCAGTAATCATGGCTCTATAGCGGTCACCATTGACTGTAACGTTCTGGCCAGCTTCGTTTTTAGAGAAATACGGACCAATTATTCCACCAGCCCATAAAGCGCACCAAACAGTCAGTTTTTCTGGATATAACGGTGTCTCAACATACACTTGAGGATTATCATCACTCCAAATACGGCAGTTTTGTTTATTGACGTATCCATTCAACCAAAAGTGAGCTTCATCGCTAAACAAAATTCGATTATGAAAATCGAGATCAACGACAATCTTGTTTTGGGCCCATTCACCGAATCTACGCCTTGCTAGGTGGCTTCAATTCTTGCACGAGTTGGATTTTGTAAGCACGCAAACCCAGATTTTTCCGCAAAATCTTCCATAAAGTGGATGGATACATATCCAATTCCTATGCACGATGGCGGATAGACTGATTCGGGTCTTCCTTTACGCTACTCTCTACAGCAGCAATGACTTCTTCTGTACGCACTGTACGACGTCTCTCTGGATGCGTGTTATCATTTAGAGTATACGTGGTGCGAAAACGTTCCATAGTTAATCGAATTAATTGCTCTGATGGACGATTATGTTGACCGTAATATTGACGTAGTGCGCGATACGTATTTCGAACAGAACCATGATTTTCAAAATAAATTTGCACAATTTGCAAGCGTTGTTCAGGCGTCAGTCTATTCATGTTGAAATGACAAACCAAACTAAATATAAATCACTTAACAGCTGACAAAATGGCCGCCAGTTAAAAAAGTGTTGCCAACTTAAAGTTCTATACCTCTAAAAAAAACACCCGTTAAATTATACTATGTTGAACACTAATGTAAGTAAAGTTTGTTGAATAATTAGTCTTGTTCATTTGAAGTGTGACGAAAAGATTATACTTTATCCATCACCTTCTTAGTAGGTAAACATAGTCGCATGAATTAAATAAGCTGCTATTAAATTCTGTACTGTATATTAAGATTGAGACAAACTACAGCCTAAAACATAAATGAGTCATTTCTGCTAACAAATGCTTAAATTATTGTTTCTATTTTTTAAAATTCTTAGCAATGATGTGTCACCGAAACGTATACAAAAACAAATTTATTACAAGCATCTTCCTAGGATAAATTATTTACTTCTGTCCCTTTTTTATGATTTAAAACAATGTGGATATTATGTATGTCAGTTCTTCGATTACTTTGCATCTATGTATTTAGCATCAGAGAGGTTTCTTAGTTCTCACGAAATAATTACATTGGAAGTTTAGAAAAAATAATAAAACGAAATCATACAATATAAGCACGAAATATTTTATTTTTATCTTGAAGAAGTGCAATACAGCGACCTTTTATATCTCACTCTGTTACCATCATCACCACTACTCATGAGAAAAATGTTTTGTTTCCCGTTTATTTTTCAATCTTCCTTTGTCTCAAGCTGGTGCCATTAATCTGGCCTTTCGCTTTAGAAAGGCAACATAAAGTTATGGCTCACATGCCGTACTACAGCTAGCGCATCTATTGCGCGAAAATAAGACGAAAAACTAAAGTACTGATTACAATTTTGATGCTTAGCGTCGTATACAGAGTACATATATGAAGAATTAGTTACCTGCAGAACTTGTGTGCATGTAGAGGAGGAAGTATGTGTATAGCAAAATCTTCCTAGAGACGATGTTCTATAGTTTATCTTGTAAATTTGTAAAATTGAAGTTTAAATATGAAATAGAAAAACTTAATATACTTTTCTATATTAACATATTTATTTAAAATATGCTAATATATAAAGTTCAGTACAAAATGAAAATATAGTTTCTATAACATATCTTTTATCATCTAATACTGTATGCTATTATAATTTCTGTAATTACACCTAAATTAATTACTAAATAATGTGATTTCGTGAAATATGTTTGCTCCAGCAGCTTGTCCATTTATCTTGAGCTGTTTAGGATATCGTCGATATTTTAATGGAAACGAAAAACAAAGATGATAAATGATGTTTAACATTAGAAGGATGACATGTGTTTTGCTGACACACATGGACCAGTTTTATTAGTTTTCTTGTTTGACGCCTGCGAACACGGATCGATGTTTTGTGCTTTTTCTCTCTCATAATATTGATGGCTTCGATCACGTGATTATTAGTTACTTTCTCACTCCCTCTATGTTTATTATAATCTTCTAATTGCTTAGTAATAACGTGTTTCGTAAAAACAATTTCTAATTTTGATGTAATCATTGCGACATATTTTTCTATTGTGTCTGTTTTATCGTACAGAATAATATTTGATTGGTACATAAACTTGTAGCGTTTTTATTAAATTTAAAATTTATTAATTTCTTAACAAACAAAATGCATCTATTAATCAAGAATACATTTTTCTCCATTATTTACGATTGCCTTCTAACGATCTGTCAATTTGTCGATTCTACGGCTAAAATTGGCTAGTCTTCCTGAACACTGAGAATCGCCTCTTTCAAAATAGCCCTCTTTAAACCAAGAAAACCATTTCCGTGCTCTACTCCTGCCAATCAGGTGTTTCTCGTCAACCACACCAATGCTTCTAGCGGTTACTGATGCATTAATTTCTCCGTTGAACTCAAACAAAAGGATATGTCCAAAACGCTCGATTTTTTTCTACTTAAAATTTAATTTTCTTTTCTCAATAAATAAAACAATCTTTTCACAGACTCAAAAGCTATTTAAATAAAAAAACGACATTAAAATAATTTTTACATGTGCTTTTTTTTCAATCCCATCTCATTCTAGAAACCAAAAACGCTACGACCTTATGCATCGACCTGTTATAGTTGTGCTATTTCATAGGCCTTCAAGAGTTCTGTATAATAATACACTATTTTTTATGGGTTTTACCGTATTACCGTTGTAATAATCATTATTTTACAGTTCATACCGTGAGGACCTTCGATCTTCCACTAAATTGTTTCTCTTCGTTTCTTCCTTTATGTAGAAGTGATTTTCAATAAAAACCAAAGATTAGTGCTAGCAAAACTTTATTATCACATCCTATATGGTTTTCTGTAGTGTCTTAACCTTATTCCAACGTTTCTATTATAGATAGATTATAGATATATTATTATATCATAGAAATACCGCAAACCATTCTTTAATACCTTTTTCTCTGAAGTCTAACAACATTCAATTCTGTTTGTAATCATTTCTTGTGGATATAGACAGAAGTCACATGAAGCTTTGTCCGCACTATAACAGACTATAAATGGATGCGAAATAATAAAGTTCACATCTTCACTCTCTGAAAATTATACCATTGCTTTGCCATATGCGGGTTTATGTTATCACGGTTGAAGCTTTCCAATTAGCTCAGGTAGTTTTAGGAGGATATGATCCTTTAGTAACTAACGCAAAACTTCTTTATAATCTTTGGTGGCGTATGACCATGATGCCTGTAACAAAGAAATGTTTTGACTTTCTTTTGGTAGTGATTCTTCAATGTGCTGCCACCATTTAGGTTTATGTTTCGTTTTGGGCGTATAACGAAGAATCCATTGTCGTCTGTGGTGATAAGTGGGCGCATAAAATCTACCATATCTTCAAAAACACTCCAAATACGACAATAAGCATTCGAACTACTTTTTTAAAAACGTAGAGCAATCGCGGTATCAATCTCGCGGACAGCTTTTTCATAGCTAATTTTTTGTTCAAAATGTATGTTGCGCATGCTTTATAAATGTGTACGGCTACTAATATTTTAGATGTTGTCAAATGACGGTCTTTTAACACTACAGCACATTTTCAACAAATTTCGGTACAGCGAGATACTTCAGATGTCCGGTACGTAGTTCACCTTTAACGATAGTACGACAACACACAATAAAAAATGAAGAAGCCGTATTCTTCAAACTATCCTTCATCTCATAAGGAATATTTGTTGCCTAATAAGCTTTTCCAGAAGAAGTACTTAATGTCAGCATGACTTTCAATGTTATTCATCTTGTCACTAACTTCAAAATGCTCTTAAATAAACAGTCATCACAGTGAAACTAATAAAAGTAGCAATCTGAAACTGCATCATCTATCCGTCATTTAGTGGACGTTTTTGTCCACCCATGCATTTGTTCCTTTTGAATATTTCGCAGCAGATCTTCCAAAATCTTACTTATTTCTTCCTTCTACGAAATCCCTTTAAAAAAACTAAAACACTTATTAAGCGAAATATTGTAAAATACAATTGTTGACATGAAGTGTATGCATATTTCCTTTCGACACTTTTCCATGTATAGACAGACTATTATCCAAAACAGTAAAATATTGTATTTATTGAATTATGAAAGATATCTAAAATTGTATTGTTGTAAGCCTATATACTCGAATGAAAAATCTTTGAATGATATACGAGGGAGTGTTTTTATATTCGCGGAATGAGCGGGTTGTAGAGGGGTGAGTATGCGCATTGGGGGCGTGGCCTGTGCAGCGACTCATGGTTAGTATAAATACGAAGTTTCATTGTTATTAGACAGTTAGTCTTTGAGCTATCGTCAACCAAGTAACATAATCAGGAGTGAAAAGTGAAATATGGAAAAAATCGAATATCGTGCCGTTATAAAGTTCCTTACCAGGCAAGGAAAATCAGTCGCGACCATAATGAATGAGATGTCATTGGTTTACGGCGACTCTTGTCCAGGAAAAACCATGGTGTACAAGTGGCATAGTTTATTTAAACAAGGAAGGGAGTCCCTTGAAGACGACCCGAGACCGGGCAGGAGCATTGAGGTGACCACGCCAGCACTTATCCAAAAAGTTGAACAAATTGTACTCGAAGATGCTCGACTAAAGAAGAAACAACTCACAGAAATGGTTGGAGTATCCGATACAACAATTTTTAAAATCCTACACGAACATCTCGGCATGTCTAAGGTCAGCGCAAGATGGGTACCGAGAATGCTCACGCCGCCGCAAAAACAACAGCGCGTAGAGTATTCGCGTGCATTTTTGGACCTCTGTAATGAAGACAAGGATGGTGTATTGAGTGGAATTGTTACTGGAGACGAAACTTGGGTTCATCATTATGAACCTGAGTCCAAACAAGACTCCATGCAGTGGCATAAAAAGGGCACAGCACCTCCCAAGAAATTTAAAGTGTCACAATCAGCTGGGAAACTCATGGCAACGGTATTTTGGGACTCGGAAGGAATATTGTTGATTGATCATAAAGATAAAGGTGTTTCTATAACCGGAGAATATTACGCTTCAATATTAGAGCGACTAAAAGAAGCCATTAAAGAGAAAAGACGGGGAAAATTGACAAAAGGTGTTCTGCTTTTGCACGACAACGCGCCCGTCCACAAGAGCCGCGTTGCGTTAGCTGCCCTGCATAAGGTGGGCTTCGAAATTGTGAATCACCCACCCTACAGCCCAGACCTGGCCCCGAGTGATTATTACCTGTTTCCGAAAATGAAAAAAGAGCTGCGGGGTAAAAAATTTACTGCCGATGATGAAGTCAAGGAGGCAGTCTCGGCGTATTTTGCAGATAAAGAGAAATCATTTTTTTATGAGGGTATAAATAAATTAATTGAAAGATGTGAAAAATGTATCCGTCTTGCAGGTGAATATATTGAAAAAGAAAAATAATTTGGTTTTTTTTATTTCCACCCCTTGTTCCCCATTCCGCGAATATAAAAACGCTCCCTCGTATGTATGTAGACCTCTTTTATATGTTTTTATATGAGATTTCACTAAAATTCTAATAGAATCCATTAAAATATCCACACCAGTGGAAATTTTAAAAATTGAAATTTAACTAAGTGCTAAGTTAGTTCTGCAAATTTAGAAAATATGAAATCGAAATAAAAATGTTTATGGTAAAATCTCTATTTCTTCACCTCGTGCTTCAAATACTCGTTTATATAAAGCAAATTTATTTTTTCTTTACGATTCATATACATAATTCTGAAAAGACAAAGCATATAATATTTTTATTTTTCCTTCTTTTTCATAACCGTAAAAATTTGTTTTTAGCAAAAAGAATACTTATTTAAACAATCTTATTTATGAGAAAGAAACATTAAAAAACTAAAATACTTCAAAGAATATAATTACTGATAGTAAAAATTGCCTTAATATTTCCATAAAGAAAATTTATGATGTAGTTGATATAATGTCGGAATAAAGACAAAATATGCAAGTCATTCCTTTTTAATTTACGACGTTTTTCGCTTGCAATAAAATTTTGCCGCAACAGAATAAAAGTAATTATGGAATTGTTATGGCTCCTGGCTAACACACAATAAGAAAATTATTAATGTGTACAAAGCATTCCCTTCCTCTATTCATATTTTGCCCTTGTTCTTTTCTCACTTTAATAGCAAAGAGTGATTAATTTTCTCGATTCCCATTCAAGTCGTTTTCTTTTCTTCCAATTCCCATTTAGTTAATTGACTAAATTATATCCAGAATCTGTCAAAGCATAAGGACATCTTAAACTCGTTCAAACGATAATGAATGCGGCATCAATTTTTTTCAAGCGACGAAGGAAAATATTTTTTTTACGCCTGTATAATGCCCACAGGTGTACTTGAACTTTCTGGATAGAACGTTTTCTTGGGTGTAGCTCGGACGTTTTAAAATTTTCACGCTCTCTAAGCAGTCCATCAAACAGAAACAACATCCATATATAATAACGAGGTTGGTAGATATGACGTGAACCGTATAACATTTTTTCGAGATACTCGTATTTATATGTAAATAACAAATGGACGTTTTATATCCAATGCTGTTAGCTAAAAATTTCAATTTTTACCGTTCCCCTGAAATCTCTAGAACACAGCTCATGCATATATATGTATATATTACGTATAATTTATTTTGGCGCTTGACAGATATTTTAATTACATTATCAAATTTTGTATATTAGACAAAAAATAACGTCTCATATTTGTTAA
>JAVIWB010002872.1:0-38027 GCA_031893035.1 Dermolepida albohirtum | reverse complement strand
CTTTTTTTTGGGGGACCTATATGTTTTAGTTGGGAAAACACTTAAGTTTTAATACGTTACAATCGTTTTGTTGTAAATTTTTAATATCCGAAGTTTCTAATTTTATTTTAAATTATTGATTCTATATTTCTTTCATTATAACATGTGTATTACATTTATTAAGTTTTAAGCGAACTCAAGAATTAGAATAAATATTTTTACAACATGGAATTTTTTTTCAATTTTTCTGTTTTTTTCTCAAAAAAACAAATTTGATTCAAATAAATTCAGGACTTTTATGAACGTCCATACACAAAAGAGCAAACTTCAGTTGCTTTAAAAGTTTTGTGATTCAGCTACTTCCCCTAAGGTGGCGCTGTCGTATGTATTTTTTTCGTATAGTGAGATATTTTAATCCCAATAGCATTTACAGATTTCTAGCATATACCCTTGTCTCTTTTTATATTTCGTCTCATAATAGGAAAGAGTAATTAAAATATTGCGCCAAAATAGTACATATTTTTACGAGATTTCATTGGTTCTTGAACAGGCAAGTTTAATATGGATAAATGAATGCCAGATATCCGCCATTTTTCATAACCTGTAAACGTTTAATTACATTTTTGCATTGTATGATTTTAATAATACTTAATCTTAATTTTGGATAGGTTGTAGATATTAATCCAAAAAGTAACGTTTGTACAATCATACTTCCATTGAAATTAATTTTTTTGATTCTCTTTTCAATGAAAGAAAGATTAATATTCTTGACAAACAACTACATTCGCAACTGTTTATGTTTCATTTTTATGGTAAGTTACAGTTTTAAGGTGTGATCTGCGTTTTAGCGGGATATTTGAATCACTCCTTATTCTGAGACAAGGTATAGTAATTTTTAAAATAAATTTAGTTTTCTGAAAAATCGAATTAAAGCGCGAAAATTTTCGAGCCATGATTTTCCACGATTTTAAAGACGGTCACACTCGACAAGAGCGTTCGCAAAAAATAAAGCTTATTTTTGACGGTGTACGGTGAAGCACCATCCTAGGCGATTGTTGAATTGTGGTACGAGTTCCAGCGTAGACGTGTTTCGTTCAAAGACGAGCATCGGCAGGGACGGCTCTGAACTGCAGTCACTCCAGAAATAATAATTCACAGTTGAATTTTTAATTGCGTAAACGAAAGTACTTCTAATGGTCAAGAATAGCAGACCATTTTACTTTTAAGCAAGTCAAGGTTACGTGTACAAAGAAAAGAAAATAAACGCGGAAAAGAGCAGCGAAATACCGACTCATTATTATGGCAGTTAATTGCAACGCATCGAGAATAACTTCCAATCAATATCATAACTTTAATTATTGAAATTTATTAATTAATATAAAATTAAAGCGTTGGTGAGAGAGAGAGAGAGAGATCTACTGGGTGAGCAAGCTCAAGTGAAGTGTGGTGGTATCATAAAGGTCCCTAGTTTCATCTTTTTTAGTATTTTCTGACCGATACGCTGTTTGTACTTACTTACGTATTTTTGGTTAAATTATTTAGTTTTGTCTTCCCTCGTATTTTGACTAATTTTCTGGCTATTGTAAGTACATTTGTAAGTTTCTCATCTGTCAAATGTCAAAAACCGTGTGAAAATAATTTGCTATACAATTATTTAGCCAACATTTGAAATTGAACTAGGGACCTTTATGATGCCACCACATTTCACTTGAGTTTGCTCACCCAGTACAACTCGATAGTAGTGAATATAAACTTAAGCTGACAGATACGAGAGGGCGATAAGTGTAACAGAGAATTATAAAATGAAAATTGATCGAATAATCATTTTTACAATTCCACAATATACAGCGATGCCCACAAAATAGGAACACGAGTTTTTTTAAATTGTATCATTGTCGATATATTCGAGGATAAATTTCTATGGCTTTTATGACTTTGTTTAAATAATCAAATAATTATGTGAATATTTATTTATTTTAAAATAATACTTTAACATATTTTTAGTAAAGATCCGGCCATACAATTCCTTTAACCCACGACATGTAAGGGTAGAGTTTGGTGTAGACGCCAGGTAATTTTCTTTCTTCACACGACTCTGGTACACTCATAACGGCCAGTATTTCCGGAAAGTTGTTAAATTCGTAAAAGAAGTTACTAGTTTGTAACAGACTTCCATAATTAATCTACAAAAAGAAAATAATAGTACACTATCGGAAATCAAGCAGTTCAAACATTAATAATACATCACATGCGTTTCCATTGGCTGCGCATACGTCCGTGGTGTCATGAACAAGTTTTTTACATTGTTGGTTTGTGACGTACTTTATGTAATCGGTTTCCAGGTTACGGAATGTACTTCCGTAAACTAATTCCGAACCTGCTAGCTCCGGAATTGTACCGTTAATATTTTCAGTGATTCCTATACAAGCAGGTCTAACGTATTCATCAAATTTAACTGGTTTATTTAATTGAACCAGGGCTAAATTTGGATGCCTTAAGATATCGTAGTCCGGATGCTTATGCGTGTTTTGAATTCGAAAATCTTGAAATTTTCCGTTATTGATTTTTGATCCAACATCAAAATCCCCTAATCGGACGTAATTGGACCTTGGAAAAGAAATAATTTCAGAATTTCCACATAATCACAATCAGTAAGTACTAAATAATTATATCATGTATTTATATAACACTATTAAAAGTTATGTTAAATTGTACTCTATGGTACGCAATTACAGTAGAGACCGCTTATAATGAACCCGGTTATATTGAATTCTCGGTTATTATAAACCCTTTTAGATGGCCAAATAAATCGTCCCTTAAATTCAATGTATTTTTTTTTCGCTTGTAATGAACTCGCATATATTGAACTTTCGCATATAATGAACCATATTTTACGTATCAACGGAAAACAATGTGCCGCTTATAATGAACTTTCTTTATGGCTCGAATGGGAATCCCCCGAAAACTCCGTTACATTAAAAACGCGGTGCCTGTCAGTCCTTCCCCTCCAGTCTGTCTCACAAATTAGTCACGTTACGTTGTCCGTTCTTGTTACAGTATTTACCAATTGTAGCTTGTGGTTGTATAAACATGGCGCCAAGTGATAATCAAAAACATAAGCGCAAAGCTTTCACTTTAGAAAGAAAGTATGAAATTATTAAAAAATTACAAAGTGGTTTAAAACAAGCTGATGTGTGTAAGAATCTGAATTTAAACAAGTCGACGGTTTGTATGATTTGGAAAGAAAGAGATAAAATACTCAAGAATTATTATGAACAAAAAAATTCTAATGCCAAAAAAATTAGAAAATCAGCTCACGATAAAGTGGATAAAGGGCTTTTGTTATGGTTTTCTCAGCAAAGAGGTAAGAATGCGACGATTACCGGTGCTTTATTGCAAACAAAAGCAGAAGACTTGGGAAGCTGGATCGAAAGATTTAAAAAACGCCACGATATCAACAATGGAAAAGTTGTAGGCGAAGCAGCGTCAGTTAATATGGAAGTAGTAGATGATTGGTTGCAAAATAAATGGCCCAACATACGACAAAATTATGAAGACCACGACATCTTCAATGCAGATGAAACGGGTCTATTCTACAGGCTAATGCCCAACAAAACGTTGAAATTTAAGGGCGATAGTTGCATTGGTGGAAAACTATCAAAAGAAAGGCTCACGGTTTTGGTTGCAGCAAATTTTGTAGGCACAGAAAAAAGGAAGTTACTTATTATTGGCAAGTCCCAAAACCCACGTTGTTTTCGCGGCAAACGATTGCCTGTAAAATACAGTTCTAATAAAAAAGCATGGATGACGCTAGATATTTTTTGTAATGAATTGCGCGATTGGGATAGTGAATTAAGAAGAAAAATTCTATTACTAGTAGACAATTGTCCAGCGCACCCTGAGGTAAAGAATTTGAAATTCATTAAATTGGTGTTTATACCTCCTAATACCAGTTCCAAATTACAAGCAATGGATCAAGGCGTTATCCATAGTTTGAAGAGCAATTATCGACGAATTCTTCTTTCAAAAATAATGATTAATAGCAGTGCAGAAGGTAGTCGTATTAGTCTTCTTGATGCGGTGAACTGTATTCACATGGTATGGCAAAACGTCACAGCAAAAACAATAACAAATTGTTTCAAACATGCAGAATTTCTTAAGCATCAAAACAAATTCGATGACGATGATGAAATCCCGTTAAGTGAGTGGCTAAAGAGATCTGATCTTGATAATGTTGAAAATAATGGTGATGGTCTACCTCTAACTGTGGAAATGGATGCTAATTTTGAAGACTATGTGCGTATCGATGAGAATGTTATGTGTACTGAAACTTTGTTAGATGACGATATTGTTGCTTGGGTACGTTCAAAATCAGCAACTAATACGAGTGACAGTGAGAATGAAGAAGAGAATAATGAAGCTGAAGGTAGTGCTGCTAATGCGTCATTACCGCAAGTGCCCATTGTAAAGGTTGTGCAAAATATAGATGTTGTACGTAATTTTTTACAAATGAATGAAGTTCCAGATAATATTTTGAATGGCCTGGCTAATGTAGAAATGTATTTGAATGATATTTACGTAACTTTGTCTTATAAACAGTCTAAAATAAGTGACTATTTTAAACAATCTGTTAAATAATAATTTTTTGTTCATTTAAATTATCAGTATACAATACAAGAATCGTTTTATTTTTTATTTTTTATTTTTCAAATTTATTTTTTGTTAGATATAATGAATTTCGGCTATAATGAACCATTTTTAATGGCCAGTAGTAGTTCATTATAACCGGGCACTACTGTATATCAAAGAAGAAATTCATTTTTTTACATAATCTTTTTGTCCTTAGAAGATCAACGTTAAAGAATTATAAACAATAACGGAAGATGATAAACTTTAATAATCATTAAGAGGCACAAATAGAGCTGATCGGGCACATTATCTCTTGAAGTCAGTAATAATCATATAAATACATATACAGTGACTCACACTCATAATGATGCAGTCCTATAAAAATCATATATTGTTGAAATTATATAACAAGATATCGTTTTCGAAGAAGAATTAAATACATTGCGGTTTTGCGAGAATATTATATACTGCTATAACAAAACACACTTAACTTATAACAAAAAAAAAATAAAAAACAATTAATAACAAGAATTGAGATAAAAGCTAGTAAATCAATGTCACGGTGAAAAAGATGCAATCAAATATACAGCGAAAAATACACATGTCGGTGGTTCCTCTTTCTGGAAAAGTGCATGAATTCATTTTTCGTGTAAATTCCAGTCGAGTGACAGTTAGTGTTAACATTAATTCAAGTGAGATGGGTTGACAAACAACAGTAGAGGAGCGAAATCTTGTTATTTTTCATTTTACCAGTGGTAGCAGTGGAAATTCACAGTCAGATTTGTGAAATGCTACCGACGATTCATGATTTCAGAGTTATCAATTGATTTTTCACATATGTCAAAGTCAGTTGTGTACACCGTCGTTTCAAATAAACTGAAGTATCGAAAGCTGTGTTGTCGTGGGTTCCAAGACTGATTTCTGACGATCATAAAACAAAAAGATTGAAACACGTTGATGTTTCAGACAGTGGCTTATCCAATTCTGAAATGTGTGGAAGCAATTAACAGGAGAGCGGATTTACATTTTTACCGATAGTCATGTAGCCCTATATATATATATAATGTTTGCGAATAAAATTACCGATAAAATTAATTATGTCTGAAAATATACGCGCGGATATATAAATGGTTAAAAAATACTTACATCAGAGGATCTATGCAATGTGCTGCTGTGAGCACAAATTCCTCACTTATAAGTGCACCGCTGCAAGTCCACTTTATATCATTTCCATTAAGAACACCCAAGAGACCCTGCAACATAATTTTTTAATTGGATCCTTACTGAAAAACTCGATATATGAAAATGAAATATTGCTAGTAATCGTTAAGACTTTGTAGAAATTACTGTCGGCTATAAAAGTATCGTATATCGGTTTAAGATCATTAGAAACCTTGAGGCGAGCACTAGATTCGTGGTAGAGGCTGTCAATATAGTGATAACAGTGATATCAAATAAGTGAGGTCGCGATTGAGAGAAAAGAAATTTTTTCGTCCTATTTACCAAACTTAAAACAGTTCACAAAATTTTTAAATAAAAAAGGAAACTCGTTAGGATCTTTCAACTCGAATACCACTATGTCTGTGACTAATGTCAAATTAAAACGTTATCTTACTCTACGAGGGTGGTCCCAGAAGTAGCAGACCCAACAAAGAAAACACAAAAACTTTGGAAAGAAATATATTTATTTTTCGGCATAATCTCCTTTCAGCTCTATACATTTTTCCAGCGATGTTCAATAAGTTCGATACCCTTTTTATAATAAGAACTGTCTTGCTCCTCAAAATAGCCATTAACTGCCGACATCACTTCTTCATCGTTGGAAAATCTTTGAGCACTGAGCCTTTTTTTCAAGTTTGGGAACAGAAAATAATCCGAGGGGGCTAAATCTGGCGAATAGGGTGCATGAGGTAGCAATTCGAACTTTAATTCATTAATTTTGGCCATTGCAATAACGGATTTGTGAGCTGGTGCATTGTCTTGATGAAACAACACCTTCTTCTTAGCCAAATGCGGCCGTTTTTGCTTGATTTCTTCGCTCAAACTTTGCAATAAGTTCGCATAAACTCGCCGTTGATAGTTTTTCCTTTTTCAAGATAGTCAATGAAAATTATTCCACGCGCATCCCAAAAAACTGATGCTATGACCTTGCCTGCAGATGAAACAGTCTTCGCCTTCTTTAGAGCCGGTTCTCCCTTTTGAGTCCATTGTTTTGATTGTTCTTTTGTCTCGGGTGTGAAGTGATGGACCCACGTTTCATCCATGGTTATGAAACGACGCAAAAATTCTGCTTTGTTGCAGTGAAATTTCGCTAAATACTCAATTGAAACATCTTCACGGCACTGTTTTTGCTCGAGTGTGAGCAAACGCGGCACCCGTCTTGCACGCAGCTTCCTCATGTCCAATTTTCAGATAATATGCGATGTACCGCACTTTTTGAAATGCTTACTGTATCTACTATGTCGACGATCATCCAGTATCACTTTGTGGATTTTCTTCAACATTCCTGGAGTCGTCACTTCATTTGGTCGATCACTGCGATGCTAGTCTTGGCAACTCGTACGGCCTCGTTTAAAATCTGCAGACTTACCCAGAGTAGAATCCAGTTCAGCTTTTTTATCGGTTGGGCTGAGGCCTTTCAAATAAAAGTAACGATGACCAATTTTCTCCATTTGTACAAATTAACTGAAAACGTTCACTATTGATGACTGCCAAACAAATACTAAACAACGTGGCGTCTTTAAACTTGGAATGTATGTTTTATAGATTGCGTACTTTCTAATACAGTGATATTTTGAAACAACTACCGCCATCTCTAGATCAGGCCGGGTAGTTATGGGACCACCCTCGTAGATTAAAATACAAAAAAATTCAGATTTTACCTGCGTTTGCGTTATATTCTACGTTATATAAGCATTTGCCATTCATTTCTAAAATTGCCTGTAGCTAAAGGATATCAAGAAATAAAAGTAATATTGACACTGAATGATAAAAGAGGACGGATTATGACTACGTGTTATTTACCATGTGTGCATTTTTTCTTGTAGTAGTAGTAGTGGTAGATTTGGAATTTAACAGATGATTAGTTTTGACCTTCGAATGGTAGTCTCTGCATTCTAAAATATTAAGATCAACAAAATAATTTTTTTAGGCGCTTATTTTCGAACGAAATGTTAACTTTTTAAACTTATATTTTGCTCATCGAACGGAAGGTAGTACGAGGAGTTATCGCCGAATTGATGTTCTATAGAATACGGCGAGTCATTCCTAGGACAGCACACTATCGGAAATATTCCAGCGAAGCTGCATATTTCCGGTCGACCGCGGTTTTTAACTTCTTCTATGGCTGACGGACATTTGCTGAAATGCGTACAAATTCCTTTCACACCTGTACGCTTCAGGCATTTAGCACCTTCTTCTGCAAAATAATGTTTATTAAATAAATTTCGCCCTAATGATTTTAAATAAAAACATGATATGGAATTAGAATTAAAAAGATGTCGAGTAGAAAATTAATTGGAACTGAGAGACCGCTGCAGATCGCCTCTATATTGAAGAGAACAGATTATGTATGTACGAGGGTTAATACCTTTGGTCCGCCCCGAACCCATTTATAAACAAAAACAATTATTTATCTTCAGGTCGTAATGTAACCCGCTATATATAGAGTAACGCTGCAAACTTACAAGTCTGAACCTGTTAAAGTGGGCCTACAGAAGACGTCCGATGTCGAGAATGTCACCTATCGGTATCAAAATGGATCGTGTCGAGTAACGGGCGGTGATTAAATACTTGCGTTTAAAAAAAGATGACTCCAACTCAAATTCATCAAGATTTGGCGGATACATTTGGGGAGTCTGCAGTATCATGTTACATAGTTAAAAGGTGGTGTCGTGAGTTTAAATGTAGTAAACTGTCGTGTGAAGACAAACATCAAGATGGAGCGCTCATAACCGTTACTACCCAAGAAAATGTTAAAAAGGTTTATGATCTCGTGTTGTAAGATCGACGTGAGATTATTAGACAGCTAGTTGATAATATTGGTCTCTCATATCATGTGGTATTAATATAATTACTGCCGAATTAAACATGAAGAAATTGTCTGCAAGAAGTGTATCACGAATATTAACAGATGCACTCCAGGAAACTCGAAAATACATTTGCAGTCATCCTTTAACGCACTATAGACACGACAAAGAAAATTTTCTTGCAAGATGGATGAGTTTTAGATTCATCATTATGATATAGAAACCAAATTGCAGAGTAAGGACTGGACACATCAAAGATCATTACCGTTGAGAAAATTCAAGATGCAACCTTCAGCTGGGAAGGTCATGCCATCCGTGTTTAGGAAATTTCCTGCAGAAAGGGGCTACAATTACAGGTGCTTATTATGACGACTTAAATTCCAAATTACGTAACGTGATAAAAGATAAACGCTGGGGGAAGTGGCGCATAGGTGTTCTCTTGCATCAGGATAACGCTCCCAGTTACAAGTCCTCAATTGCAACAGTTGCAATAGCTCAGGCAGGCTTCGAATTAATTGAACATCCGCCATATTCGGCAGATTTGACCCCCAGCGATTACCAACTGTTTCCAAAACTTAAAGAACACTTGCATGGTAAACGATTTCCATCAAATAATGATGTGATACGTGCGGTAAATCAACGATTTGCAGAGGTTGAACAATTTTTATTTCGAGAAGCATTAGAAATCCTAAAACATCGATGGGAAAAATATATTAACCTTAATGGAGACCATGTAGAAAAATAAAAGTAAAACACAAATTTTTTATCGTGAGTGGGTCGGAAGTGGAGCAAAGGGATCCACCCTCGTATATACGTAATTTAAAACAACAACCTTTAAATACTTAACGAAATTGTTCCATAAAGACAAAATTGAACCGTCAAAAGCAAATGAATAATTGCAATTGATAACCTCACGCACATTACAAAATTGCTTTTAACATGAACATAATTTCTACGAACAGAGATCGGCAATAGGTACTTCCATTTATTGCGAATTTATTCATTTAGTTTGAAAACGCTAAAAGAATCATTCAAATGTTAACAGTACTCTGTTTACTATGCGTTTCGAGGAATTCACTTCTCGTCAAGTAAACTCATGTTGTTAAAGAACGATTCTTTGAGAGCTTTATCATACCTTTACGAAAGACGGAGGTATTGTTTTTTCATCATTTAATTTGAAAGCGAATTTACTATTTCTGATAAGGACGACTTAAAGTCAGCCATACTTTGATTAGAAGCGTCTTAGTTTGCATGTTGCAATATGTTTTTACAATACATTTTTAGTGATCAATGAATTGGAAGGAAATGGTAACAATAGCTATTATACTCGTAGTAAAACCTCTTGATTCCATTTTATGGTGCTATTTGAAAAGTAAAATTTATGTAACTCAATCAAATTCTTTACAATTCCGGAATGTTTTCAAATCACCAAAAACTTGTTCGACTGATTATATTTTTGTGAATTGATATAAAATCTAGTCGAACTGTTTTCGATGCACCTTGTTAATCACGTATACCTACGCTCTAACGCCATTTTACAAGTCATTTATATGTTGACATATAAGTGGTTTCAATTTAAAATTTACATCAAGTTATCGACGTTAATATTTCTGATCTACCGTAAAAATAATTTGAGCGTGAATAATGTATAGAAGGATTTCATTTCTAGACTGCAGCATGTAATTGCTGTTTGGATGTTTTCTTTTTTTATAATGAACGAAGGTTACTGGCATAACTTTGTAGTGGAAAAACCAGAATGCTTCTAGTGAAATACTATCTTGTTTATACATTGGAAATTCCATATTATATACATTATTGACGTATACGGGTTGTCTAAATGATCTATTAATGTTATTTTTCTTATACCTGTATCATTAATAACACGATTTAATATATCTTTGTTTGTCTTTTATAAGACAACAAATACAATGCAATGTTACAAAGAAATAAATTTACATAAGACTTAAAAAAGTGTTAACGCGTATCCGTACACATACACTACCGTCCATTTTAATTCGGACAGCTACTGAAATTTGGTAAACTCATCTAAAAAATAATATAATTCCGTTTAAATATAAATAATATATTTACAATGGGTCCTTTACGAGACTTATAACCAATTGCAGGCAAATATATCTAATAAAGCACCTACAAATAACTATTATACAGGGTGGGGCAGAATAACGAGCGATTTTAAAAAGCCCGCGATTCGCGCCGTGTCATTCGGAGGTTGTAGGGACGCTATCGGCCATGTTTCCTTGATATTAGCATTTAGTAACAATGGAGCGTTGGACCCCTCAACAGCGTGCGTACGCTGTTAAGGCGTTTTATGAAAATGATAATTCTTACATACGCGCGCGTCGTGCCTTTCGAAATCATTTTAACATTCATCGCAATCAACCAGTGCCGTCTGCCTGCGCCATTAAAAAATGGGTTAGGAACTTTGAGGAAACTTCGTCAACGACAAAAAAGAAACCTGATCGACCAAAATCGGCGCGTACGCCCGAGAATATAGACCGTGTAAGAACTGCTATTGAGCGAAGCCCGCGTCGTTCAGCTCGCCGGCATAGCACTGCACTTGGGATTTCAAACCGAACTGTCAGACGAATATTACACAAGGATCTCCACCTTCATCCATACAAAATCCAAATCGTACAGGCTCTTAAAGGCACGGATTATGTGAGTCGACAACGATTCTGTGAAGAGTTTTCAGATTTAATTAATCAACATGAGGATATTGTAAACAACTTATGGATGAGTGACGAAGCCCATTTCTATTTGTCCGGTTACGTCAATAAGCAGAACTGTAGATACTGGAGTGACGTAAATCCTAGACAAATTCATCAAGAACCCCTTCACTCCACAAAAGTTATTGTGTGGTACGCTATGTCTTCATCGGGGATCATAGTGGCAATGCTGTGACAGTAACCTCACAAAGATACGCCGACATGTTGGAAAACTTTTTTGAACCACAGCTTGCACGCTACGAAGTTAACGAGGAAACATTTTTTCAACAAGACGGAGCAACCTCCCATACAGCCAGAGTATGCATGAATATTGTTAATAGATTATTTCCAAATCATGTGATTTCTCGAAATGGGGACATCACCTGGCCTTCCCGTTCACCGGACCTCACACCGTGCGACTTTTTCTTGTAGGGGTACTTAAAAAGTAAAGTGTTTCAAGATAACCCACCACAAACAATTCAAGCCCTGAAAGAACGGATCCGACAGGAAGTGGAAAATATTCCCCTAGCAATGCCGCAAAATGTAATGAATAGTTTCAAAACACGATTGGAAGAATGTGTACGCCTGAACGGATGTCATCTTTCCGGAGTTATTTTTAAAAAATAAAATAATTAATGCTTTTTTATGTTCTTTGAGAAAATAATGAATTTATTCCTAAATATTGTTTTTCTTGTTTTTTACAGGCTTTTTAAAATCGCTCGTTATTCTACCTCACCCGTTATATTATGACTCACTGTAGTAATTCTCGGAATAATCCGTACCGCCATAAATACGATTATTTTTCAGATAATATTGCAAGAAAAAAATTTGTAAAACTTGTTTGCCCACACCCCAAAGAATTTTGTGTACCGAAATATGCATTAGTTTTCAAATAAACTTAAAGATCGTATATTTTATGTGAACTTCTTAAAATGCCGAGAGGAAAACAAACAAGTTTAGAAAACCGTTCTGTAATTATTGCTTTTCATCAAGAAGATTATTCAGTGCGTCAAATTTCCGAAAAGACACGTGTTAATAAATCGACTGTTAGTGATATCATTTGATGTCATTCGACGTCAACGCACGGGCAGTTTAAGAGATCCCGCACGTTCAGATCGTAAGGGAATAATATCTTACGCCGACGATGAGCGTATAAAATTGCTGAGTAAACGGAATAGGAGACTGACAGCACCCGAAATCGTCGCAGAAATGAATCGCGACCGTGCAGGAAAAATTTCAGTTACTACGGTGAAAAGAAGATTAAAAACTGCAAATCTTCACGGCCGCACTGCGATAAGAAAACCCTTACGTCGACGGGGAACATGCAAAAACGACAACAATGGCCAGAAACACACAGAGATTGGACACTGGATGACTGGAAAAGGGTCTTATGGACTGATGAATCAAAATTTGAATTGTTTGGACAATCAAGGCGTGTTTTTGTAAGAAGAGCGAGTGCCAAACAAGGAAGAAGTTCTGTTCTTGTTTGGGGTTGTTTTTGCTACGCTGATGATCGTCTTTTCGTCGGAAAGCTTTGTCTTCCATGGATACCACACAATTTAATGGACTTTCAAAGAAAACGTGTATGGATTGGTACTAAAAATATGCTTAAAAAATTCAACCGAGGTCGAACAAAATCACTGTACGACACCGTTACAAGTGACGAAAGTTGGATTTATTGTTACGAACCAGACAGCAAGCGACAATCGGCTCAATGTGTCTTCAAAGACGTGGAGAAACTCACGAAAGTGAGACGCGGACGAATCTCTGGCAAGAAAATTGTGGCTTCTTTTTTCAGACGCACCGGTCATCTTGCTACTATTCCGCTAGAGGATCATCGCACATTCAGTGCTAAATGGCATACAACCATTTGTTTGCCAACTGTGTTCCAAAAAGTGCGCGAGAATCGACCAAGAGGACAATTGATTCTGCATCAAGGCAATGTACCATCACACAACGCATCTCAAACATCAGGGTTTTTGACCGCTTCGCGGAATTGATGACTCATCCACCTTTTAGCCCCGACTTGGCACCTTGTGACTTCTTTTCATTCCCATACATGAAATACCAAATGTGCAGATTGAAATTTAATATCTCGGAAGCGACTGAGGAAGCCTACGAAAACTTCGTACCTGCGTGGCTGAAGAAGAATGCGACCAATGTTTTGAGAACTGCTTCCACCGAATGCAGCAGTGTATAGATCATAAAGGCGAATATTTTGAAAAACAATACAAAAAAATTGGTTAAAATAATTGATTTTTTTCTGTATCATCCGCAAAATTTTTAAAACTATACCTACGTATACGTTCTTTATCTTATTCCCGCATAGACCTTAACCGCTTGGATTTATCTAAGGAACAAACTACTTGTTCGGTCAGAACTTTGAAATAATTCGCTTTAATTCTCATGTTCTTAATTATTGCATTGTCGAAGCAAGTAAAGTATTTTTAAATTGTGGTTTTACACAAGGGAATGCAAATATCGAACAGAGAGTAGAGTCCTTAACAAAAGCGATTACACCCACCATCAATACTTCGGCGCGAATTCAGAAATGGCCGGTTGAACACTAATAGCATCAGTTCAATAAAATTGACTTTATTTAAATCGTATTTTTTTCGTTGAGAATTGGTAGGGAAGCTAAAAATAAATATTGTATTAAAACAGGATGAGGAGCAACATTTTTTACCGAAAGTTCGTCGTATCTTTAGACATTTCAAGGTCAGACACTGACAAATCGAGTAAATGAGCCAATTGAGAACATTATTGAATTGTTTCATGACACAAAATTAATATAGTTCACCTATAAGTCTCTGTAACTTATTCATTATTAAATTGCCCAATATTAAAATCACATATGAGAATGATACTGTGAGATATATTAAATTGTTCAAAAATATCTAAGAAACTTTCAATATCTTGTCGAGTATAAACACAGTACACGTATATAATTTGGTATCCATCATTTATTGAAAATATTTTTCGTTTTATGTCGTTATTATGTTGACTAAATGTATTCAAAAGAAATTTATTTTCCATTTATATGTTTTCAACAATTGAGCACGTATGAACGTGTTTGAAATAAATGATTTAAAGCGCGCCGAAGCAATAAAATTTAAGGTGTACGATAATATGGTCGAATATTCAACGGAAAATAAAAGCTTATTAAATGAGTTAAACGAAATGCTACATTCGATAACTTAAATTCAAAAATAAGTTCGAATTCTTCATTTAACACAATGTGACAGAAATTGGAGACATTATTCGTTACTTGAGATCACTTTAACACGCATTCAAATGTATATGCAACGTACTAAATTGTAAAAATATTGATTAAATCTATGTTAGCTGAAAGAAATTTTCGATATTAACTTGTCATAAAGAATAAAGGAAATGTATTGCTACTGACGTATTTAAGATATCACAGCGTAAGACCGGATTATTTAAAATAATTTGAAAATTTGTCGGAATGTTTTTGTAATAAAATGTAGTGTGACTTAAAAATAATGCGTGGGAGCTACTCCTTGAGGTAAAAAATATATCGCAATACCTTTCAAAACGTATGAGAAAGAAACAAGGAATCGCTCACCTGTGTATGTCCAATGTTTATTTACTTATAGTAACAAATTATTAACACTTACCTACGTAATATCCATATTCATAGGCACTCACGTATGTCAATAACAAAAGATAAAACGTGCGCATGTTTCATTAAGTTGTACAACGGGTAAACAGATTGAATAGACTGAATGAAGACTTTTATACACACAAATTAGTAAGCGACTAGTTCAACTTTTCCCATCTCCTTCTCAGAATTAGTCGAGATTAAAGAAAGACTCGTGCGGATTTTTTCTTTTAAGTTAAATCAATTAGACAAAAAGTGGTTACAACATGACTAGATTTCTGGTAATACGATAGCTTATTTATATGTTTTTTTTTATTCTCTATTAAGTGTAATATTATCCATGCGCGTTTAGCATAATTTATTTGCATATTTATTATTGTTTATAAATTTTAGTATTGTACTTAAATTAACAGCAAAAGAAAAAATATTAAGACAAGTAAAAGAAGCTAAAATATATTGTGAACAAAAATATAAGAACCAAATACGATTAGTTTAATCACTAAGGTTGATATGTAACCCCTTTCCACATTAACTTTCGTAATACTGTATACGCATTTCAACAACTAAGTTGTCATCATCAGCAGATAATTGCAAAGTGTCGCTCCTGGTAAACCACGGCGAAAAATACCTGTACGAAAGCAAACTCCGCAGTGTACACAAAATGTACACAGTGTACATTTTGGTTCTCAACGGTACAGATCGCGTACTGAGTTTGTTTTCGTACAGGTATTTTTCGCCGTGGTTTACCAGGTGCGACACTTTGCAATTATCTGCTGGTGATGATAACTTAGTTGTCGAAATGTGTATACAGAATTACAAAAGTTAATGTGTAAAGGGGTTATATGTGAACCTTCAGTGATTAAGTTAATCAACCACAGGCTCCATCAAATTCAACTTCTAAAATACAATTAGGCCTACATTCCTAATCGTATTTGTTTTTAATGGTGACTGCGGTTGATTAAATTAACCAATTAAGGTTAATATAATTCCTTTTCGCAATAATTTTCGTATTTTGTTCACGTATTTTTGACTAAGTTGTCATCATCAGCAGATAATCGCAGTACCGCACCTAGAACCACAGCAAAATCCACACGAAGATAAAGTAAATTCGTTTCACATAATTTAAATTATATTCTAAGTCTTAAAAACTTCGCGTAAAATGCACCCCTTGCTTGCATATGCGAACCTTTTCGGCGGTCATATATTATTGTTCTATGAACTGAACATGAGTAAGGGATCAGACCTAGGCATTTAACACATGGTTTTTGTTTTTTGATTTTAGATTTTTGAATTTGATGCGCGTCATATGTTCTTTATACCGGGTCTTTATTGATCGTTTAGTCTGGTCTATGTATTGTTTATTGCAGTCTAAACATATACATTCGTAAATCCCCGATTTCTTATAGGCCTCAACTTTACCTTTCGCATTTCCCAAGAGAGATTTAATAGTTAGTGGAGCGAAATATAACTTGAGAACTGCGCTCTTTAAAAACACAAAGTTGCTTTGCTTTGAGGTGACAGACATGTGGTATCCTGGGTTGTCTTTTTTATGTTAGCCTTCCTAATTAATCCATTGATTGTTTACGAATCAAAACCATTGCATCTCGTTATGTTCTTAATAAAATTCAACTCTTTTTCATATCTCACTTTTGTTAGTGGGAATCTAAATAAAAGATTGATAAGAAAATTGAAAGGAACCATCTTTTGTTGTTCATAGAACTTACGTTCGTGTTGAAAACAATGTTGGGACGTACACATGGTTGTCAATCGCACTTATTCATACTTTTTCCGGTTACGTCTTATTTTTATAAAGAAATTCTTCTAAATATTTTAAAGTTTCTGGAATCGTTATCGAAGAAAACAATGACGTTAGGACTAATGACACTAAAAGTTCCCCGTCTTCTAACTTACAATCATTAATTCTTTGAATGAATTCTATCGAATTAGTAACCGATACGCTTTCAAGTTTTTCGGACTTTTTTTTTGTATATATACGGATATGTAAATTAACAATCATTTCAACAAATTGTGTGTTACTTACAGTTTAAAGTGGGTGCTCTTTTGTCAATATATCAGGTTGTTACATATGAAATGTTCCTTACAAAAGTAAGGAATAAAAAAAAGTCTAAATTTAAAAAAGTATAAACATTTATTCTGCAAAATAATCTCCATTTACATCAATAGTTTGTTGCCAACGGCCTGGAAGCTGAAAAATTACCTTTGGAAAGAAATCTAGGTTTCGACGGCTCACATATTGCTCAAACACTGCTATTACAAACTCCCGGTCAGGGAAGTCCCTATTTTTTAAGTGATTGTCTAAACTTCGGAAAAAATGAAAATCTGTTGGCTAAAGGTCAGGTGAATAAGGTGGGTGAGGAAGAATTTCGTAACCAAATTCCGAAAGTTTTTGGATTGTCTGTCGTGCAACATGAGGTCTTGCATTATCATGAAGAAGTATGGATCCATGTCTATTGATTAGTGAGGGCTGCAAGCGGCTCAATTTTCCATGCATAGCAGAAGGGTTTTTTCACTGCGACAGACTGCGTATACATATGATACTGTTAAAGAGATTTAAAGCGATTATTCTAACTATTTACTGAGAATAATACCATAAATGTTCTTATACTCCGGTAGGCATCCAACTGTGGGACGCCATATGTCGACCATATGACAAATAGAATAAATATGTTCTATGAAGAAAATATAATAAACTTAAATATTAATATCGTCAGCATGATTTGTTTTAAATTGTTTATTTGCTGCGTTGAATACAACTGCATTACTGAACAGGTTTTGGTCAAATTAAAACAAATTTAGATCTGCATGAGTTTATTATTAATAATAAAGTAAACAACAAGAATATTTAAAACAATATACGACAATGTATAACAATAACAGAATCTTATTATGGCATGATATTCATATTTTGAAAATGCGTAATTTTATTTTTTTACTGCATGCTAGTAGCCATTAGATAAGTTCAGAACTTAACAATAAATTTTCAGGACATGATATAGTAACAGGACTTCGCTCGTACGTCATAGATTTTGGAGTCTTCTCATTCGGAAATATTCTGAATTTTTTTAATATCAAAGACAATCCGATTTTGATTTGTAACATGGCAAAGCGCTTACCTAAAACACAAAAATTATATAAAATGATGTGACGTACCATATTAGGTATGTTTAAGGTTTTATGGCAAGACAAAAGTGATTTCGATTTATCCAATGAATTAGTTTCGTAATTATTCTTTTTTCCTTTTCTCGTTCCTCTTTTTTTTCAAATATGTTTTATACGTAAATACACACGTCAATAATACAAATATGGATATATACGAAGTACAAAATCAAAAGAGATTAAAAATCGCAGTCGTATATTGTAAAATTTGAATATTTATCGTAATGGTAAAAAGCTGGCGCAATCAGGAACCTTTTTTTTTCCTTAAATTCTTGAAATGAATTTGACTTTTTGTTAGTTGACAATAATTGGATACCAACTGCGATCTCTTTCTGGCTCTGCAGTCATGGTGTTCTCCATGTGTAGGAAATTCAGCACTGTTTTTTTTTTTTACTTATAAACAGCATTTAAATATAAATAGGCAAGGAAAAGTTGTTTCCAGCTAAAACCGTCAATAATTCTTATCACCCTACACTGCAACCGAAAGATGAATCATTCCATGATGTTTTATTGCCTCACATCAGTAAGTCGTACGTCTTACTCAACTTCATCGAAACCATACTAATATGGGCTTTCCATCTTAGCATGGAGCCTAAGTGCATACCCAAGTTTTAACTGAATTTTCATTCTGCTGATTTACGAACTGCCTCACAGAGAAGATCATTTTTACCTAGCAAGACGGTAAAGATGATCTTCTTTTTGAGGCAGGTTGTAAATCAGCAGAAAATGTAAATTCAGTTAAACCATTCAAGTAGAGACCATTCACACCAACCCATCGCACGCTCTTCTCCAAAATCGCCCCACTGTTCAACAGTATAGTGTTTATTAAATTAATTAAAGGATCATTTAACCTCCGTAACATACTTCATATCGAGATAATACCGTTTTTTAAAGACTGTAATATAGGTATCGCTGCATAAATTGCATACTTATTAGTCATTTTGTCTTGTTAAAATTACTTTCATTAAAATTTCTTTCTTACCAATGCAAATTCTAGGTCCATCTCCGAACGGTATATGTGCGAACTGATGCCTTTTCGATCTGTTCTCTTTCGTGAACCTATCTGGGTCGAATTTTTCTGGATTCGGATAATACTCTTCATCCATGTGAAGACCTATGACACTAACTATCACCGATGATCCCTTTTCTATTTTGTCATTTGTTCCCGGTATGATATAGTCTTTAGTGCATTTACGAGCTAGGAACGGCAGTGGTGGGTAAATCCTTAATGTTTCTGAAAACAGATTGCGATTATATACAACCATATAACGTAAGTGGTTAGTTCATAAATGTACGTTTATAATTATACGCTATAATTTAAAAAATTAAAACAGTGTTTGAAATTAATGCAACTACAAGACGATATAAAAACATTCTCGATCTTTTACTAAATCTTCAGCTTTAATAAGAAAAAATCTAACGAATTATAAAAATGAATAATATCATTGCCTCTCTCTTTCGGCCAATACAAAAATGTATTGACCGACAAAGCTGTATCGAAATGACATGATAAACGCTATGAAGGAATCGTTTATTAATAACACAAGTCTGCCTGATGATCGGTTAATCCGTGAAACATATGTAGTAGGGTGTTATTAATAATAGAATGATTCCTTTTAACAAATTATAAAAAGTTTTATTTTAAGTCAGAAACAGAACCTTCACTGGCAACTTATCCCTTACAATTCGAAAATTAACTTTCGTAACAATTAAAAAGTTGTTCAGGGAAATAATAGCAATTAAGACGAGACAGAAAAGATTTGAAAATACTGCTGAAACAGATTACAAACAAATTTACGACAATTATAAAGGTTTATTTGACTCAATAGAAAAGTTTCAAGACATTGGGTTGTCGTTAGTGTATTCAATGCAAATTATGAACCATATATAATCATCGCTAGATGGTACAACTGTCTTTTCGACAACGCACATATTTTTTATAGTGCTGTAAACGAAGATTTCGATTTTATCAAATCAAGACAAATTTGCGATGGTGCGTGTATGGTATAGATCGGTTATCTGTTTCTAAAAATTACGTTAATTATGCGTGTGTTACATCCGTAGATGTCGAAAGATTATTTCGTAAATATAAGAATATCTTTTCGCCAGGTGTACGTTGTTCTCCGTGACAAATGTTGGAACCTGCGTCGTGCTACAGAGATTTTGTCAGCCCTATGCATTTCGCCCTACGCAACAGCAGCTGTGAATAATGTGTGTTACTTATAAAACGAAACGCAAGTAATATAAATAACGCATGCATCGCAAGGTCTCCCGTTTGCTCGTACACTCGCTTTGTTACGATCCCGGCTCGTGGGGAAAATATTACGACTGTAATCATAAAACATTTAAACGTTTATAATTGAGATTGGAAGTTGATGCAATTAATAACAATAATAGATATTTATTCGGCGAGGAAAAATTAGATGGATTACATTTACAAAAATACATAGCAAAAAGAAGGAGAAAAACCATGATTTCAATTTGATTGACTTTAGGAAAATTCTAAAGACGTCACCATAAATTGTGTTTGCGTTACATTTGTATAATACTTTGTTCTTCTCGTAATTCTTTGAAGAAAAATCACTATGTAAGATCTTTAGTCCTATAAGATGAATCTCCAAAAGTAACATTATCTCTAACATTCTTGGTACATACATATTTCAGTTCGTCAGCAAATGAGGTAAAACTCAGTCTACCACTTACCGAACTATGGTAGAAATGTACTTCTAGGCATTTTTAGAAACTCGATCGTATACTGTTAGACCAAAAGATCATAATCGTTACCGTGTGCTCTATAAACACCATCCATTTTATACAAATTTTCATTGAACTTTCTCAATTATATATCTACGCACTTCATAACGTGAAAATGAAAATACCGTGATATTTCATTATGCTCATTTGGGGTGCATTAAGAAGAAAATGTCTGTACAATGATAATACCGTACGCCAATGGCTTGTTAGAAAAAGTCAGATCTATAAGATTAGAACAGTTATAAAAACTATGAACACAAAGAGTTTTGTAACGAAAATAAAGCGTGACAACAAGAACCAAAGAACGAAAAATTTGGTCTATGGAATATCATGTGGATGTAGACGATTGTATATAGGAGAGACGAGCAGACCCACTCAAGGCTAGAATCAATGAATACCAAAAAAATGATTGGACAAGGAGAAACAAATAAATTGTTCTGGCTCGACATGCTTAGGAAGGATACAGGGCTGCATGGAACGAAGCTACAATCCTGCCAAGAGAAGAACGTGGCATTAAACGATAGCTACTATTGTAAAAACAGTATAGACAGCCACAAAAACTTGAGCCAAATTTTAATATCCATCATTGTATTCAATTCTGCGAAATTTCATTAATAAATTTTGGTTAAGGAAGAATGAATAAAGATCCCAACACTCTATTAATAAAGTTAACACTATCGTAAATTAATAGTTGCTTCTTTAAGTTCATGTTCTAATTTTTTTGACCGCACCAACCACAAAAATATTAAATAATATTAACTCATTTTCTTTCTTTTGTCAGAAACCTTATATGCAAAGGAATAAAATGTAGTAATTACCATCAATAACTTGATCCATATATTTCATTTCGATCAGTCCTTCATAAGTGAGCTCTCCGCCGTAACGATTTAATACACCTTGGATTTCTTCCCGAACCCTGTCTTGAATATCTTGATGGAAAGCTAATTTGTATAAACAAAATCCTAAATTATTTGAGGAAGTCCCAGAACCTGCAGCAAAGAAAACAAATGCTTGAGCTACCATTTCCTCCATGGACAATGATTTAGAAGATCTTCCGTGGCCTTGGCTCATCTCTAACAGCAATTGAATGAAATCGTTGCGTCTGGAATTGGTTGCAAGTCTATTTTCAAAGACGTCTTTAAAAGCATTTGTAAAAAATTCTGTAGATTCTTTATCAACAATTCTAAGCTTCAGTATTCTCTGTAATTCAGGCATTATGAAAAGCATAAAGCCTCTAATAGATGTCAGTATTGTAGTTTGACTAATTTTTCTGCCGTATTTTCGGAACTCGGCATTGGGAGTTTTAAAACTACTGCAGTCCACGCCGAAAACGCAAGACCCTATGACATCAGTTGCGTAGCAGCTTACAACTTCTTTTATATACAGTGGTTTTCGTTCTCTACACAGGTCTTCCATTTGCCCTATCATCTGCTCGCAGCAGCTCAAAATTGTGTTAAACATCATCTTCATTTTTCCTGAAGTAAACGTTGGTGTCAAATGTACTCTCATGTTTCTCCATTCGTCACTTTCCAAATTAAATAAGTTTCCGGTTAAGGGTTCTGATTCCACATCGTTGAAGCTCCCATGGTTCATAAAATATGGAAAATCTTTGGACAGAATGGATTTAACTAACTCAATATCTGACGGCACTAAAACCGGTTTATTGAATAGGTAAATGCCACCATATCGTTTTCCTTTCGACTTGAATGTAAAATACGCGTCCCTCAACACACCTATGAAGCCTTTTTCGGTAAATAAAGGATTTTCTAAATTTCCGAAAGGTATTTTAGGTTCTAAATACTCTATGTTTCTCCTTCTCCAATGGCCGTATATACGTTTAAAATAAACCACAACACTTGTTATCACAATAGCTGTTACCGCAAGAACTATTTGAATTGTATACATCTTGAGTTGTGTTTCTGAACTTGTCGACGAACAAATTTTGTTCGATTTATATATCACCTAAATTTACTGTCAACTAAACTTCTACATATGTAAATACATACAGATATACAAATGTATCTCTTAAATTTGATAGTCATGATGACTTTAAAAGCTTTTTGTTTTGAACAAGTAATGTATTTATCGTTATCATTTGTTTCAGTCAATTTAAGAGATATTTAAATGTAATAATCATATTCAGAATTGGGATGTTTTCTCGTGAGCCAGGTTCGTACTGAGTACGCAGCGCCCGTGCCAGTGTAATATAGTAGAACAGATAAAATGTAGAATTATATATTATATTGCTGCAGACGTTTTGTCCGTCTGTGAATAATACAACCATGCTCAGATGTATTAGACACCCCAGGTAAAAACCCTTATTCTCGGTATTATCCAAGTCTGACGGAAATTAACCGTAAAAATAGTTAATGGTATTTACAGAAATGCGTTTCTGAATACCCTAGTTAATCCCCTATTGAAAAGAATAGGTGGAAAGGCGAAATTGTGGATTTTAGAAATTTAGTGTCATTCTAGCAGTGTGTGAGCAACGTGCGTTTGTGAGTTTGTGGTAGAGATCAATTAGATTATCCTATTTTTTCACGTTGTGTCAGTTATTTGTTGAAGAAAAATGCCTAAACCAGGCGAGTTGTCGGTAGGGGAACGCGCCCAAATAGTGCTACTGCATTCCCAGAAGTTATCAATAGCTGCGATTGCAAAAAAAAATGTTCGCGATGTGCAGTCCGTACAACCATTAGTCGCTATCAGGAGAGTGGGTCGTTTGTTAACAGACCAAAAAGTGGCAGAAAACCCTGTACTTCGATTAGAGAAGACAGAATTTTACAAAGATTGGCTCTCAGTGATAGGAAAAAATCATCGAAACAGCTCCCCAGTGAGCTGAAACAGCGTTATCGCGTAACAGTTTCTGCGCAAACAGTGAGAAGGCGTCTCCAGCGTGCTGGTTTACGAGGGTTTAAAGCGCGACGTAAACCGCTTTTAACTGACGCTCATAAAAAGAAGCGGTATTTATAGGCCAAACAACATGAAAATTGGACAATCGAGAAATGGTCGAAGATTCTTTGGTCTGATGAATCGAATATCGAGGTATCTAAGTACATCTTCATGACTAATATTCTTATCGTTGTATGCAATTCAGTCTACATGTAACATTAAACAAAATTAATCCTGTCTAAGTGCTAACTTTCTTCTTTTGCCTGGTAGCTTTGGGGACTACCTGGGACGCTATATGTTCGGCGTAGGCAAGGGGAAGCTTATGAACCACAATGTATCATTCCCACAGTAAAATTTATAGGTGGTAGTATCATGGTTTGGGGTTGTATGTCTGCATACGGTGTTGGAGAAGTGTACCTGTGCGATGGACGGATGAATAGCCAACGCTATTTAGCCATGTTGGAGGAAGTATTAGAACCGTCTGTGCTAAAACTATTCGACCAGGATATTCCACAATATATTTTTCAGCAAGATAATGCGCCCTGCCACAAATCGGGAGCTGTAATGCGTTGGTTCGAGGAAAACACAAAGTCCCGATTTGTCGCCCATTGAAAATTTGTGGCGTATCTTAAAAGCTAAGATCACGGAACATAAATGCCTGTCAAAAGCAGAATTATCAACAAAAGTTCGCGAAATATGAGCTGCAATACCACCGGCAGAGTGTTACAATTTAGTGGCAAGTATGCCTCGATGACTGCGAGTTGTCATTAAGGCCAAGGGCGGAGCGACAAAATATTAATAAATTGTACTATATTACTAAATAACACTTTGTACATAATTTTCACAACAGTTTTATTTTCCTCACCTCTCTTTTGACTAAACTATATAAACTATATATGTATGCATGTACATAAATTCGTAAGGTGTCTAATACATTTGAGCATGGTTGTATGTGTTATTTATAAAAGAAAACATAATTGATATAAATAACGCATGCATCGCAAGGTCACTCGTTTCTTCGCACATTCGGCTTGTTACGATCCTGACCCGCGGAAATAATATTTCAACTCTAGTCATAATGACTCTGTTTGTTTTGAACAAGTTGCATATTTTTCGCTATCATTTGTTTTAGTTCACTATCTCTTAAATGTTATTTTTTTAGCATGATTACAAAAATATATAGTACATTGTTTACAATCACGATGTTTTTTTTTATTTTACTCGACATATTGATAATAAATTTAAATGTCCGTTTAGATAATTTTCTTGGAATATCCACTCTGTTGACACTGTTACATATCCAAATTAAATATACAGAGAATATTTTTATTCTTATTCTAATAAATAATACGTTGATTTTAATATTACTTCATTAGTCTTAAGGAGTTTACCATTATACCTTGCATACTTTGTTAATTAACCTGCCTAAGTGGAAATACCATCACTTTTCTAATTTATGTAACTGTTATTTATGGGTAATCAACATTTTTCCGTGTTTCAATTTCAGTGTCATTTCTGTATATATATATTAGTGTTTAGTATACGCTTGTCTTTCTGAAGTACAAAAAGTGCATTCGGCGATTTTTACAATGAGTGAAATTATTCAACAAAGAAGCTCCATTAAATTTTGTGTACGGAATCAAATTTCTGGTGCCGAAACGTTCAGAATGTTGCAAAAGGCCTTCGGTGATAATTGTTTGTCGCGAGCAAGTGTTTTTGATTGGTACAAATTATTCAAAGAGGGTCGAGAACGCGTTGATGACGAACCACGTCCAGGATGGCCATCAACATCAACCGATGATCAACACGTCAATAGAATCAAGGAATTGGTGCTTGAGAATCGACAATTAACAGTCAGAGACCTTACTGGCATCGTTGGAATATCGGAAGGATCAGTGAAAACCATTTTGAAAGATCATTTGGGCCTAAGAAAAGTGAAAGCACGATTCGTTCCAAAATCACTCAATTTTTTCGAAAAACAGCGTCGCGTTGACGTCTGTGAAACAATGCTTTCCGACTATCAAAGGAATGAAAGACATCATAACTGGAGATGAGACTTGAATCTACGCTTATGACCCGGAAACAGATGATCAATCGACCGAATATCTTATCAAAGGTGAGCCGAAGCCCAAAAAGCCACGTCAAAGCAAGTTAAAGATCAAGGTTATGTTGACAGTTTTCTTCGATTATCAAGTTGTGGTGCACTCCGAATTCCTTCCGACCGGCCAAACTGTCAACAAAGAATACTATTTGAGTATTGTGCGTCGTTTGCGCAATGCTGCTCGTAAAAAGAGGCCAGAATTATGGGCCGACAACTCTTGGTTTCTGCACCACGATAATGCACCGTCGCGTACTGCATTAATTCTTCGTGAGTTTTTCGCCAACTTTTCAACCAATATCGTGCTGCAGCCACCGTATTCGCCTGATTTAGCTCCGTGTGACTTCTGGCTATTCATCAAACTCAAACGACCGCTCCGGGGAAACCGTTTTGAGTCAATTGAAGACATTAAACGTGAATCGCTACGCGCATTGAAGGCTATTCCTGAAATTGACTTTAACAACTGTTTCGAGAATTGGAAGAAACGTTGGCACAAGTGTATTGGGGCCTGAAGGGATTACTTTGAGGAGGGCGAAATAGATTTGG
Organism: Dermolepida albohirtum; assembly: GCA_031893035.1. Taxonomy (NCBI): domain Eukaryota; kingdom Metazoa; phylum Arthropoda; class Insecta; order Coleoptera; family Scarabaeidae; genus Dermolepida; species Dermolepida albohirtum. The sequence goes on along the minus strand of JAVIWB010002872.1, from coordinate 11,579 downwards.
AAGAGTAAATTAAGAATTTAATAATTATGAACAGTCTTACTATTTTTTGCCCACAGTAGTACATATTCATTTAACTTATTTCAGCTCTATGAAAATTAAAATTTTGATATCTAAGTAGAGCTTGATTAATGACAATTAACACGTCATTATTTTCTAAAACATAATTTATTCTCAAATAGGATATATTTTTATTATATATACCTAGTCCTGCCATAAATACCGATATAAAGGTTTTTAAGTACAAAAAGAAAACTGCAAGTTGGATTTAAATTATTTTTTGATAGTTTATTTTGGCAATAGTAAGCTACAAAATACAATGCAAATTACTCGAAATGGCCGCCATTTGCCTTAATACAACGCCGAAGTCTGCAGGGCCACTCATCAATCGCTGTACGGACGATATCCATGGGAAAATTGTCGACTGCTTCTGTTAACGCTTGCTTCAATGATTCCAGGTTGCGATGGGGTCTTCTACAGACCATGTCCTCTAATATTGACCACAGTTTGTGGTCGAGCGGATTTAGGTCTGGGCTTGTTGATGGCCAATAGTCAGTACTAATAAACTCAGGTACATGATTTTCAAGCCATTGCTGAATTGTTTTGGCCTTGTGAGCGGGCGCATAGTCTTGTTGTAATATCCATGGTTGGTTTTGGAACATGGTGTAATTCAGGGGCTCCACTACATTGCTTAAAATGTCTCGTTGATAGTTTTTGGCCGCTGTTTCAACAACGGCCAAAAACTATCTCTCAAAATATCTATCTTTTCAAAATATTCTCCCTGAAAATCAATGCACTTTTGCATTCGTTTAAACCAATCCGAAAAGCATTGCTGCCGCTGTGAAGGCGATATCTACAAAATATGAGTTTTGAATGCCTCAACTGCTTCTTTCGGCGTAGAAAACCGTTGACCACAAAGCTTTTTTCGTCACTTGTGGGAACAAAAAGAAATCACAGGGTGCTAGATCAGGGCTGTATGGCGGATAGCTCATCAATTCAATGTTTTGCCCGGTCAAATATTCAATTGTTCGAACAGAGCTATGAGAGTTCGCATTGTCATGGTGGAGAATGATCTGTCGTTTTCGGTTTGTTTTCCTTATTTCGTCAAAAATTTTGACAAATAAATAGTTGTGTACCATTCGGAATTGACCGTTCTACAACTCTCTAAAGGCAGGGTTGCAGCGTGATCGGTTTTTTCGAAAAAACAGATGAACATTTATTTTGTTGCTTCGACCTCATACGTATAGATCAAAGATTCATCACCTGTGACGATTTCATTAATGTTCCTTAAAGCACCGCAATTGTATTTTGTGCATTTCTTGGCACAAATCGACGCGAGTCCTTTTTTGAGCGGTCGTCAAATTATGTGGTACCCAACGTGTACATAGTTTCTTAACAGCTAAATGTTCATGCAGCATCTTATGCACGCCGGTGTTACTAATACCTAGAGATGCCTCGATCTCACGGTATATCACATGATGGTCTTGCATTGTCAATTCAGACACTGCATTAATGTTTTCCGACACAACAACATTTGTGGGATGACCTTCACGAAATTCATCGTCCAAAGGACACCGTCCAAGTTTGAATTCACTCTACCAACGATATACTGTAGTTTTCGATGGTGCTTCATCACCAAATAAAGAATTCAGCTCGTCAACGCATTCTTGTTGAGATAATCCACGCCGAAAGTTATGAAAAATAATTGCACGAAAATGTTCGCGAATTAATTTCATTTTTTCGCTGACATAAAATTTTCAAGTTACTGTCAACAATAGAAATAGCGATCGAACAATAAAACTGTCAAGGTAAATATATTGTCAAAAATGACAAACTTCACGATGCAATCATCAGATCGGACGCAACGCTGACAGCTGTTGCCAGTTCCCGAAATATAAACGGCTACCCTTGTATGATATTTAAATTCTCTTTTGATATCTTAATTAGATTATCTGGATTGTCATAATAATAAACATCAAAGAAATTCAACGTATTGTATTAGGGTATACATAAAATTTAATTATAAAAATTACAGTTAAACATACACTACCGGTCATATTTATTTGCCCACCCTTAGTTTTAGCCAAAATTATTAAACTATCAAATGTGTACTGATAATTTATTTATTGTACCAATACAATAGTGTAAAATAAACATAAAATAATTACATTTTTCTTATATAAAAACTTTATCATTAATTATTATTAAATTTTGCTCTCATCAATGTGCCCACCTTTATTTTTGATAATTGCGGCACATAACCGCGGCATCCTTTCAATTAATTTTTGCAGGGTATCTTCTGTAATTTGTGCCCAGGCTTCTTGAAGTTGTTCCCATAGTACAGTGGTGGATGATAGAGCACGTTCTCGAACCTTCCGGTCCAATTTTTCCCAAAAAAGCTCTATTGGGTTCAAATCAGCACTTTGAGCTGGCCATACCATTATAGAGATTTGCCCTTGCTCTTCTAGTTGACGCAAGTAATCGCCACACAATCTAGAAGTGTGTTTCGGATTGATGCCCTATTGAAATACAAAGTTTTCGCCAAGAATCCTTAGTCCTGAAAGAACAGCGTTATTTTCTAAAATTTCCTTGTAGCCTTCTTTTCTTACGATTCCCTCAATTTTGACGAGATCGCCTACAGATCTTCCACCAAAACACCCTCAAATCATTACTGAACCTCCTCCATGTTTTACGGTAGGCGCAATACATTCTGGCAGTACTCTTTCTCCTGCGGATCTTCTTACGAATATTCGCCTTTTACTACCGAAAAGTTCGAACTTCTATTCGTCTGTCCACAACACATTATTCCACTGATCAATCGTCCAATTCTTATGTTCTTTAGCTCAATTTAGTCGTTTTATCTTGTTTTGCTTTCGTAGTAGTGGTTTTCGCAGAGCAATTCTTCCAAATAAACTCGCTTGCCTTAACCTTCTCTGTACCGTGGAGACACTAATTGGTTTAGCACGCGCTCTATTCATTTCAGCAGCAATTTCTGGTGCTGCTTTTCATCTATCGCGTCTACTTATCCGTATTAGATGCCGGTCATCTGCAGATGTCGTCGCTTTGCGTCGTCCAGATCTTCTTTTGTTGGAAAATGTACCACTTTCTTCAAATTTTTTAACGTTATAATCAACGGTTCTGCGATTTAATCGTAATTCTTTTGCAATTTCGCGATTACTTTTACCCGTACGATGATAATCAATTATCATAGCACGCACTTCAACAGATAATTCCTTCGTCTTCGGCATTTCATTAAAATATTCACAATAACTCTCTATTTCACTGTTTTCGCAACAAAAGATGCACGATGACTGACATAAAATTTATTTTCCTTTTTGAATAACACATCCCAATATTGTAATTAGTTAGTACAATAACACAATATTGGTAATACCTTTGGAAAATGCAGGTAAAACTGTTAATACTGTAGGGATTAGCCTATATAATATTTATGGTATTTTTCCAATTTATGACACCTTTACGATATATCATAAACAATTTAAGATTTTCGTAGAAATTCATAAGGAATTACTTCCACTAATAATTTTGTTGAATAATTATAATACAGACTTTTCGAAAGATAATCCGTATTTCAGGAAACACATAAAATTGGGGTGGGCAAATAAATATGACCGGTAGTGTATACTTAATATTTATATGGGAATTAATATCAAATGAGTTTATTAAATATTATAATCGGAAGATACATTGATTTTTTTATAAGCTTGTTTTTAACCACACGCCATCAGAGTGAGAACGCATCTACACTAGATAAGGAGGAAAGTAGATAAATAAGAGATTAATGATAGACAAAAATAGCTAGCGATATACAAATACAGTAAGTATTAATTTGATTTATTAAGGCTTAAACAATCATTATCTTATAAACAATAAAATAATTACAATTTCAATTTACACGTACAAATTTAATTTTTGCATAATTAGTTCACTAACTTATTTACAAAAATGCAAACTTGTATAAAAATTTACATAACAATTGGCGCACTCCAGCGCTGGGCTTATTTACAATTCAACACTCGCCACATAAATAAGTTTACATACTAATTATATATTAATTATACGATAACAATGTAATATTATATACACACATAAATAGTATATTTTTATTCCAAACCTTTTTCTATATAACACGAATGTAATTTGCAAAAAAAATTGCACATAATTAGAGTAACAAAAAATGTTAACAATAGTATTATGGAAATATAAAGGGAAAAAATAAATATTTAAATGTCTCCATTTAGATATAAAATAAACATAACATTGTAAAGATAAACTACAAGTGGACACTTAGAATACAAATAGATATTAACGGTCCTAAGTTCGACGACTGTTGCTTTGTAAACAAATGATTTATTAAAATTAAATTTAGTAGATAATCAAAGTCATCCTTAGTTTCATAAAATAACGCACTTTAATATTAATGGCCTAAATTTGATAAGTGAAATATTTGCACACGAATGATTTGTTATAGTTTTAGTGAAAATTTAAAGTCATTCTTCGATAAAACAAAACGCGTTGTAATGCAATGATGATAGTGGAATAATGATAATTCGAAAATATAACTTATTGCTAGTCACAGCTACGCTTATTTATAATTATTAATCAGATAGTCTAATCATCGTTACTCTCAACTTTAAAAGATGCACTGCTAAGTCAAAATGATTGGACAAATTTTATTATTATAAAAAGCATATTTTTGTTAATATCTTCGAGCATCTCGGCTAATTAATCAGTAAAGGTTAATTTCCAGAATAATTTTCCTATTGTATTAGGTGCGCAACTAAGTTCTCGCTGTTTTTTTGATGAAAATGCAACTTGATTGTGAAAAAATGTTTGCAGATGAATCATTCGAAATATTGCCCATCGCTAGCGACAACTTTTACCCATCTTTCTGGCAGAGCTCGAATACCGTCACGGTAGAAGTGTTCGTCTTCTGAGGCTATCCACGAATCAAACCATTTTCAGATGTTTTCATATGAGCGGAACTGCTGATTAGCCAGACCATGTGCCATCGACCGGAACAAGTAATAATCGGACGGCGCAATATCTGGGGAATATGGCGGGTAGGGTAGGAGCTCCCATTTGAGCATTTCTAAGTAGGTTTTAACGGGTTTGGCAACGTGAGTTCGAGCGTTGTCATGCTGTAGAATCACTTTTTCGTGCCTCTGCTCGTATTGTGGCCGCTTTTCGGGCAGTTCTCGGCTCAATCGCATCAATTGAGTTCGATACCATTCCCCAGTGATGGTTTCGTTCGGTTTCAACAGATCATAATAAATAACACCGCCCTGGTCCCACCAAATATACAGCAAAACCTTCGCAGTGTGAATATTCGGCCGAACCGACGACGTAGAAGCATGACCGGGCAGTCCCCATGATTTTGTTCTCTTTGGGTTGCTGTAATGAATCCATTTTTCATCACCCGTAACGATTCGATGAAGAAAACCCTTCCTTTTTTGCCGCTGGAGCAGTTGTTCACAGGCGAAAAAACGACGCTCAAAGTCTCTTGGCTTCAAATCGTAAGGAACCCAAGTTCCTTGGTTTTGAATAATTCCGAGCGCATGCAATCACTGGGAAATGGCTTGGTGGGTAACTCCTAATGCTGAAGCAAGCTCTTTTTGCGTTCGGCACGGATCCTGATCGAGCAATGCCTCCAATTTAGCGTCTTCGAAGGTTTTTGGTCTTTCTTCACGCGAACGGTCGTCAACATCGAAATCAGCGTGTTTGAAGCGACGGAACCAATCACGGCACGTTGTTTCACTTAGAGCAGTATCTCCGTAAACTTTTTGAAGTTCTCGCTGCGCTTCAGTCGCCGTTTTCTTCTAACGAAAGAAGAAAAGCAACACTTCCCGCAAATGACGATTATTTGGCACAAAATCAGACATTTTCACACAACCAAAAGTATATGACGCAAAAACAAAATAACTAATGTATCAAAGCGGTTTGTTTACCATATGTCTAAGCTTGGTTCATGACGTTTTGGTTATGTCACAATCGACCAGCACTTACTACTGGAGCCACCTCTTGAAAAACAGCGAGTACTTAGTTGCGCACCTAATATATACGTATTTCGACAACTAATTTGTCATCATCAGCAGATAATCACATTTTTATTATCTCGTCTAATTAATCAATAAAGGTTAATTAAAGGTTAATTTCCACAATAATTTCTTATTCTATATACGTATTTCGACAACTAATCTGTCATCGTCAGCAGATAATCACATTTTTATTTTTACGCATTGGATACGAATCGATAACATATTTAACATAATAAAGGAATCTTCTTGTACGTGTTTGATATGGATTGATATTCCACGGTAATTCTAAATTGAATCACTCTATGAAACGCCATTGAATTAATATTACATCTGAGTATGCATAATGTGATACTTTATTATGAACTTAATCACATTGTTATTAAATGTAATTAAATTTAATCTTGAATAAATAGGAAATTATTACACAAAAGATTCTTAAATCTGCTTCCTCAATTTCAATAAAGATTAGTAGGTTTTTTTATGCAAGGCCTTCACTTCAATACCCATCAAGGTAAATCAATTACTTATATCCATATCTACAAGAACAAATTACTTTGTTTATATGTCGGCTAATTGCGAACACAACATACATTACTTTCAAATACTTTAAGATTTCATTCTCCTTTGCGGTTCCTAGATTGGAAATGTTTTAAAGAATATATCGTACAAGAAACTAATGTAAAAATATAAAAAGGAGTATCAGTCATGTCAAGCGTGGATGAATAATGTTATCCTAATTCGGAAAAATTCTGTCCAGGCAGGTTCACGAAAAGGAACAAATTTAAGCAACACCATCTTCTTCTGGGCTTCCGGGCTGGAACCGCGTCACTGGTATATCTGCCGACGTTTCGTACCCATTTATATGGGACATCTTCAGGGCTCAACTACCACTACTGTTTGTCGCATTCAAACTATTTCAGTGCGGCAGTCCGGAAGCCCACAAGAAGATAGTATGGACCACGACCGCGGAAGTCTACGTCCCAGATTAAGCAACACCAATTCGTATATACCCTATTTGGAGACGGCCCTAGAATCTTTATTGGTACGAATATATTGGACGCTATAAGATACCTAAAGAGAGCTATTTTGTATTTGTACACAAAATTCATCGAATTTTTTATTTTATATTACTAAAGTTAGTAATATAAAAAATAAAGCTCATTTGCATGGGTCGTAAAAACAAAATCTAATCCTATTTTGAAATACTATTGGGTTGGCAACTAAGTACTTTCGGTTTTGTAGTATAAAATAAAACACTTTTTTTAAACAAAGAATAGTTTTTAATCAATTATATATTTTCCATTTTGCTCAATGACCTTTTGCCATCTTTCTTTCAGCTGCATGATTCCGCGCTCGTAAAATTTCTGGTCCTTATCAGCAAAAAACTGAACCAGGTGCGAGTGAAGGTCATCGTCATTTGTGAAAGTTTTACCATTCAAAGAATTCTGCAAACTTCGAAATAAATGGTAATCGGATGGTGCTAGATCAGGGCTGTGTGGGGGATGTGGCATCACACAAATTTAGTTTTTACATAATTAGTTCACTAACTTATTTACAAAAATGCAAACATGTATAAAAATTTACATAACAATTGGCGCACTCCAGCGCTGGGCTTATTTACAATTCAAGACTTGCCACATAAATAAGTTTACATAATAATTATATATTAATTATACGATAATAATGTAATATTATATACACACATAATTAAATAGTATTTTTTATTCCAAACCTTTTTTTTATATAACACGAATGTAATTTGCAAAAAAATTGCACATAATTACAGTAACAAAAAATTTTAACAATAGTATTATGGAAATATAAAGGGAAAAAATAAATATTTAAATGTCTCCATTTAGATATAAAATAAACATAACATTGTAAAGATAAACTACAAGTGGACATTTAGAATACAAATAGATATTAACGGTCCTAAGTCGACGACTGTTGCTTTGTAAACAAATGATTTATTAAAATTAAATTTAGTAGATAATCAAAGTCATCCTTAGTTTCATAAAATAACGCACTTTAATATTGATGACCTAAATTTGATAAGTGAAATATTTGCACACGAATGATTTGTTATAGTTTTAGTGAAAATTTAAAGTCATTCTTCGATTAAATAAAACGCGTTGTAATACAATGACGGTAATGGAATAATGATAATCTAAAAATATAAGTTATTGCTAGTCACAGTTTCGCTTATTTATAATTATTAATTAGATAGTCTAATTATCGTTACTCTCAACTTTAGAAGATGCACTGCTAAGTCAAAATGATTGGACAAATTTTATTATTATAAAAAGCAAATTTTTGTTAATATCTTCGAGCATCTCGACTAATTAATCAGTAAAGGTTAATTAAAGGTTAATTTCCAGAATAATTTTCCTATTGTATTAGGTGCGCAACTAAGTTCTCGCTGTTTTTTTGATGAACATGCAACTTTATTGTGAAAAAATGTTTGCAAATGAATCATTCAAAATATTGCCCATCCCTAGCGACAACTTTTACCCATCTTTCTGGCAGAGCTCGAATACCGTCACGGTAGAAGTGTTCGTCTTTTGAGGCTATCCACGAATCAAGCCATTTTGAGATGTCTTCATGTGAGCGGAACTGCTGATTAGCCAGACCATGTGCCATCGAACGGAACAAGTAATATCTGGGCGAATATGGCGAAATATGGCGTGTGGGGTAGGATCTCCCTTTTGAGCGTTTCTAAGTAGGTTTTAACGGGTTTGGCAACGTGAGGCCGAGCGTTCTCATGCTGTAGAATAACTTTTTCGTGGCTCTACCATTCAAAGAATTCTGCAAACTTCGAAATAAATAGTAATCAGATGGTGCTAGATCTGGGCTGTATGGGGGATGTGGCATTACTTCCCAGCCAAGCTCCAATAGTTTCCCACGAGTTGCCAAAGATGTGTGAGGCCTTGCATTATGTTTGTGGAAAACTACACCTTCCCGATTTGACAATTCTGGCCGTTTTTCTTTAATTGCTTCATTCAGTTTTATTGATTGTTGACAATAAACATCAGAATTGATCGTTTGGTTCCTTGGAAGCAGCTCAAAAAACACAACACCTTTGTAATCCCACCAGACTGACAGCACGATCTTTTTTGGATGCAATTCAGTTTTCGATGTGGTTTGAGCTGGTTTATTGTGTTTGCTCCATGATGGTTTTCGAACTATGTTACTGTACAAGACCCATTTTTCATCACCAGTGATGATTCTTTTTAAGAAAGGGTCGGCTTCATTTCGTCTAAGGTGCATATCGCAAAAGTTGATTCTTTGTGTTAAATGAATTTCTTTTAATTTCGTGAGGTACCCAAATATCAAGCTTCTTCACTATCCCAAGACATTTTAAAGGTTTTTTAATTGTTGTGTGCTATACATGTAGCCTCTCCGCAACCTCTCGAACAGTTATATGACGATCCTCTTCAATTATGACTTTGATTTGGTCATCATCAACTTTAGTAGGCCGACCAGAACGTTGCTCATCTTTGAGGGAAAAATCTCCAGAACGGAATTTTTTATACCAATTCTGACACGTGCGCTCTGTTAGGCAATTAGCACCATAAACTTCACATATTTTTTGTGAGCCGCAACAACTTTCTTTCCTTTACGCAAATAAAATAGTAAAATATGTCGAAAATGTTCGTTTCTGCACTCCTTTTAAAATTAACCCACAGCTAATAGCTTTAATAAAAATCACGCACTACTTGCTTCTGAAGTTACGTCAATGTGACTAGTATCACGTGACAAACGGTAAAGTACAGCACTAACATACGTTATACAAAAAATAAAGCAACGCTCTCTATTAGTGAAAACCGAAAGTACTTAGTTGCCAACCCAATACATTGAATAAGGTTTGATTATTTTAATTTATGAGAAAAGATATCTTTTAATTGCAATAACATTACTTACCATTAGTTTATTGAATTTTCCTATTAACACAGTTTGAACCCTTAAACACTTTAAATAATTTATTACTTTGATAATTTTACGAAGGAAAATCGATTAACTAACATCGTATATTTTACTTTATTTATGATGCAACCCAAGTTATACACAGATTAAAGAATTGTAAATCCTGTAGTGTTTTCCTTGGATCTTCAATCTTTTTTGAGGCTGTTCTGTGATTGCTCTAGTTATAGGTCTACGTCTTCGCTCCAAAATTTTTTAGTACACTTTAAATGCCATACTAAGAAATATTATGCCTCTGTAATTATTACAATTGCCTTAATAACCTTTTTTCGAAGACAAGAAGTTTAATTCCGAATTCCCAGTATTTAGGTATGATACCCTCTTTCCATTGTTTGTTGCAAATTTCTATCACCACACTTTTAACCACTTTCTGCTCAAGTCCTTTAGCAACTCTCCGGTGATTTGGTTATGGGAAGACGTTTTACCTTTCTTTAAGAGTTTGTCTGACAGTTTCTTCTTCGTGAACCTCAATGTCTTGACTTATCGTGCTCATAATATTGCTCTTTCTCATTTGAATTTAGTAACTTTTGAAAATAACATATTTTCAATTCTCCACGTTTTTCTTGTCTTCTATTATTAGATGCCCTTTTTAATCTTTCACATATCTTGCTTATTATATTTTTGATTTTCACTTCTTGCGCCTCCGAGAATACTGTAGAATAGTTTTCAGTTCACGTGGTAATCTCTTCTTCGATTTTCTCACAAGAATTCCTCTTTGCTTCTTTGTGGGAAGTCGCATTCTACGCACTTAATACAAATTTATCTGCCACGCTCTAACATATTACATAAACCCAATGCTTCCCGAAATATTCGCTTGCATAATATGCATATGTAATATTGACATACCCCTTCCTGATAATAAATTACTTAAATTAACTACTTGCTATAATGTTGGTCTAATATTTTATTATATTTTAAATCTACTCTTCTTTGTGTCTGCAATTTACATAAAAATCCATAACTAGGCAACCTTTTAGGGTGTACAGGCTGGTAGAAAAGTTTTGAAAGCGACACCTATTAAGCAATAGAGGAATCAAAATTCATACGCCATTTTAATATTTCATATGTCATATGAACACTCTAAAAATTTTATCTCGATCTGTCAATTCATTCATTGTTAGCAATCCATTTGAATTGGACGTGTCGGTGTATTTTTTAACAATGGAAAAAACTGAATATCGCGCTGTGATAAAATTCTTTGTTTTGGAAGGTTTATCAGCAACAGAGATTCATACAAAAATGGTGAACGTGTTGAAGCAATGTGCTCCTTCATTTCCAACAGCACATCGATGGGTTTTAGAGTTTAAACGTGGTCGTACAAGCGTTGAAGATGAACCACGTAGTGGACGACCAAAAACTGCAACAACAGCAGAAATCATTGAGCAAGTACATAATATGGTTAGCGAAGATCCGAATTTGACTAAGCGTGAAATTGCTAATATCATAGGCATCTCAGATCCATATTTTACATGAAGAATTACATATGAAAAAGCTGTTTGGAAATTTAGTGCAGCATTCGTTAACAATTCAACAAAAACTGGA